>BOPP01000001.1:4187974-4199489 GCA_017312745.1 Gryllus bimaculatus
TATATATATATATATATATATACTGTTTTGTGAATATACTTGGAACCATATGAACACAATACACTTTTGACATTTTCAGCATTGTGAAAATTAAATTTGAAAATGTAAATTGAGGTTTCGTTTTAATTTCAAATGCAACATACTGTGGATAACGGAATCAATTCAATAAAATTAACTCTGCAACTGAAACGAACGGTTGAATCTGTAGAAAATTCACATCAGAAAAATATCAAGGACACTTTATCGAAATTGAATAGTATTTCAGAGGTTTTATAAATTAAGGACTGTAACGTTTTTCTGGTCAACTGCGGGAATGCAGGTATGTTCTCACAGCTTAAGTTTCAGTATTGCATTATTTTGAACATTTAATTGAGTGACTGTGAACTTTGTCTTTAAAACATTGATAGAATTCCTCATGTTGTACTCATAAATATTTACATATCTGACATCTGCTCTCAATTTTCAGAACCTGTAAGTCAAGCCATGATTCTCTCGGGCAAGAATAGCAGCTTTATATTTTCATCATCAAAAGTCAAACTTCGGATATTGCAATTGTATGACATAAATATTTTTTGAAGTATAGAGATATGCTAGGTGTTAATGCTACAGCAACATGAGCGTTGCCTCACTGCACAATTTGCATGATCTGAGCTTTTGGAACTTCATTTGCGTTGCCATTCTAATTGGAACATGTGCGAGTGGCGCTGCAGTCCCTGTAAACTCTCTGCCTTCCGCTCCTTATGCAAATCGTTGCACTGCCTTTTCAACAAGCTGCGCCTTTCTCACTCGGGAAGTCTATTGTTTTTCGCGGTGCAGCCAGCGTTCTATTCTTGTGTTTTTAGAGGTCATCTCATCAGCAATGTAAACATGTGAACCTATCTCTCCATCTATATATCATCTAGTGGATACATTTTGTATATAAAACTCATTGTAATTGAAGGTGTCAATGAGGTATTATAAGCTCACAAAGGCAGTTTTGAGATAAGGCTTATTTAATGCTTCGCAGACACTCTTAAATTAATGGAGTGCTTCGAAAATATGTCTGGTGGTTATCCTGATATCTGACTAGTAAATGAAAATATAAAGCACTGAGAGGGTTGAGAGTTTATCATACACACTCACTGAAGCCGTGCCATCTCGTGCATGATGGCGTATGTCTATTTTTCACTGACACATTCAATTGTTATCATACGTTCGCATTTATGAGTTTAATGAAAATAGTGAATTGTATTACATATTGAAATTATATGTTCCCAATAATAAATGGAGATAATTCTCTTAATTTTTGTTTATACGTATCAGTACTTTTTATAAATAATAGTATAATTTCAACCTTATGTTATGAGCCGAACACAATTTAGATTTGAATTTTGAATGAAGACCGTAGTTAATTATCGCTGGATAGAAAAGAAATGTAATTATGTTCTTTTGTTGAGAACCAAACTCTTAAACAGTTATAAACCTTCTTTCATGGCATATAGTTGTCTCGCAGGGAAAAACATTCATGAATATTCTAACCCAAGAACGTTGTGTTTCGGTATTCCAAGTTTCAGAAAGCGTGATAGAAATGGAAGTTTTTATAGCGCCGTTAAAAACAGCGCTTTATTCTTGCGAAAAGAACGAAGGAGCTTAAAAGGTCGAGGGGTCTTTTAGAGAGTACGATTCTTAACTTATCGGATACTTAACTGAAAACTTCCGAGGGTTAGATTTTATTGTTTGTCTGTAAAATGGAATCTTTTCTATTCATTTGTGAGAAGCGACAAAGCAACAAATAGTATGGTAAAGAAAAGATGGTTTTACAAAAAAAATGGAAGCTAGCTTTTAAAGATTGATACAAATATCTAGCACTGAATACATTTGCATTCTCAAACTTCTCGTTAATTTGCACTTAAGTTATACGGCCGTGTTATTGTTGTGTTATTGTTACAAATTTTCTTTTACACCCAACTTATGAATTAGGAAGGATTGTCATGTTTAGTCATAACTAATTGCTGGAGTAACGTGAATTTATTAACATTTTGAACTTAATACATGACTCTTTGTCTTCTTCTTCTTCTTCTTCTTCTTCTTCTTCTTCTTCTTCTTCTTCTTAATATTTTCATGTGATTTATTGTATATAGCTACCATAAACCTAATTAATTAATTATTGAAAATTGTGAAATTATTATTTTTATTATTATTATTATTATTATTATTATTATTATTATTATTATTATTATTATATTCATGAATGTCTTTAGGCCGATTAACAGAAAATGCACAGCTGAAGTTTGTAATCACAGTCAATAGACAACGTTTGTAACCAGCCGTCTCTGTTACTTGTGATATCGATCGTGTGCTATTCAATATTTTTCATAGTACTATCTTTTAATAAGAAAAGATACAAACCAGGAACACTACCATCTTTGGCTATAATTCATTTTTTCGATTGTTTTTTAACACTCGGTGGACTGTTCAAACTTTAACGTTTGCTCCGTTGAGAATGGCTTTACTTCTATTTAATTACATTAAGAAGACAGTAGAGTGTTACATAAAATCTTTAAGAATTGTTTTATCGTGTGTATTTCTTTGACGTTATCGCGGACTACGTCTTTGCTACGGAGGCTCTTACGAATATATGCGTGTTTCATTGATTCATTCATTTGATTCTCCGGCGTCCAGGACGTCATCTGGAGCGCGGATATGTGCGCGCGCACTCGCTAAGCGTCTCTCATCGTGCCCCTCCCCGCTTTCCGCTCCCCACCCTTTGGCCCCGCCCACCGTGATTGCGCACGCCGGGCGACCCTACGTTGCTGGAGTCCTGTCTCGTCCTGCCCTACCTCATTGGCCGTCATTCGACAGCAGTTGTTCTGAAGAAGGGTCGCGGTGAGCTGGCTGAAACGTTCATGACGCTGTGTGGGAGGTCTCGGATAGGCAAGATTCCTTTGATTCTTGGCTCAGAGCCTACGTTATTACTCAAATTACTCGTTCTTTAATAATTGGTTCGTAAGCTTTCATTCGCCTGGGGGTTTGGCCTTTTGTCAGTGAGTTCCTCTCTTCTCTAGTATAACGTCATAACATCCATCCTTCGTCTTCGATTTGGTTGCCGATTCCCGCCTCAAATCTAACTCGCCTGGTCTCGTAACTTCTGTCTGCACTATCAGCAGTCTGACTTCCATTTTCACTCGTTTAACATTTACTCGCCGTTTTGGTATCTTCTGTGCGCGCACCACGAATCCTCCAGACACGCATCATCCTCATCACCTTCCTCCATTCGATCAAACGATCCTCCCAGGTTTTTGTGGCATCTTCGGAATTATTGTCCTTCCTTACCTAAAATCATCGCCGTAAAATCATAGGCTTCCATCATGAACGCGATTTTATATTTCATTATCGCGACTTACCCTCGCCTAGTCAGGTACTCACTCACTCCTCGTCGCCCTCTTTTTAACCATGGCTCTCTGTGCCTCTCCATCCTCGAGCATTCTCGTCCACACCTTCTCTAACCTGAGGCTCTCCCTCCGCCGCTACCGCATCCTTGCCGCCGCCTCCACCGCCGCCTCCCTCCATCATCGTCTCCTCCACCGCCGCCGCCGACTCCGTGCCTCCACTCCCGGCACTGTCTTTCCGCCTCCACCGCTGCTTCGCCACTGTCTGGCCACCGGGTCTGCTGTCCGGGTCTCCGCTGCCACCGCCACTGCCTTCGCCGCTTGCACAGACGCCACCATCTGGTCACCGACTTTGCCGTCCCCGTCCTCGCTCCTGTCGTCGCCGCCCACACTCCCGCCTCTGCCACAGTATGCGCGCCGCGTCCTCGCGTGCCCCATGTGGAATACCTCATGCGGAGTCGCGCGCGTTGCCCCGAAGGCGACACATTCCTCGCGTTCCTCATTCTGCGCAGGACCCTTACGCGACGTTTGGATTTCTTTGCTCGGCCTCCGCGTCAGCGACATAGCTCAATGAAGTTTTCAGAGTATAAAAAGTATTTAAAGATTGTAATGTTTTACGAGCTCATCAAATTTCTACAAGTAAAAAACGGCTTTCATTTACGTACTGCCCTGACTCTTCTAGCGAACATTAGTCGGGTTCGAAGGAAAGCTTAGATTATTGTGGGACCAGTCAAAGGCATAACGAATAAAGGAACATTAAGGTATAAATGATTTTTAATGCATCTTCTGTTTTCTAAAATGTATTACTAACTTTCGATAACAGGTTAGTGACAAAAAATTGCTACAAATACTTGCTTGCATTCACTTCACGAATATATGCATTTTCATCGCAGTCCATGTAAACTGAAAAAAATAGTAATTTCATTGTATTTCAATTGATTCGTAATATTCATTGAAGAAATCAATTTATTGGTATGGTATATTTAGTCCTAAATATTTGTTTGTTATAATCTTTTGTTCGGACTCACATTTGTCCCTCCCCACCTCCGCTTCTCCCTTCCCTGCCTCGCCTCCCCTGTTCCGCCTTCGCGCACCGTGTCTCCGCGGCGGGGCGGGATGCGATAGAGCAACGAGAGGCGTGGAGGGGAGTGGCGCATGAAGGGATGGCCTGGCGAGGGGGCGTGCGCGAGCAGGGCGTTGACGTAGAGCAGGGGCGGGGTCGAGGGGGCCGGATGAAGTAGGGGCGGGATGGATTGGGGCGCGGGCGAGCAGGGGTGAGGAAGACAAGGGGGGCCGGGTACAAGGGGCGATAGGAGCGGGAGGCGAGTTGGCTGAGGGAGGATGAGGCGTGGCGGGGCACGCCGGGAAAGGGACTTGGCCTGGAAGGGGCGAGAGAATGGGAGGGGAGCGGGGGGGAGCGAAACAAGTGCGCAAGCGTTTGCAAGGCGCGCCTCTGCAGGAGTATCTCCCGCGCAGTATCCGCTCCTCGCTGCGGAACAGCGCCTCTTTAGCTGCGGCAATCATAATAGGGCTTCTCATCGCGCGCCTAGTCGTTGACGGAAGGGGGCGCCGCTGCGGGGCGGGAGGGGCCGCGCAAAAGCTGCGGCGACGGGGCGCCGCGCACAGTGCGTGATTTCAGGAACGGGCGGACAAAAAAAACAGCGCTACTCTGCTGCGTGTGGGCTCGTCCAATTGTGGCGAATATAAATCACAGGTGTTCGCCAAGCGCGTAGGGTGGTTGTGAATAACTTCAGTTGAGGAATTTGGAACGACGTTGGTCGCCACGCCGGACACAATGCCTGGATTCGAGGAACAGCCAGGCCGAACTCTGGAGCTCGTGTTCTGAGAGTCAAGTCGTCCCGAACATAAACCTCAAGTCTAAGAGGTAAATATGATTGAATCAGTGTGAACGAGAACAGGGAAGTGGAAATGAAATGAGTGTTTTCCGTCAGGTGCCCGAAAATCCCTGAAAGAGGCTGGATGCGAGTGGGGACGCACGTGTCGGAGAGTGTGCACGAAGCGGCCGGGGAAGGAGCAAATTTCGGGGGGACGCCCTGAACGGGAATTCGAATTCCGCGAAAAAGCGAATGGTGGGCGGAGAGAAAGAGGAGAGAGATGGAGTTGTGCGGAGGGGAGGGAGGCGTGTTGCTTCGTTTCCAGACCGTTTCCCCGCGACCTTCTTACCTTGCCTTCGCAGGAAACTTCTGGCAAACAACTTCCCGCACGCCGCCCGCGCCGCCCTCCTCGCCCGGCCCTAATGAAACGGCCGCCCTCTAATGAAACGATCCCGCGCCTCCGCCGCGCCGCGCCGCGCCGCTGTCGAGAGGGACTGTGGCGGAAACTGAGTTGGTGGCGGCGGCGGCGGTGGAATCATGCACGACAATTGCTGCGGACTCGGCGACAACGGTGGTGATGCTAATGATAATGATATTGGTGATTACGGCGGTGGTGACGGTGGCGTGGACACGGTGACGGCGACGTGGGATTGGAGGCAATGGTAGCGCTAGCGTGGAGTCGGATCGTGGAGTGGAAGCGGTGATGGCCGTGAACTACGGAGGAAACCGAGGTTGGCGGCGCCGGCGGTGAAATTAGTGGAGACTGCGTGCGGTGTCGGCAAGCAGATGGTGATGTTGGTAGCATTGGTTTTTGATTCAGCAGTGGTGCTGTCGTTGGGGCGTATGTGGTGGCGCGAAGGGGGAGGTGATGGCGGTGGTGATGGTTGGGTCAAGGGATCGCGACTCAGAAAGAGGGTGCGGACTTCGCCCGGGGTGCGGGTGGTTTGCTTAAAAATTAAGCCGCTCGATGAATTTGCGAGTGTTTGCAACAGGAAGGGTCTCGGCAGGAGGGAACCATGCAGAATGAGGTGGAGCCGAAAGCTCGCTTTCGACCTTCTATTGCTCGATAAAACTCTCTTTCTCTCTCTCTTCCTCCCTTTTCCTCATCTCTTTTCTCTTTCTCTCCTCTATCAATTTGACGTATTTTCCAATATTCTCTCGCGTTCCTTCATCGCACATGCAATACTTGCCTTTTGTGCCATTCGTATTATTCACACTGTATTCAATGCCAGCAAATTCATTCATATTCAACACCACATCCATTGTATCCATCATTTTTGATTTCTCGCGTATCCCAGTCACTGAAGTTAATATTTTTTGATTCTCATAATGCTACAATACACCTTTACTTTCAGCATCGTCCACCATGAAGCGCTATCATCATCATTCACGCCCCCATCGAAGAGTCATGACCGCCAGTGCCACCTCTGCAGCCCACACAGTTCTCCTGCCTTTGAATGGCCGTTCTTGCGCAGCGATTGCTGTAGCTGGATGGGGCCTCCACCCCTCCCCCCTCCTGGTGCCTCCGGCACAGCGCCGCGCCCAGATCTCCTCCATCGCCTCCACCAGCGTTCCCATTACATGACGCCTCACTTGGCGCCAGGATAATTTCCGTTGGGCCCGCGTCCTTTGATCGTCTCCTCGCGGGCGCATTAATTATGAAGTGTTTTGCCGTAACATTCGCCGCTCCGCCGCCCGCCGCGTCCTTTCGAGCGAGGCGACCTTGTTACGCGGCCCTGTCGCTTCCGACCCGGGTCGCTCCCGCCTCCGTGCAATCCGCGCTCCCCACTCCCCACGCCATCCCCACGCCGTCCTCCTAGTTGTCCTCCACGCAGTTCCCATGCTCTCCTTACGGCGTCCCTACGCCGTCACCAAGGCGACCACGCCCTACCTACTACAAACACACTTCGTTCTACTCGCCGGCCCCATGCCATTCCCAACGCCCTCCCGAACGCCTTCCCCAACGCCATCCCAACGCCATCTCCAACGCCATCCGCAATGCCATCCCCAACGCCCTCCCCAACGCCTTCCCCAACGCCTTCCCCAACGCCATCCCCAACGCCATCCCCCAAATTGTCCGAGGCGCCCTTTCCCCTCTTCACCGTCTTCCAAAGTCATCGCCCCATGCTACCCCCACACCCTCCTCATGGCGTCTCCCACGCAGTTCACCATGCCGTCCCCACGCCATCCCGCATGCTTTGATCCCAAGCCGATCCCTTTTCGCCCCGACCCCCTTCCACCCTACGCACCTCTCATGTTGACAGGACCCCGCCCACATTTCACACCCTCACCATGTGTCATTATGCTAGCCTCCTCCCTCTGCCTCATTTCTCCACCAATCTCTTCCTACAACACCGACCTTGGCCGCTCTGCGATCTCACTCGCTTCTGACTTCTCCGTCATACTATTGCTGCAGTGCCGCCTCCATTACGCCGACTTGTACAGTGAAACTTTCCAGACCCATTTATGCAGTAAGGAAAATCCAGAAGCATTGCTGAGTTAGATGCGATTGTTTACAGAAAACGTACATAGCCATGCACAAAAACCCACACAAAGCGCTTCGTGTGCTTATCTTGACGAAAAAGCTGTACGACTTCAGCGACCGTTAATGGTGATGGTTATTCGAGTTGTCCGAGTGGTATATCTTAATTACATAAACAAAATATTAGTTATTTTAATCATGAATTATTAAGAATAACTAATAATGAATACTATTCTTTCTAGCAAACATTTGTTGCTTTCGCAATTGAACGCATATGACCTCATCACTCTCGACATTTTAAAATCATTCATCTAATCATTCATTCGGTTACACGCGGATAAATGTACCATCATACAATAAATGTCGCTTAGATACCCGTAATAACTATTTGAGTCTGTCGCAATCGGTTATGCTTTTTTTACATTTTATAAAATTCAATGTTTCATTTTATTTGTTCACATCAGTGTCATATGTTCCCTTTTTTGTATTATAAAACTTGATTTACAATACTGTACATAAGTCATATATACTCAAACTTGGTTATTAATTTTTAACAGATAATAATTGAATTTCTATTTATTGACGCTGAATCATGTTTTGTTTGTGAATATTTAATATAATTTTTGATTTGAATTGGGTAGATGTCTGAATTGCTTCATTTCTATTTTGAAAACAAGATTGCTTAAAAGTTTTTCGATCTCTCTCTCTCATATATATATATATATATATATATATATATATATATATACTGTTTCTGAGATTGGGTTTTATTGAGACCGTTGCCGTCAGCATAGCTATGCTACCAGAAGCGACCTCTCTTCCGAGCACGCACAAAAAGGATTTCGAGAGCGACCGCGCGCCTTCGTCTGTTGCCGTGTGGCGGAATGGGGGAGCAGCTATTTCTAAAATATTTACGTCGTCACCAAAAGCCCCGGTCGCGGCGCATTCGGCGGATAAATGTTCTAAGAAAGCGTCCTTGTTCACGCTGCCGCTCCGCTAAAACGCCCAGGGTTCCTCGCCAAAGAAAATGTTTGGGTAGTGTAACGTAAATGATAAATGTTTTAGTTCCGCGCTTGCGTCCCCGCGCGTTGAATAATAGAATAATGATAATCGAGCATTGCGTGGGCAAATGTGGCTCTGATTGTGCAGGTAACAGCATTACCGCCGACAACTGTGGAATAGTGAAGGGGGGAGAGGAAGTGGGTGATAGAACGTGCCGGCAGATTCACGTGCGTTGTGTGGGTTCGAGAGATAGCTTTTTCTCCTAATGGCACGACTCGCAACTGATCTTCAGCTGGGCAACTGATCTTCAGCTTCTGCAGTCGTGCCTTCTCAATTTTGGCCTAAATGACACAGGATTCTCTAAATCCTAGTTAGATAGCAAAACCCCGTAATTATTGATGTTTGTTTTTCACAAATATGTTTAATCACTTTTTGGTTCAAAACATTCCAGCATTTATATATTGATTAATCAAGATTTTTCGGGAAGAAATCTCTGTTTACTACATGTCGTTTACGAAAATTGAGGTAACATAAATGAAAATTGCATACAAATAATTTCACAACTAATATTTAACCAGTTATCATTTATGAACTGCAATGCGCTAGTCATACTTCAATTTCATAACTAATTACATGAATGTATTCTTTTTAACTGATTTAAAATAATAATAATAATAATAATAATAATAATAATAATAATAATAATAGTTACAATAATTATTAATATTTTCCTATTTTATTTCATCAAAGAAAACAGTTTTTTTCTGTGATGGAAATAACATCTATTCAATGGCAATGAAATAATGATTATAGTAAATCACAAAATTTACCAAATGCATTAAAGATATATGAAGCATAAAAATAAAACACACATGTTATTAGTCGGTGTATATAGTAGTTAGGAGTCGAATGTTTTCGTGCAGTACACAATTGTCCATCCTTTTCAGTAAATTAGAAGATTTTGCACGTTGGAAGCTCTTTTGTGGCGAGAACGGCAATTTCCATACTGTAGACGCGAATTTCGCCAAATCCTCTAAAGCGACGGTCCGTCTGGCCGGAGAGTCGCCAAGCTCTGTCACCCCACCCCGCCCCACCCCACCGCACTCCATGCCTACTCCGCATTGGCCAGCGTCGCGTCGCGGGGAGGCATTCGGAGCAAACATTTACCCTGGCGTCGTTCGCGTCCGCTCTCTAATAAACTCCACTTTAATTTCTCTTTGAGCCGGTGAGCTAACCGAATTTTCCTAACATTTTAATTATGTTAGTGGAACGCCCATTTTAGAGCGCACGACCTCCCGCAGGCCAGTCGGGAGGGCGCCGGCGCCGGCGTGAGGGCGGTGAGGAGGGGTTGAGGACGCCTTCTGGGGAGGATGCGGGGGGGGGGACAGCGTCGGGAACCGAGGGAGTCTCCGGCCGTCCTCCCCGTTCCTCTCATCTGCTGCCGGAGGGCAAGGAAGGGGGAGAGGCGAAACACCTTCCGGGCTCTGCTATTTACGCGAGTAGCTCGGTCGTGTAATTGTTTTGTTTCGTGGATGACTGATGACTACATTACGGCCAACAGGTGGAAACTTCACAATAGACCCATCAGCCGCGCCCACCTTGCACTTCAACTTTATAGCGAAGGACTGCAGCGCGGGTGTGGAAGAGTAGAGGGAACGTCTTGGAAGCGGGGGGGGGGGCTGAGGGGTTAGAGCGAGCCGCGCATTGGAACCGGAAACGCACGAAACAAAAGAACGCCGACGGAAACAGCAGGAGTGGCAGCAGGAGTCACGTGACTGATGACGTCTTTTGATGTTCCTCCTCCGTTGCAGTGAGGGAAAAGATATATTGACTCTGACGGGGGAAAGGGGCGGTGTAATCTTAGCACACGCTGCTGACGATTGAGCAAAACGAGTTCAGTTTCATTCAAGGCGCTTCGCGTTACGAATTGTGGTGATTATTTTGGACAGATGGTGTAGAGTTTCTCTCTGCCCGTTATCGTCTTTTTATTTTGTCTTTTCTCACGTCTTGGAATGTCGAGTCTTAGGAAAAGAAAAATTTGCCCTATAGAAAAAATGTACGTGCAAATGATTACAAGAACAACACGCTCTTAGTTCTTCCTACAATACAATGATTTTTGAAGTGTTATTGTCCACATTTTAATTGAAATATCATACAGTAATCATTATTCAGTTCCGTTGCAGTTTTACCTCCCATTGTACAATTCAGAATGTTATCTTTCAACACTTTCTTCTTCCTAACTACATGTCTGTCCTCTGTACTGCCTGTATGTCTAGTAGTTTCATACTTAAATTTTCATTTTTGATGTATTTTATTTAATATTTAAGAAATATAATATAGATTCTTATTTGAAATAAAATTATTGAAGTGTAATATGTGGTTATCACTCGGCGGTAATTTTTCTTGTTACCGATACTGCACTTTCAGTATTGACACTCCAATATTCTCGTTTAGTCACTCTCCAAACCTAAACCATTAGACATTATCCATATCGAAACAAACAATATCTTTATTTATTATTATTATTATTATTATTATTATTTTATGTAGTAAAGTCCGTTCACATTAAACATTTCCTGCGGCGCATTATAGAAGAAAAGAAATTGTCAAGAAACTCGTATGCAGTCACGAAGCGTTTCTCAGTGTGGCGGAAGGAATATTTGTTCATCTAATAGAAGAGAAGGAAGTATTGTGTTTTTCTACATGAAATTACTCTCTCAGCTTGCATGTGCGTAAAGGTAAATTTCCTGACCAGAATGGATGATTTGAGAATCTTTGTCGATGCATGAAATAACGCATCACCCCTCCCTGTGCCGGCGACTGTGTCT
>BOPP01000001.1:4199681-4219202 GCA_017312745.1 Gryllus bimaculatus
TCCCCGCCCCCGCCCAATCAATTCTCGCCAACTCCAGCACTCCCGCCCCGAAGAGTAAAGTTCTGAGAGGAACGGGAAATTATAAGAAAATAAATGTATATTAAGAGAACTCACATGGGAATAATTAATTAAATATCTTATTGCTATTGTGATTGTATAGCCCATGATATTTCTTGCATGATAGAATGAATGAGTGAAAAACAGTTTTGTTATAGTTAGTGACGAACGCGAGTCTATGGATGGGAGGAAAAATGTTTATAGGCAGATGGAATTATAAAGAAATCGAATCTGAAGATCGTAAAACAGGAGCTTCTAGGTCCGAGCCATTACAGTGGTAGATTTTCACAACACCTAATTAGCTCTATTAGAATGCATAATTGCCAGGATGAGAAATCTAGTGTTATGCTACTCCAGTCAGCCATCTTTGTTGTTTCCGATCGAGTATAGGCGCATGTCAGAGCAATATTATTTAACAATACGTACTCATTCTTGCCCTCTGTCATGCTAGAGCTCGGCCGTCTGTCGTTCATCTCATCCAATTCGATTTAGACAGTCAAGAGACGTCAAGGTTTGATGATACTCGAATAACTGATAAAATCTCCACTTTAATACAAAAAATCAAAGTATTGTGCTGTTTAATCGACTTATCGCAACTAAAGAAACAAAAAAACCCTTCTTAACGGACAACGACCTATGAGGACTTAACAGTCTTTAGTCCGTTATTAGCATTCAAAACAACTATTTGTACAGTACAACGACTTTTTATATTAATTAAGGTGTAGCACGAGTGTACTTATTCTACGAAAATATTTTTTTTCTTTATATGCTTTTGGCGAAAAAGATGATATTACGCTGCCGATAACACAAATAACAGACTCGTTTGGTAGCTTGTTAATCGACCTAATGACGTTCACTAAAAAATTACTTCCTTCACTTTTGTATGACATCCGAATTATGTATTTCAAGCCAGACGTGGTTTCTCATACCCATGATTTTCCCGTTTTTTCCGACGCGGCTTCCGCCCGCTGTGCTCGGCTGGGTGGTCCGAAACGAGGCGGTGGCATCGCGGGCCTTCACTTCCATCGGCGCAGTCTCTCGTGCGCGGCGGGCCGCGGATCGCTTTGATCACGTGACTCGTTTACACTACCGTAATGAAAAATGTCCGGGCAATTCGTTTGTCGGCGCCGGCGGCTGGCGAGGGCGCTGGAGGTGCGTGGGAAAGGCTGTCAGCTCTCCCTTGACTGCCGGAGTTTCAGGAATCTCGGGCGCACTGAATACGAGAAGAATGCGCCCGTGGGGGGGGGGTGCAAAATTACGTGTGTTTGACTGGAAAATATATTTTTTTTTACGGAGGTAGTTTGTGGGGAGACCGAGCGTGAAAGGTGGTTAGCAAAATATAATTTGGTCATTCATGAATTAACGCTTTTTTTTGCCTCTGTGAATTTGAAATTTAGCTATGTGAATGTTTGTTAATTTCAAGTTATTTTCCGAAGAAATTTAATTATTTTCGTTCTTTTTATTACTTCAGTTTTCTCTTAGAGCAACAAGAGGAAGGTTGTTTTAATTCCTCCAATAATAAATGCACGTTCTAATACACATTCTATGTTCAGGCACGGGGGATCAAATCCTCATCTTAATATTCAACTCTAAGAAACGAGATATTTCATTTCGATATAAACTCGCTGGTTATCTTCCTGCACTACCGATCTACTAACGACCTCTGGAAATCACTTGATGCAAAGTGAGGAACCTCATTACTCTCGTTATTCTAATCTTGCCCTTTATCTCCAGTTCACATGACATCTCGCACTTTGTTGTACGAGGCTGTGCTCTTAAGAAGGAAGCGTGTATGGAGTGCTCGGCTCTGACTGCCGTCGCTGTCGCCGCCGGCCTGCTTCTGACGGCCGCGTAATGAATTTAACACGGACGACGCAGGGAGCAATGGAGTCACTATCAGGCAAAAAAAGCGACGATTTCGAGTTCAATTTTGCGCAGTTCCTTAAACGTAATGGCCACATAATTACTTCAAGCGGAGAGACCGTGAGGTGCAGCTATTGAAAGGAGATACGACGTCTCGACTTCAGCTTCGAGGGGGAAGCTCAATTATGAGAAATTAGTAAAAATGGTAACGACTTTATTAAGACGTTCGTTGAGCTCTGCGTTGTACGTCTCGGTTCTAAATTCGCATTTTCCTTTTATTTCATTGGAAACAAGCATATTTCTTCATTTTCGCATGACGTGAGCTGTGTTGTGGGCATTGACGAAATGAGTCTAAGAAAACAGTCGTAGCATCATGTATGAGAAATTCAGGATTAACATAATCTAGTATTGCATTCAGTCAAAATCGGAACTAGTTCAATATTTTTGTACTTTTTTCAATCTTCCAGGGTATATGGCGAAACTGTTATTCTCTCTCACATCACCGTGAGCTGTTTAGTTTTACGTCAATATATGAGTATATTTCAAATTAGTAATACCGACTAGTAGCCTGTAGCAGCAAAAGTGCTAATGAAAAACAATTATTTTCCAAGCACGCATAATGCTCGAAAATCGAAATATATTTCTCTCGTATAACACTGGAACAAATTAAATACTTTAATTGGTTCAATCTTCACAATTATTGCAATAACATAGAATAGTATACACATATAAATTGCTATTTCATACGTTATTAGGCAATATGTAATGGAGGGTGGCGTCTTGTTTGGATCCTGGCTCTGCCTTGATTTGCAGCCATTACATCACGTACGTCATTAGTACAAAAATGCAGTAGGTTCGCGAATTGTGTAGGCGGTTTAACCCTCTAATATTTGTATTTTGCATTCAAAATCGAAACTGCAGCACTGGTTTTGTATTTTTCCCGAGTTCTTGGGGTTCTAGCAAACCCTTAGGCATATCTCACATGCCCGGAGGATGCATAGTTTTCTTTCAGTTTCTGCGCGCAATGGAAATCAGTAATATAGATAATGTGTATTCTCTAACATTCACGTTACTTGTTACGATTTACGGAGCAAGCGTCCTCCCCGCCTATCTGTCCCTGCGCAGTGATCACCGAGGCAGCTTGCACAAAGCAACATTCCTCTTTTTTGAATGCACGGACGCGTTTACATTTTGCGCGTGTGTTGATGCAGGCCGATACGCGAGTCGCATCTCGTATTGCAGCCTGCTCGTTGACAACGGACAAGAACATTACAACCCTTGATATATAAGATGAAACGTGGGAAGCAGGGAATGATTTATTACCCAACAACTACCCGCAACCTGAAAGCAGAACCATTTGAATTTCCCGTCCTGCACTTCAACTTCGACCTTTTACGAAAATACGGCACTGACTAGCGGGACGGCGCGGCGCGGCCCAGCGGGGCGCGGCGGGGCGGGGCGGGGCGGGGGGGGCGGGGCGGGGCGGCGGGGCAGGGGGAGCGGGGAGGGGCGGGGCGGGGCATTGCGGGAGGGGCCGGGGCGGAGCGGGCGGAGGGGCGGGGCGGGGTCATTCTATCGGAGCGGTATGCAAATTGAGGCTGTGCCTCTGAAATATAGCTCTAAAAGTCCGCACGTGTTAAAATATACAGTTGAAAGGTATGCGTGTGTGCACACAGGCGTAGTGTTTTCTTTGCCGCGCTGCAGTAGCGCACTCCTCTGAATAAAAAGGAGAAAGCGACGTATGGGGCGGCTGGTCCCAGAGCTTGCAAAGAAGACCGTGAGCTTCGACTGCTGATAATTTTAATGTATTCTGAATGCAACCGCATGCGGCGCGTGGGTCGACGCAAGGGGGCGAGGTCGGTGAATTACAGCGCCCTATGCGGGTTATCGTTCAAAAAAATACTGCGCTGGTAGGCGTTCGGCGGGGAGCGCAGGGCGTCTTGATATATCATGCCCTCGCGCAGTTCGTGTGCCGTTCCGCGCACGTCACCAGAACGCGATAGGTGACCTAATGGCGGTCATTTGGACCCGCCGGCCCTGTAATTTTGGCGCGAACTGGGGAAGGGGGGGGTGCCGCGCTGCATGTCGGGACACTAATGGGCGCGCAGCGCACCACCGCGCTTAAAATGGCCGACGGCGGACCCACTTCTCTCGGCTTCCTCATTCCACAGGATGTCACAGAATAAATGTTAGAAACTTCTAGGGCACGTTGACGGCTTGAACATGAACACTTCTCGCAATGAACATGTGGGAAATGTCTTATATCGAAGTAACTCATGTGATATTTTCCCCTCATTCTTAGTCAACCACCTATGCTCAGTCGTTTGGCAGATACACGGAAACTTCTTGTCTGCGACAAAATGTGACCTGCCGAACACTAATGCTTTAAAGGCGCCTAACAATCTGGGGAAAATATCACACGTGTAAGTCCGTTTTATGAAATTTCCCATTACATGTTCATTGGCCGTGTGTGATCATTGATGAGCTTCAGAAGTTTGTAACATTCATTCGGAGACGCCCTGTAGTCCACCTTCCTTTCTTCCTTCCTTCCGTGTTTCCTTCCTTGTTCGCCGACTCCGCGCAGCGTTGTTCGTTTCGCTCTCGGTCGCCTTGCACGGCTGCGGGGCGGGAGGCGGCGCTGCAGTAACAATGCCGTGTTCTTGAGTCGCACAAAGACAGGAAACACGAGACCCCGTTGGAAGATTGAAGAAATGCGTGCCCTTTGTAAACCCCGTGACGGCGCGGCGTGGAGGCAGGTGCTCGGGATTCCCGCTACCCATAAAGGATCCCGCTGCGCCGTTCCCCGGAAGGGAACGATTTGTCTTGCGCTTCCTGCGCTTTGTGCGAATGTTTCGTGTTCATGTCTGCATATGCATATTTTTTGCGAATGTTTATGACATATGCAGCGATGTATTTTTCTTTGGATTAGCTTGAAATGTTGCTATTATGTCTGTTTCCGCGTCTTAAACTGTTCCTGTTAAAAGAAACTCCATTGCATGGAAGTCCAATGTTAGAAAGCCACTTGTGAGAAGTAACTTCACTGCAATAAACATTTAGCGACATATCGTTGTTTTAGTGCAAAAAAATTCAAATTCTTAGTTGATAAGGTTACTATAAGTCCATGGAGTTCAGATTGTTAATATTTGCATATTTATTCGTTTCACTTCCTACAGTAAGATTATTATGAGAATCAACACATATTTAAATGAATGTTTTCGTTCATTCATGAACCAGTGCTTTTTAATTAAATTAGATTATAATTTCACTTCAAATCTTCGAAGCACATTTACCTCTTAAAAATGTATTTTATCCACTTTCGACGTTAATTCTTTACACAACACATTACACGTAACATAGCATAAATTCCTGGCTCCAGATTTTATAATATAAAATTTTAGAGAGTAATGGTTGTAAAAGTTATCTATAAAAATCTTTAGATAAAATTATTTTATCTGAAAACTATATTCTTGAATATCTTCCTTGTATCGAAGCCATGAGGCTTTTCATGTGCCTCCAGAAATCAAATTTTCTCCAACGAATAAAAGAAGCGGCCGGTTGGCAGGCAGCGTCCAGTTTTACAGCTCCCGCCCGCTCATCCCGGGCTAATAAACGGCGCGGCCGGCTCGCCGGAGCAGAGGCTGACGAACGCAACGCGCTCCGGGGACATCGCGCCGATGGGGGCTCTAATGTCGCGTCCGCCCCCGCCCCCCCTGTCGGAGCAAACAGGTACGCTAACCCTCGCCCTAATTGGAATTGGTGGTGCATGTTTAAATCGCCCGACGAATCGTAATATGCAATAACCAGTAATAATTATTAGCATTGCATGAAGTTCAATATCAGCCAATATAGAGGCGGCGCGGGGGTCCGTGATTCAGAGAGGTGGGGGAGTTGTGAGGCTCACGGAGCGTGGTGATCAGAGGGAGGATAAGCGAGGGGGTGGGGCGTTGAGCGGGTCGTTGACTGATACGACACAGGACGGGATGGGTCCGGGCGAGCAGAGGAATGTTGAGAGCGAGGCGAGGATATGTCGGGGCGGAGATGCGGGAGGACGGGCATGGGGAAGGGGAGCGGGGAAGGCAGGCACAGGTCGAAAGGGCGGAGGAAGCAGGAAGATGGAGGGGGCGGGAAGAGTGGAGGTGGCCGGGCCCGGAAGAAGGGGGGGGAGCGGGCTGGAGCAGGGCGGTGTTGGTTTCGTCCATACGACAAGTGGAGGTGATGCGATGAGTGAGGGGCGTGGAGGGCTGTGCTTGCTCGTGAGTGGGGGATAGCGGGGGCGGAGCGGGGCGGGACAATTAATGGTAGAGCGGGGCAGGGATAGGCGAAGTAGGGGAGTGAGAGGTGCAGGGCGGGGACGGGCGGACCGAGCTCCGGAGCGGGCCTGGAAGCAGGGCAGAGTGGGAGGAGCGGGCCGAGTGGAGCGGGGGGGGCGGGGCGATGGGCGGGGGGAGCGGGGCGGGCGGGAAGAGAGCCCCTGGGCTGGCTTTGTCACGGCTCGTTACGTTGTCCGAAGGCCTCCGCTTCAGGGGCCGCGTCTCCAATCTCCGTGCATACGTGCGTGTGCTCGTTGGACCATCACTCTCGCGAACGGCCGTTGGGAAACAAATCGAATATGGCGGCTGTATTTTGCTCGTGTTTGAAGATGGAAGGAATGATACGTCTAAAGTGGTTGTCAGTGGTTCATTACACGTTATATATGGGTTTTTATTATCTTGTTCTGCAGATACGGGCCACATCATTAGTCAGACGCTGTTACATATTTTGTTGTCATGTAAAACGGTTATTTATTGAATTACGGAATGAATAATGTTGTTCTTTACTGTGTCTGTAAACAGTCAACTTTATTTTCCAGAAGAAAATTGATTCATATTAATTATTTGTTATTGTTTGTTGTTTTTACTATACGCGTTTTCCTAATGAATTGTGAATTCAAACAGTATTGCGTGCTTGAAAATTTGTGTAATTGCATTCTTTCACATGCATACCAACTACTGTTTAAACCAAGAATATATCAGGAAGTAATTTACGTTTCTTTTGATTTAAAACTCTTCCTGTGCGTCCGTTTTATTGTAAACATAAACTTTAGTTTTATTTTTTTCACTGCCCGACTAATTTTATCACGACACAGAGTCAGTTGTCACATATACGTGATCCTCAAAGTCTCAGTACGACGAGTGGATCTTTGACATTTTTCATGAAATTCGGTTAATACTATTAAACAAAACTTAAAATATTTTTCTTTTAGTGTAATATGTTATTTAAATTCATTGTGGACGTATATAAAAGCGTTCAGTTTAAAAGTTCAAAAAAGTATTGAGTTATATTGAGTGATATGAAGGAACTTCAGGTAAAAACCTCATTTGTCCGAACTATGTCAGTGTGGGATAGCCCCTTGTTCTACTAAGCCCTTTAATTTTCTATTATGTATATGAACTCTTTCTACAGTTTTATCGGCGTTGTCGTACAGTTAAGGAAGGTAAGTTAATTATTATTTAATAGATCATTCTTTTTTTTTCAATTTCCACAAAACATTTCAATTTTCCACGAAACATAATCTCTGCCTTGTGAAGCACGCCTTTCAGAACCACCTAATCCTTTGCATGTTACAATTTATGAATTCGTTCCCTTGAAGTGGTCTGGCATCTGTTTCCACACTGAAGTATCTCCCAACGACCATTGCCCTCGGCGGTGATATTTATCCTCCTTCGATATTTTCTCTTCTTGGCAGAACACAGCCGATGTCTGGCTCGAAAATACATCGTAACACTTGCGGAATCTTTTTATTGCCAGAAGACTGTCTGCGATCGCAAAGAACAATAGCTCCCCGGGGTGGGGGAGAGGTATAAAGATGAGACTAGTCTTATTCTGGCGAAAATAAGACGTCGACGCGCCTTCGCCTTCATCGTTGCTGCCGCTTCTGCATTTGCTGTTGCAACCCTTTTCGCCACCGTTAACACCTTCCCAGCCCATGCAACAGCCACCGCCTTTACCATGCACTCCAGCACCACGGACAGCATTGGCACCAACACCAACTCAAGCACTAATACGAAGTTCATTTACAGCACCAGTGCCGCTACCACTACCACAGTCAACTGTATACCACTTCCAATCCTACTTCAATCATTTTCTCATCTCCATTCCACTAGAACCTTCACAATCTTAGCTACTGCAGTTTTTAACCTCCGTAGCTGACCTCTGCGTTACAATTACATCCTCATTTCTGACGCTGCCTCTACCGCCACCGTCATCGTCTCTGTCACCGTCATCGTATCTTGACTTCGCCATCGTCTTCGCTACCGTCTCCGCCTCTTTTATTGTTTCGGTCATCGTCGTTGCCATCGTTGTCATCGCCTTCTTCACCGCCATCGTCTACTCCGCCCTCTTGTCGTCCCCACCATCATCATGGCCGCCTGCGCGTGCTCCGACAGCTCCCGGGAGACGAAACACGATCAGCCAACTGCCACACGACCGCTTCAAGTCATCTCCGGCAGAACGGGAATCTCTTGCCCGTCTAATACAGATCTCAACCCCCTCCCGCGACGTAATGTTCTCTTCTTTAAAATGCATCCATTGTGCGGCGCCCGCTCCTCCATATGACGTCTATACGGGTTTTACGACACTCTCCTTTCCCGTTATTATTTTATTCCGTGTTTTATTGGGCTACCTTCGGCCAGGAAGACTGCGCGGAGGCGAGGTGGCGCCGGGCGGGGGAGGAGACGGAGGCGAGACGACACGAGACGCCTCTGCCGACGCGCCCTCGCCGCGTCACCCGGTCTCCGCTCGATCTCCTCGCCAGGAGAAGGAAATGGTAGCTCTGCAACGCGCACGCGACGACTGGCCGAGTTGGCTCGGGGCCAGCATTGCCGAGATCTCTGGAGCGACTCTGACCCGGAGCAGATTTTGTACACTACCTGTATTGCTAAGTCGAATTCGTCCTCTGTCTGGAGTAGAATTCTAACACCCGGCTGGTCCGATGGGTTTTCCGAAGTTTCTACAATCAACACCAGGCGACTGCCGGTGCAGCACTTTAACAAACGAGCAACGCACCGCGCGCAATCTTTCCTTTATCATTGTACCATCCTCTATCCTTCGTCACACATACACACACACTTACACACACTACACTACCGCGCATGTGAGGAGCTTAGAGCTTGTCGTCGGGTTGTAGTGGTACCCCACTGTGGGAGATACCTGGTGGACAATATCCCCGCAATCTGTCGAGGTTTTTGGCGCCGGATTACACCATACAGTGGGGAAGGAACCTCGCTTCCACATAAAATATTCACTGCTCTAAGAGGACTAATGGACATGGCAATGGTCATATCCGGAAACATCGCCCAATTAATGAACGCACGCGACATTCCCGTCGGCTGAATGGAAAGAGAAGTGGGGATGGGAGTCTGAATGTAAAGTGTGAGTGTGATGTTGATTGCTTTCTGCTTTTGCGTTACAGTGTGTTGATGAAATTGAGATGACTAAGAAGATTGAATGAGGAGACGACGTGTTATGAATGCAATGAGAGTTCAGATGAACTGCACGATGGTTCAAAAAGTCAGCTTCAACCATATAGTGAAAATGCCTTTGACTTTTACTCACAGCTTCGTTCCGCTGCTTGAATGATGTGCCAAGACATGCCATCGAATCCGTCGGTGAGATGATAAAGGTGGTAATTGTTAGATAAGAATTGCATGATTCAGTTCAAAGAGAAAGATTGGCTTCGGCAATTACGAGATGAGTTGCGGTGACGCTACTAACCAGGTTGTGGATTTGTAATTGCATGAAGTCGCTCAGTTAAGAAGCGTAAAAATAGCTATACATTCAGATGCATACGTGAGACTGTGGCGACACAAGCCTCGGAGGCGCCAACCGTAGCAGGAGAGACGATGGAGAGCAGAGGAGAGCAGCGACAGCGGCGCCGAAGTGCGAGAGGCACGAAGGAGGAGGAAGAGGAAGAGGAGGGGCGCAAAGAAGAGGAATGGCGGGCGCTGCACTCCATTTCGCAGCGGATCCGCCCGCGTGGCTTTCGCCGCGGTGAAGTGCGCTGGGAAAATGCACTGCGGCTGTCGACTTTCGACTCCGACTTCCCACTCCGCCACAAGGGAATCAAACCGCCCGAGATCTCGCATTGCGCCCGTCCACGTATCCCTCCTCACAGACGCCACCTGTCTCCTCAATGGGATATAAACAAGTTTTGAGTTGTGAGCTCTTTGACATTACATGGAAATCTCTTCACCGAGATAGACTACTGTTTTTTCTCGAGAAAACTATACTTCATGAAAATGACATTTTGGACGGAGAGAACCTTTCAACATATTTTTGAAATCAACTAAGGACGCGTTCTGATTTTTCGAGTTCTGAAAGGTCAATTTCTTTAATGAGTTTATTCTGAGAACTATTAGCTTTCTAAGGGCTTTCAGTGGATATGAATCAGATATGATGCTTTATCACTGTAATTTCATACGGATGTTCACTCAATAAATGCATATTAAGGGTCTGTGGGGTTGGAGTAGCGTTTGAATCTGTTGAAAATGGCTGTGAAACGTTAGTTTGCTAATGAACGTTGTTCTGATGTGCTCCAGATAATCACAGATGTAGCAAACAATACATAGCAGGCAACAGACTAAATAAACCTCGAAAAATGATTCTATTAACTTCATACTAATATGACATTTAAATTAATTTGTATCACATAGATTCGAAATCTACTCCTAGACACTTCGACTTAGAAGAGAACGATTGAAAATTTGAGCACCGTGAATGGATGCACTATTTCATATTTTTACAATAACATTAGTAAAAAAGTTTGTTACCAAAAGTCAAGTGCCGATACTTTGATTAGTATCACTTCGTATTGATACAAACATTACGTAAAATAAATTGATTTTTACTTCCTATTTAAATACGCTTAATAAATTGTGTATTAAAATCACTCGATAAATTAAGTCACATTTGAGATTTGTTTTACATAACATCAGGTACTGGTTGTCTTAATATAAATTAATAAAACCCTTTATATTTTTTGTCTGATATTCTCGAAACTGCCATAAGAAATGCCAAAATGGGACAAATGTACACGCATGATATACTGTTACCATAACACAACAACAATCGATTTATCTTATGCCAATAAATTAAATTAGCGTCGACATAGCGACCTCGATATAGTAGTATTGTTACTTGAAAAGGGACATACTGAGAATAAATGAATTAATGTATGGGTAATCCTTGTCGTAGACACTTAGATACTTTCAAGTCAATAGAGCCCTTTTTATATTGACACAACGGTATTGACCTAACTGTGTCGATAGTGATTCTGAGAATACCTACATTAAATGCATGTATATCGAAGATTTGTGTTTGAATACCGTCTATTGAATCATTAGACCATGCACAATTGTTGTTCTGCAGTACAATGTAAAACGTACGTACTGTGTATCAACACTGTGTAGAGGCAGCGAGCGCGGCAGCAGCCGCGGAGGCCGAGAGGCGAAGGCGCTTGCGTAGGCGGCGCGCGCGCGCGTGTGTGTTATTGCAAATTGGAAGCGCAAAGAGGGCGCGCGAATGGGTGGCAGCGCCTCGAGGGCTCTCGGCGCCGCGCCGCCAACTCCCCGCCGACTCCCCGCCACCTCGGCGCCAAATCCCCACTCCCGCCAACACCCCGCAGATCCCGCGACTCCCGCCGAACTCATTGCCAACTCCCCGCCAAAGCGCGTGCCAATTCAACGCCAACTGCCCGCCAACTCCGCCGACTCCGCCCTCCCGTCCTTTTTCGGTGCTGTGAAGGGGCCTCCGCTGTGGCGTCGCGGCAGTGGCGCCCCGATCCGCCTCCTGCGCTGCGCACACCACCTCACGCTCAACGTCAACCCTTGCACGCAATAATAAATCCTCAAAAAATGTACTCTAACACCACTATGAGGTATTTCAGAGGATTAAATATACAGAAAATACTATCATTTTTAATTATTCATTGGACAGACACCATTCTGTGGTCAACACAGAATGCGTGTTTTCGTCGTTCTTATTAAATTCGGAAAGTTGTTTAACACTACAATGCAGATCTGGAATTCAGACACCAATCTTTTGGAATTGCAAATTTCAAAAATCAGCTTAATTTTTAAAGATAGTCTTTGAAATGGGAAGAATTCTTGTCGGCATGTTTTCCATTGGAGGTTATGCTTTGACAAAGGTATCCTAAGTGACTAGGTCAAACCAGATAACTCCCATCGCTTTTAAAATAGCGAAGGGAAAGGTGACAATTTCAACTTACTAAAAGCTCGCATTCAGGAAGAGCAAATGAACCTGCAAAGGAATTTGATTAAATTGCGAGAAGAAGAAATGCTCGTGGATGCATATCTCTGCGTAGCAACGATAATATATATATATAATATAATATATATATATTTATTAATATATTTATAATATTCTATTAGTGAAATTTGTATTTTTTATATATTGCACTTCAACGTGAGAGATGTGTTGGTATGATGTCGTCCTTGTGGCGTGAAATATTTTCGGAGTGCATCAGAAAAATCTTGGATTGCCGGGGATTTGCGAAAGAAAGTGTTCTTGGGAGGGCGGGTCCCAGCAGGAGGATCTCATTTGTGTGTGTGTGTGAGAGAGAGATGAGTGAGAGAGAGTAGTAGGGTGGAGGCGTGCATCTCGCTCGTCTTTTCACAGTCTTCCGTCGTGTCAGCCGTCGGAAGTGGGGGTGGGGGGGTGGCGTGGCTGCTACATCTATCCCGTGTTCGCCGTCTGTTTACTCTCTGTCCGCCTGCTCGCTTCCGAATTTTCTTCTTGCTCCACTGCAAATTGTACTCCGTGCATCCGATTCTACTTTTCTACCATTATTCTGCTCTAGTTGAATTTCTCCTGATTTCTACAGACGCGTCTTTGTTACTCTCTCTCTTTTCTACTCTCCCCCCTCCTTCTCTGATTAACCTACTCAAAACTTCAGTTGCTCATTTCTCAGTGGAATATCCTGCTTCGTATTCGTCACATTTGAATATATGCAGTGACTTTGTATGTTAATTTATTAATTGAGTTGCGGTTTCTGGCATACTCAACTTCTAAGCTAATTATTCTTTGTGGTATGAATATTTATTCGGTGATGACTGTGTTCCTCCCGTTGGTTGGTATGATCCGGGCACTGGAACTACAAGTCGACTTGCTGGGAATTTCCTTTCAAATATCTGAATGGAGCATGCCCCACGGGACAAGCTATAAAGTCCACCGGTGGTCTCGCCGACACACAGTATGTGTGCATGTAACGTCCGTGTATGTACTAGTATTGTGGAATTTCCGCTTAGTCAATAGAAGATAATTTTTTTGAAATGGTAGGACCATACCTCCAGTTGGCATTTGTTTGGGCCAAACGTTTCCTCCACGTCTGCGGTGGACTCCTCAGTGGCCGGGCAGGGTCGCTGGGCGCTGTGTTTGCGGCGGCGCTGCTGGCGACTGGAGCAGGTCGAGGATGTCACCGCACAGAACGTGGACGAACGTTGGCCCTTCAATGACAATGGTCAACCCGGGCTACGGTCCCCGGAAAATGTATCTCTTAAGTGTATATGTGGAAGTGTGAGAAACTTTCGCAGCAATTCTGGCCGTTTGTGGTAATGCGATCCGGCATGCCGGCCCGGGTGTTGATCGTAGAAAATGCGTACTACATCAGCTGGCGCTAGATTTTTTTCTCTGACTGAAATGAATTCGCTAAATGTATGCTAACGTTAGACAATCGTCCTAGATCCAGGACCTCATGGTAAAATTACAATCAGCCTTGTCAGTGCATTATTTCTTCTGGGTAAGGTTTCTAGTTCTGCGCCATAAACCTTGTAACACAACTTCTTCTGCCTGTTTGGTTTCCTTCACGACGCGACATGACGCGCGCAGAATTGCATTGTAGATATCTACGGCGTGATTATTCCTGATTGGATCGCGAGTGGGTATTGCTCTGCACTTTGTTCCCCCGGGCAGTTTTTTTTTGCAAAAAAAAAGGGGGGGGCCCGGGGGGGCGCGGCCAAGGCAGACGCGCTTCGGGCCGCGCCGCGCGGGGGCCCTCGTTGGCGGCCAAGCGGCGACGGGCGCAGACGCTGCGCTGCAAGCAGACCGGAGAGGAAGCTTCCGCCGTGCTCTGCGGGCACCTCATGTATCTTCACCACGCACGACCGGCCCTCCGCGCAAACCGCTTTCGGCTCGCCACCACACTATTCGCACCACACAATCAGCACCGGCCGCCGCGCCACCACACATGCCTGGCCTACGCCCTCGTCCCACGCTCTGCACTACGCCCTCGCCTGCGACTCCACCTCACGTTCGCCTCTGCTCCAACCGTTCACTGCCTCCACCTCCATCTTCGCCTCCCACCTCATCACTACAGCCTCCGTCGGCCGCAGCTGCCGCAGGTGCAAGGCGAGCGGCAGGAGGGCAGCTGCGCCGTCAGACAGAGGCGCTGCTTCCCCGACCGCCTCTCCGCGCTTTTGCATTCGCGGACTCCGTATACTTGGGGCGGGCTGTTCTGTTTCCAAGTCTTTTCTATCGTCTTCGTGGTCTCCTTTGAGTCGCGCTTTTTATTATCTCGCTTGCTCTTACGATTCTCTGCATATGAGGTTTTTCCTGCTTTGTGGTTCCAAAGCGCTATTAACACTTAAGTTTTGTAATTAATTTGTGCGAACTACACCAATTGTTCACTTTAACTGACTTTTATCTATCCGCCTATTTGACGTTCTGTATCTGTTGTCTGTTTCGTGTCAACTTTCAGGTGCGCATGAACAGCTTCAGCATGTGCGTTCATGGTACGTTTTTGGTGGTTCAAAGCTTTACAATTAAACGTTTTGTTGATTATTTGTGCGAAATACCAATTGTTCAGCTTAAATGACTTTTTAATCTATCGCTATTTGACGTTCTGTATCTGTTTGTCTGTTCGTTCACTTTCAGTTCGCCTGAACAGTTCACATGTGCGTTTCAATGAAACGTTTGTCATGGTGGGTTCGTCTGTTTGTCGCCGTGTGTGTCTCTTGTCTTCGCTTTTCTTCTTCTTCTTCTTCTGTAACTTCTTCTTCTTCTTCTTCATCATTCTCATCATCTGCCTTCAGCTCCTCTATCTGTGAACTGAGCGCGCTCCCGCGCTGGCGCGGGCATCGCTTGTCTTTGGAGGGTGGGTGGGGGGTGGGGGGGTGGGGTGGGGTGAGGGAGCAGCAGAAGCCTGCGCCGGGGATGCGAAAGCGTCACGCGACTGCTTCGTGCGACCGCAGACGCCTCCCTCCTCCCTCTCTCTCCCTCCATCCACCCTCACACACTTCCTCGTTTCCGCGCACGCGTTTGGTGCTCATGCCACGTCATCCGTCTCGCGTGCTCTGCGAGGGCTCTTTAAGAGCGACGTAATCTGCACGAGACACGCTCTGCTGACACGAGCTTCGCGCTCCTCAATTAGAATGACGTTGAGAATGATTGGTTGTTTAGCGCGTGCTCCGTAACCCGGTAGGGTATACAGTGTCGATTCCTGGACATTATTTTTCCCATTGACTTTCAGTAGATTTTTCCACACCGGACAGTAGCTGTGTGGATGATGGATACAATTTCTAAAGTTGAGATGCTGCTAATTGGTTTTTCTCACTTCTTCCGAACTCGGAAGGGGCAATGTGCAGACTACTATTGGAAATTCACAGGACAGAATGATTATTTACAGATGATATTAAAACTATTTATACAGGAGTAGAAAATTGTATAATTAGAATTACTACTGTAAAGTATTACGGTCGGTTAATCTGCATGAATTCATGTTATATGCATGAAGAAGTCGATATTTACTGTTTATTTTTAGTGCAGAATGTTTCTTGACAAATTTATATTTATTTTGCATTCTTATTTGTTGCAGGTAATGAATTACTGTGCTGGTGGCAAATTACAGTTGCATAATGTAAGTGAGGTTGTTAATAAGATGATTCCTAAAATACCTCGTGTTTTATTATTACAGTTTGGGATCTGACCAGGTGTTGATTCTTAATATATCTAAGGAAATAATGTTTAAGATGAAATATCTCATAAATATAATTAAATAATAATCTCATCATTTCATAAACAGGTTTAGATGAAGAAAGTTTCATGAATGGAATGCTTGAATTCAGAGAACTGGCGGCGATTCTTTTAACAAAGGGACGTGCAAATTCTTGCGGTAATCGAAAACTTGTTCACCGTCTTAACGGTCACAGAAATATTATAAATATAAATTAAAACATGACTATAGTTAGTAAGATGAGCCGGGCGAAACGGGACCGGAATAAACGGGTAAGCAATTAGGTGTAAAAATGTTTCTCGTCTGTATGATCGATACGGTCGCTGATGTGACAGGCATGTTGCTACAGAATCTACACCCTGGTTCCTTTCCTGTACGCAAGATGTATCTGAACGCCAGCCTCAGCGACATCGTGCTCTTTCTTCACCCGCTTTTGAGTCCAGCCCACCCCACCTCGCGAATCTCTCACCTTTTCGACGCCCGCCCGGGCCTGTCCTCGTCCCGCCCGTCTCGTCCCGGGCCGCCGACCGCCGGCGTCCGCCGAACGACGCCATAAAATTGGCCCGCGGTACGCGGAGCGGCGACCTGCGTAGCAGTAAAAGCGGGAGACCTGCGGGGTTGGCCCGCGCGCGGCCGGGCGCGGCCGGCGTGGCGCACGGGCGGCGGCGTCGCCATGAGGCAGGGGGGCGTCGCGAGCTGTGCTCTCTCTAACGCCGCACACACAAGTGGCACAAAGTGAAAAGCATGCGGCGATGCACAAGACTGCATGCTGTGATGGCTAATCGCTGGGCATAGCGGATCAGCTCACTAGCCTTCCCGTTCTGGGAAAAGGAGGCAGAAGTTGAAGAAAGAAGTGTCAGATTAAAACCAAAAATTTTAGGAGCTTCCGGAAGGGAGGGATCGATGAATTTGCATATTATTGCCCGTTGCTTCAGTGCATAACTTAAGTAACATTTCAAGATGTTTGGTTAGAATATGATGCTGTATAGATTAATATGTTCGTGCATATTTTGCATATTTTGCTTTTGGTGAATATTCGTGTAATTATAGACGCATATTTTGCATATTTCGTTAAAATCGAGACTTATTTATAAAACAATTCCTCTTTTCGTAGATCCATTTTTTGTGAGCGTTCATTGATTGGTGAGACTTTGTCACAGTTTGCGTTCTTTTGATTATACTTTTGCAAATGTAGTATACTTCTTGATAACATATTTTTTTAAATCAGTCAGAAGAAACGCAAGACATTCAAAGTACTTTACTAAGGTGAATATTTACTTCAATTATTTCTCTCGCGAAGTAGGCTATTATATTATTTGCACAAAATATCTTTTAATTCCAAGGAAGTCTCTCCTGTATTTTATCAAGAAAGGATTTGAGAGGAAATGAAATATTGTTAATTTTAGTTGCATATTAAAGTGCATATTTCTGATTATTTAGGTTATTAATGCATATTTTTAAAAGCATTTTTCAACATTATTGGGTGATAAAAGTCCTATCCCTAATAAACAATAATGGGAAAAATATGATACTTTATCGTGAAAAATACATATTTAAGAGAATAGAGAAACTGATAGCAAAGAACTATAGATGTTCGTTTAATTATTATTATTATTATTATTATTATTATTATTATTATTATTGTTGTTGTTGTTGTATTTGAAGGGTAAATTACATTATCAATTTCCCAATTAAATGTTTTAAATAATGAGAAACCCTTTGTATATTTTAATGAACACGTCGCATATTATTTTACATATATTGTCTTAACGGTAAGGTGTCCATAGAAAAAAAATGAAACCACATGCCCAATATGAGAGTGCTTTCCGCCCATTGCGCGTGTGTTCGCCTGCGGCCGCGGCTTGATTGAAGAAGCCCTGCTGGGGGCCGGCGGGGTCCGCGCGCTGCAGAGGGCCCGCGAACCCCCCTCCCCTACCGTACCCAGCCCTGCCGGGAAGCTCGCTCGTGGAGGCACGGGAGGGGAGGGGGCGGCCGCCTCAGCAACGCCTTCTTTCACGCCGTTCGCGCCGACGTGCCGCCACCGCCCTCATTGCCAGGCTCTCGGAGGCGAATTAGCTCTCGCTGGAGGGGGATTCGGGCGGCCGGATTCTGTGATCGGAGGTATTTTGTGGTTTCTTTGATCAATCCTAGGCGAATGCCGGAGCAGCACCCGAACAAACGGGCCACAACCGAACGCGATGTTTTATTTTTCATCCCTGCTCTTTCCTCTCCTCTCTCTCCTCCCTCCTCTCTCTCCTCTCTCCTCCCTTCTCTCTCTATCCTCTCTCTCCTCCTTAAATGCACTGCACTACCCTACACACCCAAAAGAGTACTCGAGAGCTTAGAGCTTTTTACGTCTGGGGCGTTACCTTGCTGGGGAGATATCTACAGGATGGAACTACTAAATGTTAGGTCAGTTCCGGATCTTACGTCTCATGGGAACAAGAATACGAGGCTGTAGCGTGCACCACTTGCGGGTCCCACATCAAAATAATTGTCGCAGACTCGCTCAAGCGAATTGGGAGGACGCAAATGAGGAAGAAGAATGCAAATCGCTTTTGGAATGATAAAGTCGAAAAACTACGCTGATAGGTCTTCAGAAGTTGGTGGAAGCTGTGGAAAGGGGCAGTAGGATGAAGGTGACATGTGTGGGGAGCGAGAATGAATATGGCGAAGGAGGCTTGAAAGCAGAGACTCTTGTCGAATATTGGTGATGAATTCATATCTCTTATGAAGAGATGTGCTGTCTCCAGTAGTGAAGAAAAGTCATTTCACGTTGGACTAGAAACTGAAATAAGCATAAAATGCACAGGGCACCAAGAATCCGCCCCTCATGACGCAAAACGCGAATGTATTTCGTTAATGCCTCACAGTCCACTCTTGCATTAAGTACAGTCTGCCGATAATTCCACACAAGAAGGGAGGCGAAGAAAAATGAAAGGAGTGAAGTTGCAAGTACAAACGTCTCTGCTGCGGCTGCGAAACGAGGCCCGAAGCGCGGCGAGCTCTGGGGTGGGGGCGTTGGTGGGGGGCGTCGGAGATCCGAGAGGCGACCCCAGTGGGGCGAGGGGCGGGCGGCCGGTGCAGAGGACGAACGAGCTGCGTGGCGCCACCGATCGCCCACGTCGCCCCGCATCGACTGTGAACAGCGATAACGTACGCCCGCGCCGCCCGCCGCACTTGCAAGCGGACGGGCGAGCGCGAGCGCGCGGGCACCCTATTCCGGTAATTTGAGCGGGAGGCCTCCTGCGCTGTATTGGTTTGTCTGAATCGAGTTCTGAATGCGTTAGTGGCCTGATTCCCGCCCGGAGACGGCCCTTTCGGACTTATCGCTGCCGCAAATGGCGGATGGCAATGGCTTTCCTGCCTTTGTATGGTGAGGTCGTTCGAAAACTGGGGTATGAAGTTATTATATTACAACCCGTTCTGCCAGTTTTATTTTAACATTTTGCCGGCGAAAACTATTAGGTTTTTAGATACTTCTTATAGTTGTATAGAAATATTTAAACATAAAGCTTAACGAACTTGTATGTACTTAAAATTGGCAATATTTGCTTACAGCACAAAAATGCTGCCGAACTTACACCACAGAAAAT
>BOPP01000001.1:4219767-4247451 GCA_017312745.1 Gryllus bimaculatus
CCGTTAGTTTAGCAACGCGCTGTAATCCCGGGAAGCTGGCTTCCGGAATTCCGGTTGCACCCAGCACTGCTCCACCCAGTCTATCCCACCCCACCTCACCCCTCTCGCCCCGCCCTATCTCCGGACCACGCCCCAGTATCGGACCTCCTCCCTCCTACCCTCCTCTGCCTTGCCACCTCAGTTTGCTCATCCTCTCTCGTATCTTAGGCCTTGCCGATCAGCTTCCTTTTGTCCTCCAGACCTCGATCCCCGAACCTAACTCTTCCCTCTATTCTTCGTTTACCCCTTCTTCTTATCCCCACGTTCTTTTTCTGCTCTTTCATCTTCCTCCATCGGCCTTATTTCCTTTCTTTTACAAATTCTATTCTCTATATTTCCTCCTCTCGCTGCTCTGTCTCACATCTTCATATTTCCACCTTTCATTCTGTCGCACGATTTCTCTTCTCCATCTCCATCTTTGCTGACTTCGATTTGGAATATCATTTCGATTTTGTTTCTGATCATGCTTCTTTCTCCTAGCTTCATTTCCATCTTTTTTCTCTCTCTCCATTTCGCTCACACTCTCACTCATCTTCCATCCCGCTGTATCCGACTAACCGAGCTCGGCTCCTGTCCAGATCCACACACAGCCCACCCGCTCTCCACCCTTGCCTTGCTCGCCGTACCCGTTGCCCACGCCCCTCCGACCCCACCGCTCCGCGCGGCTCTCCCTGCCCGCAGGGATGTGTCAATGTAATTCGTATTGTGAGACGTGACCGAAAAGAAAGCCCTGGCCGTAAGCTTCGTCCGCTCTCTCAAGCGAGGCGGCCCACGGGGAGGGGCGCGGGGTCGAGCGGAGGGCGAGATGTGGGCAGAGATGCTTCCTGGAGCCGAGAAAGAAGATACGATGAGTGTAGAGTGAAGGAGAGGCTGGTCTGAAGGAGTTTGAGGCGCCGAGAGAGAGTGGAAAGATGGCGTCACGAACTAGTGGAAATATGGCACGGGACAGACAACAGGTTATGGGACTCGGCGGAAGACGCGCGGCATCACACAGCGGAGAAAACGTGTAGCATGCGTCAATAAAGGAGCACGGCATCTGCGTAGGGGGGGGAGAATGGATGTGGGAGGTCGTTGATGTGCCTAACTCAGTGTGACGTTGACATTACTGATTGGCATTTATAACCAACAAATTCATGATTCATGTCGATTAAATCTTGAGTAAATTTGCATATTTGGCGATATGTTTATTGACTTGCTCTCCATTTATATGCTCGTCAGCATGTTTATTCTAGGGAACCCAGTTCGGTGTATTCACTGTGTGGATGTTGTCAGGATAGGGACGAAATTCGAAATGAGCATCATAAAGATTAGTTCTGGTTCCGAATCACTGAACATGGAATTTCACATTGCCTTGTGAAAGTGTATGCTAATCGGAGATAATTAAAATGTACATTAGGTCACTTGTAAAGATAGAAATGTTTGTCAATAATAATTAACACATACCCAGAGTATATTAAAAATGGTTAATTTCATTTCGTAATCACAATGAAATATATGTTTCATTCATATTAATTCACACACAGTAATACATATGGCGTAATTGTTAAGTTACCATTAACTTGCAGCATACGAATTTCAAAATAATTGATACATATGTAACTATGAATTGATGGAGACATTTTCAAAAATAAGTGGTGACATTGTAGTCACGAATGAGAAAATAGAGTCGGACCAAAACGAAGAAGATTGCAGCTCAGTATTTCCTGCGAGCGCCCGCTGGTCTCCTGGGCGAGGGCGCAGCCTCTGCATAAACTCCGGTCAGCGACGTCCGAGCGGCGCCGCGCAGTCCGGCGGGCCCTGGGTCTTCACCAGCGGATTCCCTCCTCTAACTCAAAGGGCTCCTCTAGAAAGGGCGCTTTTCTTTTCAAATAACGTGCACTTAGCGTCCTCCTTCACTCGCGCCTTCCTCCTCGTCCGCTCTTCCTAAATCCGCCTCCGTTGCCGCGGTCTCGGCTGCCATTGCCTTCTCAGCCGCCGTGGATTCCACTGCCTCCGTCGCTTCCGACTGTTCTGCTGTCTCACCGGCGGCCTTCCCGCTACTTCCTGGGCTTTAACCTCGACTCCAGATGAGTATCACATCCCCGTATCCTTGACATCCCCTCCGCAGACGCCCCCACACCGACATCCCCTCCTCCGACATCCCTGCTGTCTACATCCTCCTCTCCTGCCGCCGTTGTCTCCTGCCTTCTCGCGCTCTCCGATATCCAACTGCGCCACCTGAATTTTCATTCCGCCTGAGGCCGCTCGTTGTTTGGCTTCAGCCCGCGGCTCGTGCAGCTTCCTTGACCCGCGCCCTGCCCGAACGCCCCGCCCCCCGCGTACCCGTCGTTTTCTCTCCAGCTTCCCTTTCAGAAAGACTTTCGGGGCGGCGAACCAGCACAGCATTAACGTTAACTGCTGATAGTAATTATTGTTGTTAGCTTTGGCACAAGTTTTCAACTGGCTAAACACTCATACGCATTAAATTAGATGTTGACTACGGTTCTTCATTATCTCATTGAACGCATTAGGAACTGCAACACTTCGTTGCCTGGGCTACAATTGTGATGAATACAAATTTGCTGTAATCTTTGAATGAATGTTTATAAATGATTTAGGGATAATATTGCGCATTGTACATTTTACTCAAATTTGAACCAATTGTATCCAAAGATGATATAGTGATGTTTGCTTTAAACAGTAAAATTAAGAGTAACAGTAATATTCATTTTAATATTCTGTTGTGCACATCTCGTTTTATGTAATAGTACAATACTATTCCATTCATATCACAATTGCTGCATTTTTACACTGACTGATCCAAATTTTTTATTCCTTACTCTGCCAACCATTCATTCGGTCAATTTTAGTGTGCTTGAATTAATCGTTGACTTTCGTGTTGAGTGTCTTTCTTAATACAAATGGAATTCTATCAGTTGGTTATATTCAACTCCTCTTCAATTCTATTGTGATAGTTGTTTATGATTGACGGCATAGATTCTATAGTTAAGTGCAACTTCTTACACATATCTTCCGCTAGCTTCACTCTGGAATCTTTCTCGTTCTATTGGACTCCGCATGTACAATCCCCACATGTAGATGCCCACGCTAGTAGACTGAAATTCCAGAGCAACAATGCAACGGCGCCTGAAGAGCCAGGATATCATTTGTAAAGGTCTTTTACCTCGTCGTTCTCTCAGAATATAAAAGATGCGTTTTAGAATTCTTCCATTCTTATATAAATTCTACCTCCGAGCCGCCGCCCGTTCCGCATTTTTATCTAGCTCTGGAAAAAGGAGAAACTCGGCGCGGATCGAATTCCACCTGAACTGTGTTCGTGTTCGCGGGCAAACGCTGAATTCAGAAGAAATGCAGCTTATTCATTCTATAAAGTGTTGGACTTCTACATTGTTTTAATAATAAACTTTATCGATGATAATCTGTAAATAAGTTAATTGCTACTTTCAGAGTTGGAGTATGGGAGCTGAGTTTCAGAATTTCAGAGTTGTTTGTAATAATATTCAACTGATTTTATTAATACTCTATTCCACAAAAAAATATAATGGAAAATATATACCACAATACCTAGTGCGCCCGAAACAAGCATGCTTGCAAAATGAGGTTAAAATAAAGTGATGGGAAAGTGTTTCAAATAGTAATTCAAAAATTCAAAGTTTCAAAAATTCTTGACTATCGATTTGGTTCAGTGACAAATTAATAACAACAGAAATCAGAACTAAATGTTGGTTTGGGAAAAAATGCGGAAGTCGCGGAGAGAAACATTAAAAAAAACTTACAGAACTTTTAAGTGAGCGGCGACGAGTTCAGTAAGGTTTTTACAACAAAAAATTGCTGAGACGTTTGCTCAAATCCCAAACTGTCTGTTCACGTGAATCTCGGACTCCACAAGCAAAACATTGGCTTTTGCCAGATAAGCTTTCTTCAGGAGTTCTTTCGAACGTTGCAGCCGGTCGCACAGTATTTTGGCGGCACTCGCTATTACACTAGACGGCGGCTAGAGCCGGCGCGAGGGCCTGCGGGGGACGGCGTGGGACGGCGTGGGACGGCTGAGAGAGGGACGCCCAGACGCCGGATGTGCAGGAAATCGAATAGGACGCGCGGGGCGAGGGGCGAGAATTTGTATGGAAATAAGGTCGAGAGGTATTGGAACGAGGGGCCGCTGGGACGGTTTCCGTCCCGAGAATTGGGTGTTCGCTCCTTAGGATTGTCTCGTGCTCGATGGTGACGGCCTGGCCGTCCCCAGCGCTGCTCGTCGTTGTAGGCCAAAATGCCAGCGACGTCATCAGGGAAACTGCAGTTCGGTCTGTGTTTGAGGGGAGAACTTTAACAGCGCAACTCTTCCCTCTTGTGTAGCTGCCGCCGCCTACTGACTTGTGTTAGCGCCTCGTGCCCACCCATTGTCATTCTCTCTTAGCGCGCGATGACGCCCTGATTATCACCATTCCTATTGGACGTTGAAGTTCACAATGTCGTCCAAGTTTACAACGTTGCCCATATTACGTTGCCCATTTATTACATACTACACTGCAGTTTGGCCAATAATTGCCAGATTCTGTTATGGCAAATCTTTCTTTAGTTACTATTGTCACCTAGGATTGGTGATGTTTCGCATACCCGTTTCATAAATAGATCGGTTACTCTCTCCTGTGTAGCATCTATCGCAAGCTCTTATTACAATATTCCATTTTGAAAGTTACTAAACCGTTTTATTTCGTTGTAACTATTTCATTTTAATTGTCTCTTACAAATAGCAATTAAAACTAAATATACATTTACTATTAATTGCACATTGATATTTGCTGCAAAATGGGTGTTACTACATATTAAACAACTTACCTATCATTAAATATCGTTCCGTCTGTAAATATCATGAAGATATCTAATATCAGATTCTTTGAAAGGATTGTCTTCGTATTCTATCTACTTTGAAAACTTGCCCACGTGTGCACACTTCTCGTGTCTCGTTTGCGAGTGTAAGATGTGTGGGTCTGTGGAGGCGACGCAGGGCGGCGCGGTGGGAGGAGTGGGGAAGGCACGCGAACTCCGTTTGGAAGTGCAAAGTAAGCACTTGGGCGCGCCCCACTTTTGTGCTCCGGCGCAGGCGCCGCCGAGCGGCGCAAGTGCTGCAAAAGCAGGTAGAGGGCGCTGCAGGGCGAAAAAACAATTGGGAAATTCATTCACGGGAAATTCGTGATGGAGGAAACGGTTTCGCCGAAAAGTTCCATGGAATTTTCTCTTTTCTGTGACACACTTGTTTGGATATTTTGTTTTCGGATGCGTCAACTGTCCGTACGTGTAATGCGTGTTACGGCTGCGAGGTAGCGTAAGAACACGAGACCCTGTGCCGATCTACACACGGGGTTTTCCTCCAGGTGTCACCGTCAGCAGGATATCGCCACAGCCGGCAACGGCACTAAGCCAATCGGGAATCCTGATATACGTGGTAGTGTTGTGCTCGTAAGAGAGTGATTATGTAAGAGGAGGGGACAATGAAACTGAAGGAAAGATCGCGCGCTATTCGTGGTCCGTTCGTAAGTTTACCACCCCGGCATTCTCCTGGTGTTGAGTGAATAAACCACGTAAAACAACTTATCGGACCAGATGGTCGCTGTAATTTTCCTATAGATAGCTGTTGAATTCGATTTAGCTAATGTCAGGAACCTGCCACTGTGAGGACTCTAGGATCACGCGATTAAGATCACTTCAATGGCAACTTTTGTAGCTCTAAGCGAAATCAGCCAGTCCTTCACCACACCCACATCATTATGCAGCGTTATGAGTTTGCTCTCCCATTCCTCATTATTTTCGCCTTCATCTCAGGATCAAACGTATCTTGCATTTCTAGATACGACCAACTCGGCTGTTGATATGTTGCCTCTGACGGACTTCAATCAGATCAGAAAGAATATTTTTTTACACATATGCGTTTTTACACATTTGATTAATAAATAACTGCATTGAAATATTTCTGTAAGATCAATTCTTTGGTCTGAAATTAATGAATTTGAATGAGTGAGAAGCTCTTTTTATAAGCACATTCCCGCGCTGGGCACTGGTGGGCGAAAAATCGCGGAGGCAGGAGATACTTCTCGAGCATCGCGGAACATTGTGCGGAATGAAATGGTTTTAAAGCTGCCTGCTCTGGATTCAGCCTGCTGTGAAATTTGTTTAATGAATCCATGGAATTTCGTCGGCGAACAAAGTTAAACCGCGAACATGTGTTCGCGCGTGGGGCGCCGGCCGCGACCTGCTTTGGCGCCGGGCTCCTGATTAATCTGTTGCCCGGAAACTGGTTTGTATAAATTCGCGTGGCACAGGCACGCTAACCAATATTTTATAAACATTATTTACGGGGTAATAATGATCGAAATACGGAGGATTTGTGTAATTACGAGCCAAAATCCCGAACGGGCGCCATAAAATGAATTTGGGAGAGACTTTTAGAGCTAAAACAACGGTCCGATTTTCCGTCGCTGGCGCAAGAGACGTGAGGCCATGGAGTTTCTGGCGTCGGCGGTCTGGGAGTTCCCCAAGGGCCCCTCGCTGAGCTCCCGGAAAATTATGTTTCGCCCGAAAGTTATTCGATGGATCACACATAAATTTGAGTTGATTTACAGAACCCTTTATCCCGAATTAATTAAGGATTTAAGTAACTTCAGATTCAATGAAATTAGTTTTTGATTTTTTAAATTTAGAGAGAATATTTAAAAAATATACTATCTGATCCTTTCACTTAGTTTATTCTTTTAAATATAAAAGATCTCTACAGACGCTCGTTCGTTATAAACCACATTCACTAAGCAAATATTTCGTCTTCTACCAGAAACCTTACGTTCGGGGCGTACACAGTCCTCCGTCTGTTTTCTGGCTACATCCCGAAGAACGTGTCTGAACTGTTTACGAGATCTTGTTTATATCCGGCTCATTGTTTAGAGCAAACGGAGATCAGGAGCGGTGCAGACACTTGTCGAACGGAAGCCCTCGAGCGCCAGCCATTCTGTCGCCCCTCCCCCTCAAGAATATACCACCCACCACCACCACCCCCAACACCTTGATGGCCCCTATACTTTCGCGGAAACCTTCATTCCGAGCGATCGATTACCGACGGAAATGTTTGGACCTGAGAAATCAAACAAAGTGATGATTCAGTCGGAATTGTGTGAAAGTGATTGGATAACATTGTTGAGTAGAGCGTTCCAAAGCTGCACGTGATAGATGGTGGGAGGGGCACCACTTGTACTAGTCCCTTCGACCCCACCCGCACCCTTCCAATCGATAGGCCGCCCAACGCGGCACCCGCCTCTCCGCCCCTATCGCCCCTATGCCCCTGCGCCCACTAAGCCCTTCATCCGCGGCGGACAGCCCGCGGCCCTGCGCCCGCGCCGCGGTGCGGTGGTGTCCCCCCCCTCCCTCCCAGCGCGAATGCAGAGCTCGGGCTCGGGCGCGCGCGACGCGCGCGCACGGCAGGCGGGGAACGAAGAGCGCACGGACAGGACGACGCGGGGAGGAGCGGGGGTGGGGAGGCCGAATGGCGGGAGACGAGGAGGAAGGTAGGTCTGGGATGGGAGGGACGTAACGGCATACACAAGGGAGGTGAAGGTCGGGGCGGTGTGCAACGGCGACTGGAGATGCATTCGAGACCGAGGGAACCAAAGGTGACAATTCTGACAGCAGCTTTCATGGTGTTGGTGAAATGTAATCGTTATATATGTCCACGTTTGTATTTCAGTCGGTGATAGTATGTCAATATTTCTTACATCATCTGCCTCTCATTTTATTCTTCATATTTAATATGTATCTTATTTTCAATTACTAAATCAGATGTTTATGCTGTGCTTTTCCTGTCCCGACTACAGATTTGATTCATTGACAGCCGTATCCCCGGGTTCGTATTTTAGCGTTTTTTTAAAATAAATTTCACGGGCCCAGGTATCCAACATGAAACATCAGGTCACTCTCTCTCTCCTTCTCGTCCTCTTCCGCTTCCATTTTCTCAACGAGGTAAGCACGACCCGGCCGCGGCCTAAACGCCTCCTTCGCCTCCACGAGGTACATGGACGTAATTACGGGCTTGTAGCCACGGCCCATTTCCATAGTTTGACACGTGTTACGACACGGCGGATTACAGAAACGATTCTTAGGTCGTCCCCTCGCACGAAAGCGGACGAGAGACGACGGACGGCTCGCTCGTCCACTTGGACGAAACGAGGCTCGACGAAATGATTGCTGCCTCGGCGGGTGGATCTCCAATAAACAGCACGCGTGAGCCGAAATATTACTGTGATTTAGAGAGCGGCTCATAAATATCACAAGAGGATAAAAAATCGGGACGTGGTTTTGCCGCTGAATTACAAACCGCGATTGGTTGATCCCTCTGCCAAATGTATCGCTCTCACGGTAAGAGTGCTGTAGTGAGTTGTCTCCATGTGAATTAATAATGTGCAATTAATTGGTATCATCCAGATTTTTCTCTCTAAAAAACGCGTTGTTGCCATTGGTGAAACTGAATAATTTATTGGAAGTGTCTGGACCAAAAGAAACTTGTTTTTTGGAACATGTCAAAGGGAAACAAATATTTATAGTTCAATAGATACAATATACACAATGGAAACTATATTTTGCGTGTTCTTTAAACAATAATATAAATATTTGCTTACGACAGTCGGTGGAATATGAAACGTATTTCAACCGAAGTGAACACGCAATTTGTTTCGAAAAACGTTAATTTCGTATTCATACCAAAAAGTGAAACATTTTGTGCTAATTTGACTTCTTTGTAATATTATTGAGATTTATAATTATTAACTTACGTATTATTATCATTTTCGTGCAATCGAAAGATTTACTTATATGTAATGAATAATACATTGTGATAATTATTATTTTCAATGAAATACAAATATTTATTTCTCTTTCTATGTATTTACCTTGGAGGCTTTTGCATCAGTAGTTTCTCATTACATAATAGAAGCAGAGAAAATGGATAATCTTTAATTAGACGTTGATAGCAGTAGATTGCTTTCAGGAGAGAGGAGAGAGAAAAAGAGAGTGGACAGAGAAAGAGAGTGAGAGAGAGAATATAGTAAAGTAAACAAGTTGATTAATTGAAGCTCTTGAATTGTTTACTAGAAATTATGTAAGTGTTAAATACACTGCAAATATATTTTTAAAAAATCATAATTATATTCTTTATTTGTCTTCTCCATAATAATCTTAATTGAACTACATAAGAGACTTACAAGAAACTTGCTATTGAGCACCAATTATTCGTTTAATAAATATTTAATTGAAATTAGCCTCAAATTGTACTTCATTATTAGACATATATATGAATGGATCTAAATGGGTCTCAAATTATACAGTAGTTCCAACCAAAATAATGATAATAAAATGACTCTGCCGTTACGCTGAAAATATATTTTTCTTTTTTAAATAGAGAAAATGAGGTTGGGGCAGTAACAAGGTAAATACGCCACAAGACTCTTGCTCGCTTTTGTTGAAAGTGTGCCATATCTTGTCAATGATATGTCACTTCATGTTTATGAAAAACTTGTAATATTAACAAGATAAGACCCACTTATACCAAAACCGAGGTATAAAAATTAATGAACATCAGGAGACTTGCTGCAGACGGTGTGTACTATCTTGTTACCGCCCCAAGCCTTTAAAATGCTTACTAACCCTGCATTCACCAATCTTTTTTCCATAACGCACTGCACCAAGAGAGGAATAAAAAATGTCCACCACCTATATGACGTCACAGCCTTTTTTCACAATAAAATTTTAATGTGTATCTTCTTATTCATATGCACTCTAAATACAGACGTCATTTTCCTCCTCATTCTCTTCAAAATTAACATGTAATTCATATTATATATCGGATTCTGATTGATATTTTCTCATTTTGTTATTGCACCTTGCCGTGACAAAAAACCCTGATCAATACTATTTAATAAAAGTATTGTTTGAAACATGTTCACATCTTCAACACTGGAAAATAAATTTGATTAAAAAATATATCTCTTTGTTGAGTAATAAGTCGGTTTCGTATAAAAACTTTGGTTACAAGTTAGGCAAAGGGAGATTATCACCTCATGTTTCAGACTTCATAATTTTGTTGGAACAGTTACTAACTTGACTGCGTGTATAGAACCATAAAATTCCTTGTATATCTGACATAAAATCAAAATCCTGCGATTTGAATCGCATTACTTCAATTCTTGTGACTTCTAAAAATGCATGACAAAAAAATGACCCTCCCTTGGTCAATGCAGGGTTGGTGCACTACAAATGATCATTTTCGGTTCCGTCATCGTTAGCTCCCACCATCTCGTTCGTTCGTACGTTGGCCACGTTGCTGGCCAGTGAGCAAGGCGCCATGCGCGTGGCGAGGAGCAGCGGACGGTCGGCGCCGCCGGTGCCAGCAATTAGAGGGACCTGGCGGAGCAAAGGAGCATGTGACGCGGACGGGGGTAGGGTTTGGAGGGGGGCGTAGGGGTCTGTTTGGAGAGGGGCAGCGGAGAGCGTGTCCTTGGGGGGAAAAGGCTCCATGCAAATCCGCGCACGCTTCGGAAATCCATTTGTATTATTTGCGGAGGGCAGCGCGCGTTGGGTGGAAGGGGGGGGGGAGAGACGAGCACTCCTCGCGTCTCCGGTTGTTTGCCGCTGCGGTGGGTGAGAGCCCAGCTGCGCGTCGCCGCAGGTGCTGAGTGCTTACAGCTCTGCTTCGCGTCGCGTCGTGTAGGGTCGTGGCGCTTCTTGTCGAGTCGGATTACGTCGAGACGCGTCGCGTCGCATCTTGTCACGTCGTGTCGCGTCGCGTCTTATCGCGTCGTGTAGCGTCTTGACGCGTCACGTCTTGTCGCGTCGAGTCACGTCGTTTTCCATCGTGACGCGTCGTGTCTGGTCGCGTTGGGCCATGTCACGTTGTGTCTCTCCACGTTGTGCGTGACTTTGCGTGGTGTCGTGACGCGTCGGCTCTCGTAGTCCTGTGATGTGACGTCTTACTTTCGGACATGTGTAAAAAATTATATTTTTTTCCCTTGCCATTACGGAGCCTTTTGGTTCAGGAGATAATTTAGACACCTACCATTCCGTTCAACTTGTCAACCCTGCAGACTTTTTCCGCACCCCACCCTATGACCTTTTCCAAACGGTTAAACTGTATGATAACATTCCGTCTGCTACCATTGTTTAAGCATACCGCTGAAATTGTTCTGTTTGATCCCATGTAAAAGAATGGGTGCATGGAGGTTCAGCGCTGCCGCCTCCTACGGCCCTAGCCTCGCGGCCGTTGGCAACGACCTGAGGGCGACGTCGCGTTGAGTTGCAACGAGCGCAGGTCGCCGAGCGCGGCGGTGGCGGCAGCGGCGGCGGTGGCGCGGCGTCTAACGGAGATGTATGTGTCCCTCGGGATCTCGGGGATTGGGCGGCTAATCCCGTAATTACTGCCATTGCGCGCTGATTATTCCGTGCACGGCAGGCGGCGCGGTGGCGCGGGACGGCGGCGGCGGCAGACCGAGGAAGCGCCGGAGGGGCAGTGGGCGCCCGTGGGAGCGGAGGACAGGCGGAAGCGCGTCGCTGGAAAAGGTCGCGCGACTCGCGGACGCCGCGGAGGGGAAGAAAGTTGCCCCCGGAGGATTGATCGATCAGTGTTACTGGGCGTGTCAGCTACGAAGATCTTTAGTCCCGAAAGTGTGGTACATGTTTTATTACTGGATGTGGCGGTAATCGTCCCTATCTGTATGGCGATGATCCGGCGTCTACCTACACGTCGGCTAGCGGGATTTTCCCCACCCTGGTATCTCCCACCAGCTGCGCACCACCCCAGTCGGGACAATTTCTACGCTCCCGACACGTTTGGTTGTGTAGTGCCAGTAAGTGTAAGTGTGCGTAAGTAAGGGATAAGGATAGAAGAAGGAATTGGCAGGAAAGATCGCACACGGTCAGTAGCTCGTTTTCTTAGGGTTCTGTTCCGGCATTCGCCTGGTATTGTTTGGGACCTCACAGTCTGAGGCACTGCAATGAAATTACTTAATGCTCTCAGCTACCTAAGCCTGTTCCACGGTGTAACGGAGTCTCAATTAGCTCATTTGTTGAATTAATTTTATAGAGTGAATGAAGCTCTTGGATAGAATAATATTGTTCAAGAATAATTTCAGTAAGAATAATTATTTGGCAGTTAGTATTTCAAAAACATTGTAAATATGCTTTTTACATGATGTGGTATGTTATAGAATATCCTATTAATGGACGAGAAATATTTGCGGAAGACTGAATGAGATTCATGACATATAAGTTGGACGAGAGAGGAATTAGATTCAATACATATAAGGAACTCTTACAAGTACCTGTAGGCTGTAAGGTTTTTTTATTAGGGTACTTATATCGTCAGCTGCTGAAAATTAGTTGAACTAAAAGGAAAATATATTGAAGAGTTTTAGAAATATAAGTTAACTTTTATTTGAAAATCTTCTGTGAGTCACAAGAACATGTGATCTGTAATGAAAAGAACCTTCAAATCACTAATGTAAATGTTTATTCGTTACGACGTATCTCACACTTATTAAAATTTATACTGAAATTTTGAAGTAATGAGGAACAAGTGTGTAATTTCAATGGTACTATAGTCATCAAAGGAGAAATCCGTTTAATGTTTTCAACTTAAGACTTTTCACATTTACAAATCTATCATCACCAGACGTGATTTGACGTGCACCAATATACCATCGCCTTGTGGCGTCAAACATCGCACCAAGTGTTTGCGACTGCCTGTGAAGGAGAAGTGGTACCTCCTGTCCAAGGAAGCGCGCCCGTTTACAGAGCGACCGGGCGCCACCTCTCGAGTGAAACATGAAGGCGCGGAATCTGCTCCGAAGGCTCGCGGCGGGCAGGGAATTTGCAGACGGTGGATTCCAGCTCGCGAGCTATGCATTATTTACAAGTGAAACTCAACCTAAAAACTCCCCGCCGGCCGCTTTTATTTATGTTCCGCATTTGGCGGCGCGAGCCGGCGCAAAAAGGGCGGCGGAGGGGGTGGGGGGAAACGGCGGGGGGGGAGAGCGGGGGCGGGAGGGGCGTGTCCGAGTGGCCATCCCATTTGCAGCTCCGGCGCCGCGATTGCCGCCGGGTGGGGATGGTGGCATTGGCAGCGACTGACCCGGGGGCGTATACCACTGCAGCCCGCCGTCAGCTTTTCCGAAGCCGTTTGTCCACCTCTCCAAACAGGCCGTTTGCCTACCTCTCCATCTCGTTCTGTTGTCGTCGTTAAGTTGAGGATTGATTCATAAGTTTTCCGTGGTGTGCGTGGAATCACATTGATCGATTATAATTTATCTACTTCTGTTTGTTTTTAAGAAACATTTGCATGTACTTTTAGAGCTGTGCCAAAGTTGTAACCCATCGCTTAAACGTTCGTAGAAACAAAACATGAATTACGTGCATCTCCTTGATACGCTAACTTAATACACACGAATCCGAAGATTCTGTCGTATTCACGAGGTCTTCTCTGGACTGGTGCAAAAACACCCATTTGCATTACTTTTGAATGCAAACTTAATTAAAATTTTGACTCCTTTCGAAACACGGGAAAAACGAAACAGGATGGAGTCGGGCTAAGCCATCTCAGGTAACGAAAATGGGAATGGGAATTAGCTTGGGAAGCGAGAGCGAGGGAAAACTGATCGAGGGATGCAGTCGGGCGATTTCACGACCCGGAGCTGGTGCGGTGCGCGGATGCTAAGGACGCTGCGTGCTTCACGAGGAAAGTAGCGTGAAGACAATAGTAGTGGCCACTGCTTCAGTACTGTTCCTCTAAAGAAATACACAAATTTATTGCATTGTTGGTATCTCGTCGTTCAGTCTTTAGCTGTTTTTGATGCTTGCTGAAGAACACATACTACATAATACATTATCAGGCATAGGCAAGATAATAGTATGGTGTAGTATCGATGATCGAAACCTCTTAGTGTTAAGAGATATTGATTGATGTTGTTGTGAGAAAGGGCTAAGCTGGGTGCCAATTGTATGCCTCGATGTTGCACTGTAAGTCCACGTGTTGCGTGGAGGCCCCTTCAAGCACAAAAATTAAAAAAAAATATGTACTTCCCACATCAAATTGCTAGAACAGGGTGCTGCCTTCACTTCTCATCATGTGACTGCTAGTGGCTAGGTATAGAACGACGATAATTTTTTTTTATTTTTCCTTTCTTTTTGTAGAGAATATTTTGAAAACATCATATTAATATTGGCAATGCAATATGCAATACGAACAGCTACTTGTTGGGACTTAGTGTCCCAAACCCGATCTAGGGGTGGAATATTGAGAGACAATTTTTTAGAAAAGCACCTGATCATTACCGAACTTTTGTAATTTTTAAGAGGCCACTACGAAAATAAATTAATAAATAATAGAATAAATTACAAATTAGCCTTATTGGCTAGATATGTATTTAAAACGAAGTATGCAAGTCAGCCACTGAGATTCACGTAAGGAATTTAGTGAGGTGATTCCTCGAATTTTACGAAAACTTCAAACATGTTGACTATGGACACTTCCGGCTTCTTTTTCCCTACCCCAGATGAGATGTCGTGAGGAGGCATGGAATCACATTTGTCTCTTCGATTTTGGCGAAACTGTGGGGTGCTGGTCTTTGAAACTGTAAGTCAATAGATTACGGTGAAATTCCTGGTGACAAGTTTCCTGTCAACGTGAGATGTTTGTGGAATATATTGATATAAATCATGTGATTCGTATATGTAAACTGTTGCTTGGCACTGTTAGATCTAGAAAGTTTTGAAGCTTCTTACAGTTTGTCTGAAGTACTCTATTTCACAGTCATGTAATACAAATGTCAATTTCATATTATTCGTTTGAAGTTGGGGAAAATTTGGGAGTTTCGATGGTTCGCAAAGACTTCACAAGGTGATTGTTTTTTCTTATTTTTACGTTATGAAATATGCACTTTGCAATATTGCTTTTTTTACTAAGTATTTTGGGTTGCACATGTGTAAATCCGTACGTATGGCCCAATTAACCTTAGTAGTTAGGTGGTAAACAACATTTGTTTGAGATGACACGTCTGGTAATAGGGATCCCATTAGGGAAGGATAACACGAACACGTGGTCCTTGTTAGGTACATAATTTGTTTATCTTGCAAAGCTGCTATGACAAGTGAGCCAAACGGACCATAAAAGCTCGAACAAGAGGAGGAAGACATGGAAGATGACTCAGAGAATATGGATCTAAAACTCAATATGTGAAACCTACGACATGCAGGATCCATGCAGCTTCTAGCAAAGGGGCAAAGTGTGTTGTCAAAAATTAACTTCTTGAAAATCAAAAATCAGATTAAAGAAGGCTTTTTTTAAGATTTATTAGCTGAAAACAAAAGGGAGTCGGCCGTATTTCGACCACTTCCTCTTAAAGGATAACATTATGCAGAAACCCGGCACTAAATCAGTATTTCGGAGTCACCTAAGAATTCTTCAGTGTTTCGAAAATAAATTAATCTCACATCGTGTATAAAACACTACGACATTTGTGTAGTCACAAGAACAAACATTGGGGTGATGTAGGTGCATATTTTGAGAAAAATAACTCTCAAAGTTGGGCTTGCCTCATCGACGCCGCGATGTGTGTATGCCGACATTTCATAAAAGATACACCCTCCACTGCCAGGCGCATGTGCCAAGCATGATTAAGAAAACCCGTCAGCGCTGCAAGGTTGGCAGTTTCATAACATCACCTGATGCGGAGTCCGCGTTCCTCCGTGGAAAGTTAAAAACTCTTCGCGCTTGATTCGCTTTACGTGTACAGCCGCATTTAAACATTCATTACGCCGCGCCGCGCCAACGCGGGGGATTTATTCGGACTCTGCGCTGCCAGGCCGCAGGAGAAGAATTCTGCGAGTGAGTCCGGCCTGCGCACCGCGGTCGCCTCGCCGCACTGCCCACGGGTGCCACCTTTATAACTTTGAAACTAGGGACGCTAAAATAAAAATTACTCGCAAATAAGGGATCTTGCTCACAAATATGAGGCAATCAGAAATAATTTAAACGCGATAACTAGCTATTATTTTGTATGTTGTGCATTTATGATACGAGGTAATTCATACCAGTACTGTCTTTAGCAATTTTAATCAAGTTAGAATGCAAATATACATTTAGCTTATTTCACCAGGCAAATAGCTAATAAAAATAAAATTTATATCTTCCAGTGTATTTAAAATTTTATTTTGCTACTTTAAAAATTTCAGAATATAATTTTATTGTTGTGCGATATTACGTTATGTTCGCTTTTAATTAATATCGTCACAAATTAATTTTTTACTAATGACACTGAACACCTGATTCTAGTGTCAGGCAATTTGATGATATTATAATATGATTTTGTGCCTCGAGGTTGAAAGTAGTTAGAATAGACGACGAATCATTGAAACGCAATAACTGTTTGTAGTTTTTGGCAATTTACGAGATAATTTGGTTATAATTGGGGGCGCAATTTGTTTACATTATATACGAGAAAGGTGGTGACCCTAGCTCTTCCCCGCTCTCTAGTTCCTTCGCCTCCCCCCCCCCTCCCGACCATTATCGCATTGTACCTTTCCACTTCGTTTTTCTCTGCTGTCGTTTTGCCTCTCTCCGCTTTGTGCAGTTCTTCTCTCTCCGTATCGCCCCAAACAATTAGTTATAAGACATTTTCACTTTATTACATGCCTCTCTGCCCTTTTTGTCTCATTCTACCTCGCCACGTTTCTCCCTTCTCTGGACCATTTCTTTTTATTCTGTTTGAATTTTGTTACTTTCTACCGTGTTACATATGTAGTATAGAGAATGCTATATAAACTTTCAGCGAAAACAACGATTTTTCGACCGAAAAAACCATACAATAGGCCCAATCTGCTCTACGCAACTCTTCGCTATTCGTTGGATTCTCTCCGCCCTCACTTCTACTCCACATTTTCCTTCCTAGGTGCTTGCCCATCGGTCGTCGTGGACCTCCGCTTGTAGGGCTTGTGCTCGTGTGTGTGCATGGGTGAGTGTGTGAATGAGTGAATGTGTGTACATATGTGTGTGTGTGGTTGTGCGTATTTGTGTGTAATTGTGCTTAAATGTATGTGTATTTGGGTGAGTGTATGTGTAAGAGCGTGTGTGGTGAGTGAATCTGTGTGTACGTGTGTGTGTGAGTGAATGTATGTGTGTGTCTGGTGATTGAATGTGAGTGCACGAGTGAGTGAGTGAATGTGTGGGTGTATTTGTGAGTAAATGTGTGTAAGTGTGTGTGATTGTGTGTATTTGTGAGTAAATGTGTGTGTGTGTGTGTGAGTGTGTGTATATGAGTGACTGTGTGCGTGTGCTTGCGTGCGGGGGCGCGCAGGGCTGTTCCGTCGTCGCGCGCGCCTTTCGCGCACGCGGGCGTGCGATGCGCAGCGCGTGAGATTATCTGAGCGGCGCCGGTGGCCGCGGCGGCGCGGCGCGGCGTGTACGTGGGCGGGGTTGACTTTGCACGACCAACTGTCGCATGCGCAGCTGCGACCACGCACACACACTGCGTAGGAATGGCTGTCCGCGATCGTGGGGTGCTTGTGACGTAGCTATAAACGACCATGAAATATTAAAGAATATATATGTAACATTTTGTTATAATACTCTCTTGTAGATTCCCGTCGTCGGCACGAATGTTTTCCGTACCTCGACTACCTAGAATCTGCATTTGGAATACCTAGATGTTATAAAATTCCCATATTTAACAAAAATAAGCAGCATGACTGCATTGCCAGTTCCAGAAGGTGAGTACCGCTTTCAAAGATACGTCACGTGGCACAGTTTTAATGCGTGTACATAACACCCATTGCTAGTAACGTGAAGAACTTACTAAGCTCGTTTGAGAGAAAAAGTGCAAGCTATTACGAATACTTCTCCAATTCGTCTATACGTATACGTCTTCTACCAAGGATAATATTGGTTGAGTTTAATTGACCAGGTTAGGTGACTCGGGAATCATTTTCTTATTTTAATGTGTTGTCCAGACTTGATGTGGATCTCAAGGCACAGATAATTAAAATTTGTTTTTGGATTGAAGCGGTGCATTGATTGATTTATGTTGAATATATGAAGTTTGGAGTGTTTTTTAGAAAATTTGCGAAAGTAAACAATACCTACTGTTTCAATTGTTTGTATACTAGTCAATAAACTATCTCTTTTGCCAATAAACGAAAATCACGACGTTACACCCAGCAAAACTCGAGTACTCGTGCCCTTTTTTCTTGAACACGACTCATGAAAAAAATATGAAAACGACTCCAATGAATTCAAGCTAAAAACCGTGCCGCAAATTAACACGACATTAGGTTCGAAATTATTGATATTAATAGGGTCGTTCAATTTTTCATAAGCAGCTAAAACTGTTAATGAGAAAAGTTCGTTAGCCGGTGCGCGCAGGGGAACGCGTGACTTTTAGGGACTACTTTATGTGGCGGGTGCGGCGGCGGCCAACGGCGCCTCTCTTCTAATAAAGACAATTTATGTATCAGAGCGCGCGCACCCCCGTGTAGTGCCCCATAAAGTGCGTTTCGCTGTAGCCCCCGCGTCGCAGCGGACGGCAAATTAAATTAATTCGCTCGAAAACAATACAAAAAACATATAAACAAATGCAACGCGAGCGTAGGGCCGGGCGTGCGGAGCGGTCGCACAATGCCAACGCATTCGTCATAGCTGTTAAAGCGCTTTTCTCCGGCGTTTCGGCGCCGGTGAACCGCGCTCGACCATTCAATATGTTGTCCTTGGCTTTTAAAAGCGCGTTGGACCGTTGCATATTCATGGAGCGGCGGCTGATGCCCGCTGGGTTGGCGTGGCGGCTCGCCGCTTCAGTCTCCGCCCCGCCTTCTGCTCCGCGTCCCTCCGCCCCCTTCACTCCTCGCCGCCGCCCCTTGCAGCCCGCGCTCCACGCTCCGGCCCCGGATGTAGTCGAATGCCCACTTTGCTCTAGATCCCCAAGATTAGGAACGGAGCTGCGTTTTTAACACAAACAGCTAAGCTGGTTCTGACGTCATGATACGCTTGCAGGAAGTGCTTTCTTTCTCGCGTGTCTCTAATTGTTTTATTGGATTAGTTTTCCGTGGCACAGAAAGGATTATTAAAATGGAATTTGGAAAATTTATTAATTGACATGATCAATTTCTTGCGTCCTACACGTTCTAACGAAAAGTTGAGCAACTTGAACAACATAAACACTTTTTTCATACTATTACTAATGGTTTAAGGATATGCTTCCGAAAAAGATTTTTCTGTTAATACGTCTCCCCAACTAATAAAAAAAATTCAAAAACCGACCGGGTAGCTATTAAAAGAGGGCAGTCGTAACGGCATCTAATGGTACAATTTGGTAGTTTTCACGGTGCGTAATTCAGATTCGCAATTCCACAGCGGTACCTTTGTGCACTTGCGCGTTTGTGCAGGAAGTGGGCGCCGCCCGCACGCCCACGCATGCTTCGAAACTCGAGATATGCAGGGACAGATGTATTAAATATCGCTAACCGTGGTGAACACTAGAGATGTACAACGTTGGTGATTAGGGAAATGTTGAGTTGAAAAGATATTGTCAGATTCAACAAAGGCCACTATCAATTAGTAACATAAACCCAAAATACATATTTATTGTGAAGAACATGCGTCATAGTACAACATTATTTTGTAAAAACAAATAAGAGAAAAAAGGATATAAAAAGTAATAAAAACACGGCCTAAGGACGAATAGAACCCTGAAGAGATGAAACCGAGCTCCCTGCACTCGTGGCGGAGGATTGGAAGAAGCTGGTACGGACGGGCTTCGCGCATGTACATGTGATGTTTTGGGAAACAGTGAACATAACCAACAAACACCTTTTTCTTATTCCGAGGCTGCAGTGTGCCTAAACAATCATAACATTTGTCGGAGAAACTAACTTCTACTCCGTAATTGCCTATGGTAAACATGGGCTAAATCTGAATAGCTTAAAATTTCACTTGGTGGCTCCTCAAGAGTCTCCCTTCAGAACCGCAGACTTCAGTTTGAGAAACTTTTTTACACGAACAGTGCAAACTTTACTTCTTGTTTCCCTGCGAATAACAAATAATATTTCGTAAATGTATTGCCGTTAAGCTTCTACAACACTGGAATGGTCAAAGGCAGATATTCATTGTTTCCATCTTGTCAATTAACATTATCTGGCACGATAGAATGCTGATATTTTATAGCGTTGAAGTTTTAACCGCACTTTGCACTCTATACTGCGTATTACGTGAAAAAAATTGTCCCTGATTCATACTCAAAATTAAAATGCAGAACACGCTTGACACTGAAAATCACTAAACTTGAGTTATAATTTTTTAAATCATTCGGTATTGAATAGAAGGGTACGGAAATTACAGCTCTAAATACTGGACCAGAATTATGAGCGTGCAAGAGAAAAAAGAGTCGCGCCAACCATAACTGATCAACACTTCATTCAATCACCGCGTACATCCTCCATGGCACTCCATCCTCCATGGTAGGAATGGGCTCTCCTACTTCACAGTGTATGGCGAGTACATTCACGCGTCCCTGTTCGCACGCGCCGACTTCAATCTGTGCCCCCTCGCACGTCGAAAGCGCTTTATTTGCCAAATCGTTGATTAATATAAACTACAAACGCGTGTGATTTACTCCAGCCGGTCGTATTTATTAATAGCACGAGGGGCGGTGCTCTTGTTAATGTATGTTATGATGGTGAGGATATTTTTGGGGCTGTCAGTCGGCCGGCCTCCAAACACTGGCACTTGATGGTTGTGTTTTGCTTGAATTATTTGATCTCTGGATATACATTTGCATATGAAATACGTTTATATGCGCCCGGGCTTTGATCTGGCCTGCCCATCGATGCGGGAGCCGGCCGTTCTTGGAGGAAGCTGTTGGCTGTGTGTCTTGTTTCTCTGCAGCTCTTCTCCTGCTGTTTGCTTTCGTATCATTTTTATGTTACCCATCTCTAACTAGGGAATGCTAGTCGAAAAAAAAATTATTTTTCCATGAATTATTCGTCGTGTATGGCTCGTTGCTTGTATGTTTGTCCGGGTGAAATTAATGTTCTACGAGAAGGAAACACATTTCGTAGTAATTTTGCTAAAATGAGGTGCTGCAGGTTGCAGTCTTTCACTTTAAAATATGCTAAAGTGGAATATGATCACTTGAATACTTTGTAAAGAATCCATGAATGGTTAATGGATTTAGGAATACGCTCTCGAAAGACTCACTGTCACTTTTTTACCTGCTTCTCGTTTGCCCGTATGAGAATATCAGAATATCAGACGGGAATATTACTGCTACTTTCGAAATTTCTACGTACACACGGGAATAAAAAAAATATTTACACTCATTTTAAAAATCTCATTTAAAAAGCTTCGCAGACCCATTTAACTTGACTGCAGAAATACATATGCAGATAATATGTCTGTAATGCTTTCCCAATCAACTCTTTTATGAACGAGCACCGTTACCTTCTCAACCGCTGAGAGAGCGTTATCAAAGAGGCGAAGTGAACTACCAGCAATTCGTACGAAAATCAAAAAGGCAATCGCTAAATGTTTTGAAAATACTATATTTATTTCAGCGAAGATAATCTTTCTCATATGTTCTTTCTTTGTGTTCTCTGTGTTCAATGTTTCTCATGTGTTCTTTTTTTAAATTTGATGAATGGATACCGGCATTCACACATATGTTAAGCGCCGAAGGTATTGCTACAATTATCTGCTATTTATTGAGAACAATATTAGTTTATTTAATTATTTTCAGGGATTCTTCCACGCGTAGCAATACTACAGTTATATACATACAAAATATTTGATGTAAGAAACGTTCATTGCTATTTACAGCATCAACCCTACATTAAAACATATTTTCTCAATAAATAGCAAGTAGTAGCGTTAGGAAATTAATACTTTCGTGAAGACTAGCCGTCATTTTTTTTTCTCTTGTTGCTGCTTTTTTTATTGTAACGTTGATCTCACCGAAAATATTTGCGCTCGCGTAGTAAGCTGTACCTCGCCCGCACTGGGTCAGGCAATGGCGATCATCTGACACTCGACCGACTGGCCGATTAAGAGCAAAACCGAAGCGGAGTGGGCGAGGCGGATGCTCGTTTGTTAATTGGCAGCGCTGCGGCGCAGGCCGACTCCTCGGGCTGGACGGGCGAGCGGGTCTCGAGGCAGCGGCGGCGGCCCGTGGCTTAGTGGCGCTGGCTTCCATCGAAATTCCTCCCAGGGCAACTGCGATGCGATAGTTGTTGCGCGAACCGTCGCCACAGATTCAAAGTGCACTAAGAAAACAGTGCCTGTTACTCGCAACTACGTTAGCATCGTTGGAATGAAAGTGTTTGATGAAAACAGGGAAAAATTAGATTGAAGTGGTGCTTGATGAAGTGAAGAGAGTGTGCAGTTAAGTAATAAACGTCCACGTTGCTACAGCAAAATAAATGCCTGCTTGCGCCATTTTTCACTAACTACCTGTATGCAGAGTAGTGGAATCGGAATATGTAGAATCGGCTTTCTCTGAGGAATAATAATAGTAATGGTGACTGGAAATTACGGGTCATGAGATGTGCGCAGGGAGTCTGTATAATAAAAAAAAGAATGATGGAATATGAGAATACATGTGTCTGCAAACAGGGCATCAAAAAGAGTTTAGTGATAGGTTAATACTACGCAAATTGTTTTTCTAAATAAGGTTGATAGTTTATTGTTATAATTAGTAAATAATATATTGTAAATTGTTGTGACAATGTTTTATCATGTATATTACCAGAGTATTGAATTTTTTTGTTTGAATATCACTGTCCTGAAGGTGAAATTGTATATTCCGAAACGTCGGCACACCTGAATACCTATTTATTATACATCATATCATTACATTATATATCAAATTCTCGTAACTTTGTGCGATTCATGTAAAATGATCGTGAATTATTCTGCAATTTTAACGTTAATGATAATATTAACAATTTTGAATAACCCTTTAAACGTAAATGATCTCCTCCCCCATCTAGTTAGGTCATTCAGTGCCTTTGTCACCTGTGCTTGTTTACAGAACCGTCTAAAACTATCGAACCTTCTTTGTTTCTGCTCTTGATAGCTGAAGTGCTATTCCAGGCCTTCCACTTTATATTACATAATACGATGCAAAGATGTTACGTGTTGTCCAGTTCTCATTCGATCATATATATCTTTAAAAACTAAATATTTTGTCCCAGGTTTATCTGAAGAATCAGCCTATTCTTTTGTTTACAAACAGAAATGGTCATCTTTATTCACGTAGATTAACTTTATGCAATGGATTTGTTTGTACATTCATTTTCTATAATTCTCATAACACGTTAATGCAAATTACATGGTGGTGTAAGAGAATAACATTTTCTCTCATTCGTTGTGATTATAGGTATTAAATTCACATTATGATATTAAAACGGCACGCCGCATTCTCTAATATTACAATTAAGTTAATCATGGGAGGTATGGGGATGAGAGCGTTTAATCTACATCAAATTCAGTAAAATATTCTCATCTAATGGAATTGCTGCCAATGATTTGAGATCTGTAGAGATATTCTATTTACTGTGATGGTTTATGTTCTATTAAATTGATTCTCTATGACAGACTAAACACTACGTGCATGAATAAACGAAACACATTTTAACATTTATGTTTCTTAAACGCATATATATATATATATATATATACAAGAGTCACTGAGTCCACATCCTTACCTTTTCTTCGCGACCCATTTTCTAAAGCCATCTCCATCCCGCTGCTTTATTACCCCTCGTTGTCACCAAGCTCCCCGCATTCCCAACGCCGGTGCCTTCCGTTGCTGTACCGCCCTCCCCCCCCCCGCCCTCGCACCGCTTCGATTTGGCGCTACCGCCACGGCCTGAAAGGGGCGTCCCCCTCCAGTATTTCGCACTTTCCACAGCAGATAACGCACGGCTTTACAGCAGCGCAGTGGCGCGCAGCGGGGTCGGGGCGGGGAGAAGCGATGGAGGTGCGGGGAGGAGCGGGGAGGGGTGTTAGGCCGGAAGGCGAGGCCGCGCCTCCGGCCCTCCAAAGTGGCATTTCGGACTCGCGCAGGTGATTTCCTTTTCAGGGGAAGAGGAGACTCGGGAGCCCTTTCGGCGCCCTAACGTGAACCTTGACGACGTTTAGCCCCGCCCAACCGGCCGCGTCGAATATTTTAGTTACGACTCGCTCCGACGTAACCGAGCGGCGACGCGCGCTGCCTCGGGGGCAGCCATCCAAAGAGCATGCATCGCTACCTGGAACGTCTCTGCCGAAACGCCCCTCGTGCGGGCGGAAGCGGCTTCTTTCAGCGGGAGTGTTTAAAACCGAAGAGCTCTCAGGCCGCCGAATAGAGTTCGTTGGATGGCGGGCGGGCGCGGTTGGGGCGGGCATTGGGCGGCAGTTGGGCGGGCAGTTGACGGCAGTTGGACGGGCAGTTGGCGGGCAGTTGGGCGGGGCAGGCGGTTGGGGCGGGCAGGCGGTTTGGGCGGGCGGTTGGGCGGTTAGGCGGTTTGGCGGGCGGGGGGCGGGCGCATGGGCGGGCGGGGATGCCCGCGAGAGGAATGATGCTTCGGTTTAATGTTTTCGATGAAATTTTTCAACAAAATGGCCGCAGTGCATTCTCCGATGCGGCGGGGGCAGCCAAGTCGTGCCCCGCTTCGCTTCGGTTCATTTGCACGGAATACACATAAGTTTGGGGCAACGGCAGGCCCGGTAGGATCGAGAGATGCTATCTCGGCCCGGGCGAGGGCTTCGTCGCGCTACCGCGGATATCAGGCCGCTGCTTTCCCAATGCGGCTCACTCACAGCTGCAATAATCGATGCGTGTTGCTTTTAACAGTGGGTTATTCCACTTTACCTCGGAGTACGGAGTTATTAACCTGCTGGAAAACAGCGTTCGATTTTCTAAGCCAAATGGACGTCGCGGACTGGCCTCCACTAAGGGGGAAAGAATGAAAAACCATGTGAATTGGCAACGACGTTCACCATGGGGTTCAAACCACTGCAGCCAAAAGGTCCTTTTGCTTGATTGTATCAATACCACATTCTCTTAGTATTCATAGATATATAACTCTGGCTGGAGAATGATACGGTTTATTTTAAACAGCTCATCTTTATGTGCTAGGCCTTTACGTGCACCGTAGAAATGGAAAGTAAAAAGAGTATGTTTTATTACCAGAAATTCTTACGTTTTGTCTAATATTTTCTTCAGCATAAGAAAAGTGAAAAAGCCTCAAATATGTGACAGGTGTAGAAAATTTTACACTTGGAGCACAATGTAAGAGAATACTAGGGAGGAGTAAACTCAAGAAGAACAGGACGAACTTAACGTATGTAATGAAATAGCTAGGTTAATATTTACAACAATAAATCTAATCCGAAGTCGTCAAGAAACCGTTTTACGAAAATAACTTTTTTATTATTTAAAGGTTGTATTTACAATCGGTTTCCATCCATGATGAAACTTAAGTAAATTTGATTGGACTGTATAATTTAGCATGGATTGAAGAAAATAATCATTTGTTCTCTCTGTTTATTACAGTTTATTACACATATAACTATACTTCAAAAAATGTGAGGGCAAATCTAATGATTTGAATTTATTAAGTTGTCTTATTTCCAAACTGTTATCTAATTAATTTATGGCTTAAGTCTCGGCAAATGGTTATCTACCAAATTTATGGCCTAAAGAAATAACGTGAATTTATGTATTTTAACTAAAAGAACATCGAGAGTTGAAAGTAGATCATCGAATATTCTGCATACATTAACAATCCCAATAATCGCAATACGTTGAAAGAACTTATCTAATAGAACGTTGCATATCTACAGTTACGTTACTTAACATGTACGTCTCCATCGACCTGAAAAATGTTCGTCGTCTAAATTTGCGTTTCTTCTACTTTAACGCGTATTCGAAAACCTTTTATCATATTTCAACTATCAGAGCTAAATTTGAATACTTATCTTCAAGATTTGATAGAAGTTCGTTTGGAGACAGAACACTTTTGGAGGTAAGCTCAATACAGGCATTTGCGGAATGGTAGTCGAGGGCCTGGTAGTGGAAGCTTCCGCAGCGGCAGCCATGACGCGACGGCCGGTGGCCCACAGGGCAGGCGCCAGGCGGAGAAACGCGTCGCCTTCAAACAGCTGCGCGCGATACAAGCGCCTCAAAGCACCCGCCCCGCGCGAACGATGCTCGTCTATTTCAAGCCCACTGCAGGCGCTATCCAAATTTGCTCTAGCTTTAGACGCTGCTTACGCTGCTGATAAAATTTACCGTCGGAAGCTACTAACGCGGTACCTAACCTGGTAGATGCCTACACGACGTGCATTCTAGGTCGGCAACTAAAAACGGTTAGTTGCCGTTTAAGTTTTAGCAATGAAATTACAGGAAAACGTCTCTCCACCCTCATACATCATTGTTACATCCCGTTGTTAAAAGCAACGCATAAACGTCCTATGTATAAATGAGTACGATTTGCATAGTATTTAAAATACACATATGTTATCAATAGGTACGAACTCGTACATTTTCAATAAATTTTTAAAAAAATGAAAATATCTCCTAGGTCTTTACACATTAATAAATAATCGGCCAGTGTGCCGGTAAACTAGACAAAACCAAAAATGATTTTCCTCAGGAGAATTCATTTATAAATAACATTACGTTATAAGCTAACAAAATTAAGAAATTAGATAAAAGATATTAGATATTAGATAACAAGAAAAGGACAGAGCCATTAAAAATTGCTAGCGGTTCCGATAAGTAGATGCCAAGAATGCACAGCCGTCGTAATACATTACATAACAAGCAAACTAGCGGCTAAACCTGCACGTTGATTACAACAGGCCTTCATCTACACATCTCCCTCCGCCACTGGCCTGCCGCGTGTCTATTGACACGACGCCATGGGCGATGAAGAGGGGCGCGCGGCCGGTATTCCTCGAAGGTTATACACCTGCCCTCCCCTCTCCCCCACCCGGCCTCTCCCCGGGCGGCTTGCCAGCATCATTCGCCCCTGCGCTCCCGGCGCGTGGCGGACCGCAGCCACCCCCGACCCGCCCACGCCCCCACCGCGCGCTCCCGCCCCCCGGTCTCTGGCGCTGCGCCTCCCTGCGAGCACAAATCCCCTCGCCCCCTCGGCCCGCGACCCCGCCGCGCTCCGCACGCGAACCACGTCGCGTCGCTGCGACCTCCCCCTCGCTCCCACGCGAGGCACGCGCGGCCGGCGCGCTGCTCGCGGACGGCGTGGCCCCTCCGCGGCCACCGCGCGCTCCCGGCCGCAGTCAGGCGCCCTGCGCTGCCTGCTCCAATCGCATTTCGACGTTCGTTGGACAGCACAACATCCCTTCGTCGGTTTCTCGTACAGTAGAAATAATATTACAGAAATTTTAAATGCTCGTCCAAGCTCTTTATAATGAAAGGCTTATGTTTGCTGTCTGATTTACAACCCAAAGTGACTACTCTACTGGTACAAAGTGTCAGCAAAATATTTTTTTTCGTTATGGGGTCCTTCCGCGGAGTTTCGCCACATTTTACGATCACATTTTTCAACTTACCCCCAACATTAATATATATA
>BOPP01000001.1:4247476-4262990 GCA_017312745.1 Gryllus bimaculatus
CGTGCGTGTCAATAGACACGCGGCAGGCAGTGGCGGAGGGAGATGTGTAGATGAAGGCCTGTGTAATTAACGTGCAGGTTAGCCTAGTTTGCTGTTAGTGTAATGTATTACGACGCTGTCATTCTGGCATCTACTTATCGGAACCGCTGCATTTAATGGCTCTGTCTTTTCTTGTATCTAATATCTAATATCTTTTATCTAATTTCTTAATATTTGTTACTTATAACGTATGTTATTTATAAATTAATTCTCCTGAGAAATTCATGTTGGTTTTGTCTAGTTTACCAGACACTGCCGATATTTATTAATGTGTAAAGTACCTAGGAGATATTTCATTCTTTTAAATTTATTGAAAATGTACGAGATTCGTACCTATGATAACATTGTATTTTAAATACTATGCAAATCGTACTTCATTTATACATAACGTTTATCGTTGCTTTTACAACGGGATGTAACAATGATGTATGAGGGTGTAAGAGACGTTTCCTTGTAATTTCATTGCTAAACTTAAACGGCAACTAACCGTTTTAGTTGCCGACCTAGAATGCACGTCGTGTAACATCTACCAGGTTAGGTAACCGCGTTAGTAGCTTCGACGGTAAATTTATCAGCAGCGTAGCAGCGTCTAAAGCTAGAGCAATTTGATAGCGCCTGCAGTGGCGCTTGAATAGACGACATCGTTCGCGCGGGGCGGTGCTTTGAAGGCGCTGTATCTCGCGCAGCTGTTTGAGGCGACGCGTTTCTCGCCTGGCGCCTCCCTTGGGCCACCGGCCGTCGCGTCATGGCTGCCGCTGCGGAAGCTTCCACTACCAGGCCTTCGACTAACATTCCCAAATGCCGTAATTGAGCTTACCTCCAAAGTGTTCTGTCTCCAAGAAATTCTATGAATCTTGAAGATAAAGTATTCAAATTTAGCTCTATAGTTGAAAATATGATTAAACGGTTTTCGAATACCGTCTAAAGTAGAAGAAACGCAAATTTAGACGACAACATTTTGCAGGTCGATGGAGACGTATGTTAAGTAACGTAACTGTAGATATAAAACTTTACTATTAGATAAGTTCTTCAAGTATTGCGATTATTGGGATTGTAATGTTATCAGAATATTCGATGATCTACTTTCAATCTCGATTGTTCTTTTAGTTAAATAATAAATTCACGTTATTTCTTTAGCCATAAATTTGGTAGATAAATTTGCGAGACTTAAGCCATAAATTAATTAGATAACAGTTTGGAAATAAGACAACTTAATAAATTCAAATCATTAGATTTGCCTCACATTTTTTGAAGTATAGTTATATGTGTAATAAACTGTAATAAAAGAGAGATACAAATGATTATTTCTTCAATCCATGCTAATTATACAGTCAACAAATTTACTTAAGTTTCTCATGGATGAACCGTTTGTAAATAAACCTTCAATAATAAAAAGTTATTTCGTAAAACGTTCTCTGACGACTTCGGATTAGATTTATTGTATGTAATATTAACCTAGCTATTTCATTAACATACGTTAAGTTCGTCTGTTCTTCTTGAGTTTACTCTCCCCTAGTATTCTCTTACATTGTGCTCCAAGTGTAAATTTTCTACAACTGTCACATATTTGAAGCTTTTTACTTTTCTTATGCTGAAGAAAATATTAGAAAAAACGTAAGAATTTCTGTAATAAAACATAACTCTTTTCTACTTTCCATTCTACGGTGCACCGGTAAAGGCCTAGCACATAAAGATGACTGGTAAAATAACCGTTCATTCTCCAGTCACAGTTATATATCTATGAATACTAAGAGAATGTGGTATTGATACAATCAACAAAAGGACCTATTTGGCTCAGTGGTTTCGAACCCCATGTGAACGTCGTTGCATTCACATGGTTTTCATTCTTTCCCCCTTAGTGGAGGCCAGTCGACGACGTCCATTGGCTAGAAAATCGAACGCTGTTTCCAGCAGGTTAATACTCGTACTCCGAGGTAAAGTGAATAACCCACGTTAAAGCAAACGCATCGATTATGCAGCTGTGAGTGAGCCGCATTGAAAGCAGCGGCCTGATATCCGCGTAGCGCGACGCCCTCGCCCGGGCCGAGATAGCATCTCTCGATCCTACCGGGCTGCAGTTGCCCCCAACTATGTGTATTCCGTGCAAATGAACCGAAGCGAAGCGGGACGACTTGGCTGCCCCCGCCGCACGGAGAATGCATGCGGCCATTTTGTTGAAATTCATGAAACATTAAACCGAAGCATCATTCCTCTCGCGGGCATCCCGCCCGCCCATGCGCCCGCCCATGCGCCCGCCAAACCGCCTAACCGCCCAACCGCCCGCCCAAACCGCCTGCCCGCCCCAACCGCCTGCCCCGCCCAACTGCCCGCCAACTGCCCGTCCAACTGCCGTCAACTGCCCGCCCAACTGCCGCCCAATGCCCGCCCCAACCGCGCCCGCCCGCCATCCAACGAACTCTATTCGGCGGCCTGAGAGCTCTTCGGTTTTAAACACTCCCGCTGAAAGAAGCCGCTTCCGCCCGCACGAGGGGCGTTTCGGCAGAGACGTTCCAGGTAGCGATGCATGCTCTTTGGATGGCTGCCCCCGAGGCAGCGCGCGTCGCCGCTCGGTTACGTCGGAGCGAGTCGTAACTAAAATATTCGACGCGGCCGGTTGGGCGGGGCTAAACGTCGTCAAGGTTCACGTTAGGGCGCCGAAAGGGCTCCCGAGTCTCCTCTTCCCCTGAAAAGGAAATCACCTGCGCGAGTCCGAAATGCCACTTTGGAGGGCCGGAGGCGCGGCCTCGCCTTCCGGCCTAACACCCCTCCCCGCTCCTCCCCGCACCTCCATCGCTTCTCCCCGCCCCGACCCCGCTGCGCGCCACTGCGCTGCTGTAAAGCCGTGCGTTATCTGCTGTGGAAAGTGCGAAATACTGGAGGGGGACGCCCCTTTCAGGCCGTGGCGGTAGCGCCAAATCGAAGCGGTGCGAGGGCGGGGGGGGGGAGGGCGGTGCAGGCAACGGAAGGCACCGGTGGTTGGGATCGGGGAGCTGGTGAAACGAGGGGGGTAATAAAAGCAGCGGGGATGGAGATGGCTTAGAAAATGGGGTCGCGAAGAAAAGGTAAGATGTGGACTCAGTGACTCTTCAGTGACGCCTGCGTTTGGTGCGTTCCCATAACTGGAGCGAACATCCTTAAAATATGGATATATTGAACAACTGGTACAATCAGTTCAATCTATTGCGTATAGACTTTAGAGAAAAATACGTATCGAATGTTAATAAGAAACGACCTGAAAAGGGTCATCTTGTCTGCTGATTGTGCTCTTCATCATGGGCGGCATGAGTTCAACATTTTAGTGATAGATGTTCGGCATTTGTCATGGCGGTAATTATGGTTTTGGTCACGGCGCGACATGTGACAATAGAGATAGGGTCCTGATAGACAGCGGCGTGTGGGACTGATGTTAACGTACAGATTGTACCCTGTGGAAGCTAGTGTCTGAAGTAGGTGCGAGGTTGACTCCTATCGGTAGCGTATCTTGCGACGGCGACAGTGAAGTATACTAGTATAATGCATCAAAGTGTAAGTGTGTGCAAGCAAGGCAAGATAAGAGGACAATAAAATGGAAAGGAAGATCGTTCGCGGATCGCGGACTGTAGTCCGTACGTTAAGACCTTGTTTCGGCATTTGTCTGGTATTGATCGGCGAAAAAAACGGAAGACTACTAATCACAACAGCCAGTTTCTAGAATTTCTCTTCAACAGCGCCTACGGCAGCAATGCTGACACTAAGCCATATCAGGTGCTAATGGAGTTGATGGGGTTAGTGTGGATGGTGATGGGGCGGCGGAGGTGGTGGAGAGCACGGTGGCGGAGGCGGGAGGCCGCGACCGCAGCAGTGGAATCAATGAGGATGAGGTTGCATGCTCTGATATGTTTATGCGCGGCGGAAGCGGTCTTCGGTAATGGCTGGCGTGCCCCAGGGCATCGCCCCGCGCCGCTCCGTCCCGCGCCGCCCCACGCCGTAGACCTTTTGACCACAGAAACAATACAGAAAGTCGCGATGAAATATTAGAGAGAATCTGAAGTTTGTTTAATTTTAGATTAATAAGAAACAGAGATTTTGTTCGATCGATTGTAATAATTTCTTCTGTGTATTTGGTACTATAGATACCGCAAATGAAGTAAAAATAAAAAAAATTCTCGTCATTCCGAAAACTGTTAAGTTATTAAGCTTTAAGTAGAAAATATCAATACAAAGTATTGAAACTGTAATGATTTTAATGTGCAGTGTCCGGTACGCTTTGCTACCGGTATATTTTTAATCATATAGGCAGATACGTGTGACGCCACAATCACCTAATTAAACACTAGCTCGAGTCAAAGAGACTCAGTGTGTAAAGATATCAATGAAACTTCTGATATTAATTGTCATAAAATATTTCCTTTCGAATGTTTTTTATTGAATATTTCTTAAAACGCTGATAAATGGTTGCTATTCATTCCAATACATCGAAACAAACTGCCAATTCAAAGTGCCTTTTTCAACTTCTAAGGTCGTACAACGACCACTGTAATTAACATTGATTTGGAAACTTGTGTGGATTGTAGCGCAACTCCCTTACACACAGAAACATTCATGCCTGGGATGTGATTCGAACCCGCGATCCTCGTGAGCTTTGTCGCTCCTGATAAACCTAAATATCTCCATCGAAATTGGCTGTTTCTGGTTAACATTGGATGGTACTGTCGTATTTAAGCGAAAGTAATTGCAACCATTTGATACTTTCTTCGTTAATCGTCCGTTCGTGATCTGTGAAGCCCTCATGTGCTTCTGAATGGTCTCCTTGTTTGTACATAATATCGCTGACTGTAGGTTTCGGTATTTCATGTGGTCAGCTTTATTTTTTATTAGCTGACGTTAATATTAGGGTAAATATTTTCATAATATTGTTGTTATAACATGCCTTTAATATTCGTTTATAGACGTGATTCAATTTGCTGGGTGCGTGACGATTGGTTTTCTCCGTCCTGCGAAGTTGACCGATGATAAAGTGGCATTCCACAGCCAATCATTTCAAACGGTATTGTTTAGTGTTGGGCACGAGAGAGGCGATAATAAAACACGCGTGATGAGCGGACAATCACGCACACGGAATGAGAGGATAGAAAATGAAAAACGAAAAGTAAACATGTTAGCTCTGAAGCGACGAAAACTAAAGGAAATACCGGTTGTAAATGTGACTCTTCGTCTGGTAAAAAATTTCGTATCTTAAGGAATTTGGCAAGGGAGCCGGGTAGCCGTCTCTTGCAGCAAATCAGCTGCGAAGGGCGGGCGCGGGCGGGGGCGGAGAGGGGCGGGAGCGACTCGCCTTGAGGGGATGAGGGCGAGGGGCGGCGGAGCAGAGGGTGAGTCACGAGGAGCGCGCATTGACCCATCAAACGCTCCCTTTCGGTCGCGAGAATCGATCGCCACAAATCAGGAAGAAAATTCCCCGCGGAGAACAGCCCACTGACTCACGCGCCGCCGCCGCCGGCGGTCGCTCGAGTCGTTGCATGCTGCGCCCGCCTCTCCCCCTCCTTTCCCCCTCTCCCTCCCCTTGCCTTCCACTCACCCTCCCCTCGGCCACCCACCCATTCGCCTCCCTCCCACCTGTCTCACACCCGCCCACCAATTCTATTACTTCCCTCTCGTCCACCAATTCGTCTACTGCCCGCCCCCGCGTATTTGCCCATTCGCCCATTCACTCGCGCGTCCAATCGCCCACTCGCTCACGCTCCCGACCCCCACCCCTTCGCCATCGCGCGCCCTTCGTCCCGTTTCCTCGTTATATTACTAGCCCTCCCTCTACCCCACGCGGCTTCCCTGACCGTAATTTCCTTCCTTGTTCATCTTTGCCTGCCCTAAAAATAAACCTTTATATATTTTAACAAACGGAAATATGACAGCGGTATACTGAGAAACTGAACGGGAAAGATTTTTCGGAGACATAAGAAAGGAAATAATAGAGGTTCTCAGGAATCTATAGAATTACACAATATTTATACAGAATAACTCATGTAATAAGCCATGAGTTATAAAACTAATAAAGAAGAAACCAACGACTTCAAGATGTGAGATTGTTGTTGAAACGTTTAATATAAAATGTATTTCAAAAACAAATTAGCTGAGAAAACAGTTAACTTTTAAAAATAATTATTCTTGTTCGTCTTGATGTCAACGGCGGCCTGAATTTTTTTAACTACCACAACATTGACCTACATATAAAATTCATAAAAATTTTAAAGAAATCAAAAGTCCTTGCGTAACTTTGTAACTTTGTGGTTGTTTCATTGTTTTTGTGACATTGATGCTCTTAGTGATGATTAGATTTACAGGCCAGACACCTGTATTTGGGGAGGGGGGTAAATGGAGCAAAAGAGGTGAAGATAAGCGAGTGGCGAAAGTGCGAAGCCGTGGTGGATTTTGGCACAAGGCGTGGTTCGCTGTGCTGATTTATTAACTGTAATGAACTCTCGGCGGCGCTGAAAAAGGGCGGCAAAGGAAATGCAGTGTTATAAATAAACACGAAAGGAGCAGAGAGCGCGCCAAACTATCGATATTCCTCGTGGGCTCTACTTCTGCCTGCTCTCCTTCTAGCTGTTTTTCTCTCTACAGAACACACCAGAACGTAAAATCTTAGAAATTTTGCTCTCCAAAATAGGGGAAGATGAAGCCTAAGATCTCTATATAAAAAGGGCAGTGACCTTTCTCCACCTGAAAGACTTTTACCTAATTTTAAAATGTTTTATCAAGAATGCTCAAGAAATTATCATTTTGATCAAATTCAAAAAGTCCAAATTGGATAACAAATTGTAGATTATAAAGCTCTTTAGTCTTCTGTGTTCCTTGCACATCATTCTTCATGGTTGAATCATTGAAGTGTTTACTTTCGTGTTATTTCACTCTTGCGTAAATAATACCTTGTATCATTTCATTTTTATATTCACATTTTCTGACTATAATCATCCATTATCACGCCTTTAATTTACTTTCCTTCATTCTTACATTTCTAACTATTACATGTTTTTAAATTTACAGCACCCATCACAGTAGCCAATTACAGAAGTAACTTGTTTTCGTTAACGCCTTTACAGCAAAATATTAATCTGTTAATATCTCACTCCGGATGTGGTGTGCCACCAAACACTATTCTCAGACAGGGTTCGGCACCCTTCCTCCACGTCCCCTAATTTGACATAGAAACGTTTCTAATTCTGTTCTTCTTTTATCTTCTAATACTCGAATTACATAATTTATGGAACTTATGCCGTGTTATTTGTTAATTAGAAAATGTAAATCATATTAAAAATAAATGAGTTGTTGACTTGATAATTTGGGCACCTGCTCTTGAACTGCCCTCCCCTTCCGTTAGCCTGGCGGCGAGGCTGTGATTCACGCTACCCCCGCGAGGAGCGGGAGGGGCGTAGGGGCCGTGTGGAGGAGGTTGTGTGAGGGTGAGCGGGCGCCGGAGCAGAGGTCTGGGTTGGACTCGGGGAGGGGGGGGGCAGCTGGATTTTGGACGGAAACGCTTTTTAAAGCGACTTGTGCTGTTGATAACACTACGGAAGAATATTTGGCAAAGTTTTGTTTTCTTCTCTTTTTTTGCACAATTTCTTAAAACGTATTATGCATACTTTTTTTTATAATGTTAATATTTTGGACGTAATTAGCAAATCTTAGATACTCATAAAACCTACTACCATCACCTTTTTTTTGGAATATGACCAGTGTAAAAACTAACAGTCACGCATTATAATATGTTAATTGCATCAGTAATGAATAAAGGCATTTATTAAGGTACAACATGGAGTCAATCAAAGACATACATCAGTTCACCTTTCCTCTGGTGTGATTTTGACTCTTCTGCACGTAATATCCCACAAACGTCGTCTCAAATCTTAGCACAGTTCCAGAATTCGTGGTTCTTCTTTTCTATAAAGTGAATGTCTTGTTAAAAGGGTTCACCATATTCCTTGTTTGCATCTTCTCAATTTTGGTCTAAAGAAATCAATACGAGGAAACAAATACTTCATTTTTATTGACATGCTAGATAACAATATATGGTAACTGTGTAGCACATTCTCTATCAGTTATATATACGTATATTAATTCTATATTCTGATCTCGCTATCCAGTGAGAGAGGAACATCGCTTCCTGCGTGATAAATACATTCACTACACTAACGGGACTAATGAACGTAACAGTTAAGGTGCTTCGAAAAATCTGTAATAATATCCTTCCACTGTCCCGTTCACCCCCACCCTAGCCCCACTTTCCCTCCCACTCACACCATTCTTCCATTCCAGCCTTCATCGCAATTCCCCTCTCACTCTTGCCTCCTCTTCGCCTCCCACCATCGCTACCACATCCCTTCCCCCTCCCTGGCTTCCGCGCTCGTGGCCACCCTCCCGTAACGCCGTTTTATTTCCTTAAAAGCTGTCCCCTGTTCCTCCAACGCTCTTTCCCGGCGATCGCTCCGCTCCCGCGACGCCGACTAACGGCTGGAGACGAACCCAGGACGCCGTCTTTCCGCTGCTTCGCCCGCGACCCCGGCCCCGGCCCCGCTTCCGCCCGCCGTCTGAGCTTTAATTGCACACACTCACGCCCCCGGCAGCACTGTCGCGCCGGCCCGAGCGTCAGAGGGGGCCCGCGTCGAAAGAGTATAAAATAAAACCCGACAGAAGAACGTTCTCCATTCGTAATAAGATGCAAGACGGCGCTTAGAAGTCAGCAGTTGTGCGGAAATTGGAATCCTCTCGCCGAGAATTGAACTCCTCGCTTTGATCAACGGGGAGTTGGATTTGGATGTCGACGTGAAGCTGCATGGCGAAAAACTTTAATATCCCTTTCCCGCCCCTCGCCGCTCCGCCCCCGCTCCAGCCCCCAGCCGAGTGTCGGGTGGCGTGCCGAGGAGGCGGGTGGGCCGCAATGACGAGGGTGTGTGATAGTCACGTTGCAGACGCTGTGTTCTGACTTATCCTTCTAGTGTGTGGAAGCTATAGTAGTTGTGGCGGGTGTAGGTGTAGTATGTAGTGCTGTCTTAAGTCATAACTGATAATTGAAGTTGACATGCATAGTTAAGAGTATTGGAATATTTCAGAATCACGTCTCAAAATAGACCAATGAAGGTGATATACCGAAAAAAATATTTTTTCAAATAACCTTGCCTCACGGGAAGCTCATGATGACGTGGGTGTGACTTCTAATCACTGAGCCATTTCACCAAAAATTAATTAATTTCTGAGATTTATTTATTATTTTGTTGTAAATGTACTTTGCTAGTAATAGTGTACAGCAGTAATGGCAATGTTACTTTAAACAGTTTGGAATCTTAAAACTGGGTTTGTTACTTTTCTGCAAAATCTGCTTGAAAAATCAGACTGAAAATGCTATAGCGTTTCCGATTACCGTAACTAGTTATGTACAAAAATTATAAACGAAACAAAAAGGCAACACAGTCTTGTTAATGGAATTAGTAAAATTTTAAAATAAGGATAAAATGTAATGCTTGTTAGCTACACAATCTAGCGTCGTAGGATGACATCACATTTTTCTACTTTGCTGAAGAAAGGCAGGTATACACAAAAAAATTATTAACAGCGTGAGTTGTTGCCATTGCCCTCATATCGGGCCTGAGCGGCATGACGCCTGTTCCAGGTATCCCCTTGTTGCGGTGTGCACTCATTTGATTTGCAAGCGTTTATTGTCTCTTTGACCGGGTACTGGCCAATATTGCGCACAAACAATCATGCGAAGCCTCAAATAAACCTAATATTTTCTTTAAATTGCAGCTTATTGTTGTGTTGCAGATATTATTAATACTTGTCGTGAAAACTTATTTCTATTTGCTAAACTTTACAGAGAGAATAATTTTGTATGTTCATATTCTTTATATTTAGATAACATTTTCTGTATAATTGTCAAGGTTGGAGGTCTCTATGAAGAAGTGAAATAGGCAGTATCAGGTTGCAGTAGAAGACTTATGAAATTTGGATAGGGAGGTAAACTTAATACAATTAAGTTTTACAATTAGTGAACGAATTTTAAAGTTTGAACCTCAAACATAAAGCTAACATTCTTTCTCCGGATTTCCTAAGTTCGTTTCTGTTTGTTAATAAACGAATGCATAGACACGGTGTGATGTACCTTAAACTAGTTAACTTTGGTGTACTGTACATTTCACGCTGGCAGAGATGGGGTTCACTTCTATACAAAGTTCAAGGCGAATCATGTGTGGTATTTCCCCTATTACTGATTAATTTAAAGTCCATTCACACTTTGTAGGTTTATTTTTTCCCTTTGCACAAAGGTTATTTATCTTCAAAATATCCTCTAGGTGTTGTTATACTTTTCGCATCGAAAGAACGGAAAACGTGTGGAAATAAGGTTTGGAATAATGAGCAGCGATGTGATATTGATTTTCTTGTTAATGAAACTCAATATCACATAGGTATTTGAAATGGTGAAGCCTGTTTGTTTTGGGATAATGCTGTGTTTGCTGATTATATTATTCGGGATAACGAATTTAGGGATTTAATAAGGATGTGCATCGAGAGATAAAGCCCGTATGTACTGAGTACTCACACGAGCGTTCTCCAAAAATACACCACGCTGATGCACGATCCACTGCGCAATACCTCATTAACCGTCGTTCGTCCCGTTGGTGTAGCCCTTAACATACTCTTACACCACAAGTGGCTGAATTATTTAATTATTGATTAATTGACTTTAGCCGCTTTGCATGGGGGCCCTCATGGGCACCCCCCTGTTTCCGCAGGTTGCAAATCCCGGGAGATTCCTTCGGACAAAAAATAGCGAGTACCTGATCTCCATTAAAATCGAACCTCAGTTTCTGGATTGAGAAAGGAAAACCCCAGGCAGAAAGAAGAAAGCGTGATCACGACCATGGTCTCTCTCAGCAGAGATTAAGTGATACTATGGCGTCCGCCATTTGCATACTTCACTTATCGTACTACTTTATCGCTTATAGGGAGACTATTTAAACTCCTACAGTGAAATATTTACCATAAAATATTCTTAATATAATCAATTAAATAAATGTATCTAGATTGTAATTTCAATTACCAATAAAATAGTTCCTATTTCTATCTTCAGTATAATTTCTGACAAAAAGTGAATTTATAGGACAACATAACGCATTTTCTTTTGAAGATTAAACACTGCCGGGTTATCCTGCGTTAGTAAGACGAATGCATGACGTGTAATAACAGGAATTCCTTTACCACAGCACTTTGCTTTTCGTAGGTATCAATAAATTCTACTATGCATTAGTATTGATTGAATACAAATATTAAAAAATCCTGAGATCTTCAGGGTAAAGAGGACAACAAGGTTCTATGTTTTATCTTGTTTTATTATTTTAATAACAATGTGTTTTGCGGTTGGTACATATTTTATACGCAATTCAAAAAGGGCTCACAAATGCGACGCCATCATTTTTATTTGAATATACAAGAATATTTCTACGACTCCACTGAACTTTGTCCATTTAACCCTATCGAGACTAGGATTGCAGAATTTGCAGAATATGTTGGTATTAAGACTATACTCAAGGGTTGTAGACGAAATCCGTGAATGTAGCATGTAAGGCGACATCCACACAACCAGAAACAACTCTTAATAAAAACCTGCCGTAACATTCCATTTTCAACGATTGACTGTGCCAACCACTGGTGAGACCTCTCCCTCCAACCGCCAAGCCCGCCCGTCCTTGGGCCTCACGCCTAAACGCCCACGCTCACCGCCCTCCCTCGCGCCCCCACCGCCACGCTCACGGTAATTATGTGAAAGCTCGTTAGCGACCGAGGGCTATTCTCGGGCCGCGGCGCGGGCGGCCGACGGCGGGGTGGGAGCGCGTCACAGTCCAGCGGAGTTGCGACAACTTCTTCATATGGTTCGCTCGGCGGGCCGCTTCACGCTTCATGAAGCACCGCCTCTCCCGAGGGGGAGGGAGAGGAGGGGAATGAGGGCGCTGGGGAGTTGGCAGGCGATACGGCCCGACTGGGGGGGTGTGGGGCGACTGTGGTTGATGGAGCGGTGTTGTGAAGGGCGACGTCGGTCGTCTCGGTGGGTGTGTGCGACAGCGCAGCGAGCGGGCGGTGTGTCTCGCAGCCCCTGCGCCGCGCCTCCGATTGTGGCGTGTTTACAAACATGGGGCTGGTGTGTGGTGTGGGGCTCCCCGTCGTGGTGGGAGTGTGTTAGCGCGAGCGGTGTACCCCTCCCCTCGGTCGGAGGGTGTGGGTGTGTGTATGACGGGGTGTGTGGCTGATGTGGGGATGGCGATCGTCATCTCCATGGGGACGTGTGTGTGTTGTGTGGGTGTGTGTGTGGTGTGTTGGTGGGGTGGTGGTGGTTGGTGGCTGTGGTGGTTCGGCATCTGGATGATGGGTTTACCCCGGAGGGCGGGTGTATGTGGTGAGTCATTTGTGATGGGTTTTGTGTTTAGATATTGTGGAGTTGTTGGCAGTTGGTGTGGTGGTGAACGTCTTTTTTGGCTAGTGGGTACTGTTGATGGCGGTGTGATATAGTGCGTAATTTTGTGTTGAGATAGTGGTTATAGTGCGCGAAGTGCTGGATTGCGAGTGACGTTACTGTATATACAGAAGAACGTTACATAGTCAAGAAAAGCAAGGATGAAAGCATCGTGATAAAAGCCTGCTCTAAAAAACACACACAAACACACCAAATTAAATAGCAAACAGTTACAAATGGGCAAATTCATAAATGTAGTTGAAAAATACTCAGTGAGTAGAGAGATGCGATCTATTTCAGAGTGATTAGCCCGAGGTAGTGCTTTTTATAACTTAAAAAGAATATACAAAAGAAAAACTGAGAAGTGTTCATTAAAAAGTTTATGAACACGAACACTCCTTCACAAATTGGCCACGCACTTTTCCAAGATTATAGAGAAAAATAATTTATGAACTTAAAACCAATAAACATGGCTTTCTAATACTGTCATCGAATATGTGCATAGACCTAAAATTCTCTACCGAATTATATCAAACATATGGGGAACTCATGTAAAATGTTACAGAAATGCTGGTCAAAACCTAGAAGATAAGTGTCTAAGGAAGGGGACAGGAAACAGTACTAGAAACGACTACAAAAGATGCTGCTCATAAATTCATGTAATGACCTGCGTGGGACGGAAATGTTAACGGATACGATTGGAGCCAGCTATATTGTGTAGCGGTAATAACCATATCGGTGACACACTACGGAGATTGAGCGGCCCACTGGTATTGAAGGTGTCACGCCCGGACAGCGACGGTGAGTGCAACGTCCGGCGGCGCCGGGGCACTCTCTACCAAGCCCTATCCTGGCGCAGAGGATCAGCGGCGCGCGGCGCAAAGGGCGGTCCCTCGCCGCCCAATCGCCCGATGCGCGCCGCCCAGCAAAACACTGGCTAAAGCACGCTCCCTAACTAGAGGACCGCTTCGCCGTCAGGGAGTTACGTAACCGATCATGGACTCCATTGTACAGCGCCGCACGCCGCGTCCAGCGACGCGGCCCGGAAGCCGGCCAGCAGCCCCTGCCTCGCCGCAGCCGCAGCGCACCGTTAGCCCAAACACGCCGTGCGCGCGGCGGCGGCGGCGGCCGGCGCGCGGCCAAGAAGATGCTTGCCGGCAGATGAAGCGGGAGGATATAAAAGAATGGATGGCACAAGTGGAAGAAGAAGAAAGAAATGGATGTGGACGAGGCGAAGGTGAAGAAGACGGGATCCAGAGGCAGAGACGCAGGCGAAAAGAGTTGGCGTGGCCAGAGTCGCTGCTGAAGATGATTGCCCGGGGCGGAAATGTGAAAGAACGAATGGACAAGCGGAAGAAGAAGAAATTGATAGAGACGAAGGCGAAGGTTGAGGAAAGAGGGGAAGACGGGGATCGGAGCCCAAGAGACGCAGACGAAGGAGGTGTGCGAAGTTAGAAGGACGAAGCCGCACGAGGGAGATGAAGGAAGAGGCGCGACGAGAAGGAGAAGCGAAGTGAGATATAGGGCGGAGGAAAAGGCGAAGTTTACGGAAAGGGGAGTAGGAGCAAGAGCCAGGAGGGAGTGCAAAAAGACGGAGGATGAGGCCGCAATGAGCGGAGATGGAGCAGAAATCAGAGTGAAGGTGTGGAAGGAGATGGAGTCCGGAGTGAGGACAGGCGAAGTAGTTGGGCCGCTATGGAAGAAAAGGGCAGCCCCATGGCTGGGTGAAAAACAAGCGGCCGAGGTGTCGGGTGCAGACAGAGACTTAGGCAGAACAAGGGCAAACGAAGGCTAATGCAGGAGGAGCGAGGTGACAAGGTGACGTATGTGACCACAAAGAAACAGGGCTGGAGATAGCACTGCTGTGACTGTGACGATTAGACGAAAGTGGGAGAGATGCAGAGAAATGAAAATGTACGCGGAAGCAAAGTCAGACGACCGGTGGTAGTGACGGTGAGAAGTGTGTTCGTAACTGCCAGTGTTGAATAGTGCGACTGTTGGCTGTGGGGGAGGCGTAGAAACGTCGGCGATCGCGGTGGTGTCGGCTTTCCCGGGCGAAAAACTTCGTCAACATGCTCGTGCAAAACAGCGCGACGCAGGAGGCTTAGGCGCTTCACGAAACCATGATAGATTTACTACGTTACGCAATTCAGTCACTGGGCAACATTTTATGTAAAATAATGTAACCCGTCGGTGAGAAAAAGTTAACTTCGGAATTTAGGGATAGTCCAGTAACATTTCAAGAACACCTTGAAACTGTGCATGCTGGGTAATTCGATGTTCAACTAGAAAATATGGTGATTTGGTAAAAATTGTAATACACAAGAAATGTAAGTAAGTTTAAAGATCAACTAAAAGCAAGTTATCAACATACTAAAAATTTTATTCAATCTTAAAAAAAATCATTTTAGATATTTCTAAACCTCTATGCATCATCATTAATTCCGAATTACAACAAAAAAAAAACCTTTCATTCCGAAATAAACGAGTGGTGAACACTAAACAACAGATATGAAAAAACTAAAAACAAACAAAAAAATCAGTACCAATTTAAGAAAAGTTTCCGCTCACATCGACCGCGCTAAAAAACCAAAAACCAAAAAAGAGAACAACAAAAACAAAACAAACACAAAAAAATCACCCCTCCCCCCCGGAAGTAACACCTTCCGCCGCGATTCCCCTCTATCGGGGGCCCCGTCGCGCGCCAGAGTCGTGTTGCTGCCTCCCCCTCCCCTTCCCCTCCCAAAGGGACCAGGCGGTGGTTGCGCCAAGTGCGAAAAGTTGTTGGGGCGCCACCGGACTCCCAAGACGGCCGCAGGCGCCCACCTCCGCCTTTGCATCAGGGGCGCGAATGGCACGCGCCCTGCCGCCACGGCAGCGCCTTGCCAGGGCCACCGGCGCCCCTGTTGCCGCCCGCTGCCGCACGCGACTCCGCGCGCCGTTCAACGGGAATGCATTGCCCGCCAGTGCGCACGTGGCCTAATGGAACATCAAGTT
>BOPP01000001.1:4271153-4282115 GCA_017312745.1 Gryllus bimaculatus
TCCCCTTCCCCTCCCAAAGGGACCAGGCGGTGGTTGCGCCAAGTGCGAAAAGTTGTTGGGGCGCCACCGGACTCCCAAGACGGCCGCAGGCGCCCACCTCCGCCTTTGCATCAGGGGCGCGAATGGCACGCGCCCTGCCGCCACGGCAGCGCCTTGCCAGGGCCACCGGCGCCCCTGTTGCCGCCCGCTGCCGCACGCGACTCCGCGCGCCGTTCAACGGGAATGCATTGCCCGCCAGTGCGCACGTGGCCTAATGGAACATCAAGTTTCTCTCGATGCACGATCCTTATTAAATCCCTAAATTCGTTATCCCGAATAATATGAATCAGCAAACACATTCATTATCCCAAAACAAACAGGCTTCACCATTTCAAATACCTATGTGATATTGAGTTTCATTAACAAAAAATCAATTATCACATCGCTGCTCATTATTCCAAACCTTATTTTCCAAACGTTGGTCCGTTCTTCGATGCGGAAAAGTATAACAACATCTAGAGGTTATTTTGAAGAATAAATAACCTTTGCTGCAAAGGGAAAAATAAAACCATACAAAGTGTGAGTGGACTTTAAATTATCAGTAACTAGAGGAAATACCACACTGATTCCCTTGAACTTTTGTATAGAAGTGTGAAACCCATCTCTTCGCATCTTCATTAAAATTTTGTTCCCACGGAATTAGCGTGAAATGTACAGTACACCAAAGTTAACTATTTAAGGTACATCACACCGTGTCTATGCATTCGTTTATGTGAACAAACAGGAAAGAAAACGAACTTAGGAAATCCGAGAGAAGATGTTAGCTTTTATTGTTGAGGTTCAAACTTTAAAATTCGTTCACAATTGTAAAACTTAATGTATTAAGTTTACCTGCCATATCCAAATTCATAAGTCTTCTACTGGCAACCTTGATAACTGCTATTTCACTTCTGCATAGGAGACCTCCAACCTTGGACAATGTATACAGAAAATGTTATCTAAATATAAAGAATATGAACATACAAAATTATTCTCTCTGTAAAGTTAGCAAATAGAAATAATGTTTCACGACACAGTAGTAATTAATATCTGCAAGCACAACAATAAGCTGCAATTTAAAGAAAACTATAGTGTTATTGAGGCTTCGCCATGATGTTTTGTGGCAATATTAGGCCATACCCGGTCAAGAGACAATAAACGGTCTTGCCAAATCAAATGAGTGCACACACGCAACCAAGGGCCCGATACCTGCCAATTCTTGGAACAGGCAGCGTTTCACTGCCTCGCCGACTCAGGAACCCCGATAATCCGTACGTGGAGGGGCAAGAATGGGCAATCCAAACTTCACACGCTGAATTTTTAATAATTTTTTTTTTTTTTACCCTTCCCGTTTAGCTGATTTTTTATACCTCCCCTTAATTCCTTGTCAGCCCAAAGTAGGAAAAAATGTGAATGTATCCTACCGACCGCTCCTAGTGTTTGTTGTAGCTAAACCAAGAGGACAATACTAACATCCTTATACAAACTTATTTATAAAATTATCTTTACTAAATGTCCATCTAACAAAGACTGGCTGTTTGCCCTTGTTTGTTTTCGTTGAATATAAATTTTTGTTACGAAACATAACAATTCTGATCGTAGATAGTTACCCCAAAAAAACGGTAGACGGAAACCGCTGGATGTTATAGCATTCAGTCTCATGATATTTTACTCAAGCAGATTTTGCAGAAAGAAGTAAACAAACCCAGTTTTAAGATTCCAACTGTATAAAGTAACAATTTGCGCGGATTATTGCTGTACACTATTACTTAGCACAAGTGATACTTTTACCAACAACAATAATAATTACAATCTCGAACATTAATTAACTGTTTGGGGAGTTTGTTTGTTGTATTGAAAATGGCTCCCAGTGATTAGAAAGATCAACACCCTGTGCATCCATGAGAGATCTTCCCGTTAGGCGGGAATCGCGAGGCAACGTTCCAGTTTGAAAAACGATTTTTTTTCGCGTTTCCTATGATCTCCCATTCTGTCTATTTTGAGACTGTGATCTGAAATATTCCAAACTCTTAACTACGCCCATGTCAACTTCACCTATTGAGCGTGGTGAAGACAGTCCAGCACTACCAAACGTACAGCCTACACCCGCCCACAACTACTAAGAGGGGCTATCGCACACACAAGAGGCCCAAGTCAGAAACACATGCGTCTGCCAACGGTACTAATTCAACACACCCTCGTCATTGCCGGCCCACCGCCTCCTCGGCATCGCCACCCCGACCACTCAGCTGGGGTTGGAGCGGGCGCGGAGCACGCATGACCAGGCGGGGCTGGCAGGGGCAGGGAAAGGATTATTAAAGTTTTTTGCGCCAATGACAGCCTTCGCGTCGACCATCAAATCAACTCCCCGAACATTGATCAAAGGACACGAGTTCAATTCTCGGCAAGAGGAGGACTATCAATTTCCTGCACACACTGCGTGACTTCTAAGCGCCGTCTTTGCATCTTATTACGAATGTGTCGGCGAAGGAACGTTTCTTCTGTCGGGAGCGGACGGTATTTATTTTATGTACTCTTTCGCGACGCGGGCGCGCCTCTATAGAACGCTCGGAGCCGGTCCGCGCGGACAGATGCTGCCGGGTGGCGTGAAGAGTGTGTGCAATTAAAGCTCAGACACATGCAAGATTAAAGACTCAGACGGCGGGCGGGCAAGCGGGGGCCGGGGCCGGCCGCTCCGGTGTGTCGCCGACGTTGGCCGAAGCAGACGGAACAAGACGGCGTCCTCCGGTTCCGTCTCCCAGCCGTTAGTTCGACGTCGTCTAAGGGAGCGGAAGCGATCGCACGCGGAAAGGCGTTGGCAGGGAAACAGTGGGGACAGCTCTTTAAGGAAACATAAAACGGCTGCGTTACGGCCCGGGGTGGCCACCGAGCCCGCGGAAAGCAAGGAGTGGGAAGAGGATGTGGAAAAACCGCTTAGTATAGCCTGATGATTTTTTCAAGTCCCTGCAGAGGTACTATTTAAGTTACGAGGCAAGCGACAAGCTACAGAGAGTGAGCTAAGAAGTGAAAGATTTATAATGCGTGAGCTTTATTCCCAGGAGTTGGTTGAAAAAGGCAACCTCCATATGTGTATATTATTATCGTTAAGATAGAATTATCATCAGATTATGTGACTCTGAAATAAGTCAACAAGCTTCAGAAGCTACAAAAAATCACTAATTTTTTGGTTAGATCCTTCATTTCCTTTGCAATCTCTAACCTAGTGAACGTTGAGTGTCCAATGAGGTATATTAGTAAGTGGCAGAGATTCAGTGTTTGCATCAAGCTTCGCTATGTTTTCATGAGTAAATTATGGCTGACTCCGATGTTCTGGTCAATTAGTAAGTGCCCTTATCAATTATGTAACCATATCGTATTTAAGTTTTGATCAAATATTTATTAACTCTCTACTCCCCGCCAGGTCAAGGCAGATCTCTCTGCCACAACAGATCAGCTCTTCTTTAGAGCATTATCGATTATTCAGGCAAATGTTGGAACACGTGGTGAAGAACCACAGGCATGTTACCACAAACGACTATAGTTCATCGCATTCTTGCACAAAACCCGATTAACGATATATATCAAAAGCAAAAAAAATAATCCTCAAAATATATAAAAAATACCTTATTCAGAAAAATATGCGTATCAACCGAAGCATTACAACATGTTTTAATCTCAGAATTACTAAATTCAACTCATAAGTCACACACAAAAATCCCCCCCCCTCTAAAAGTAGTAAAATTCCTCTTGTTTAATAATCATAGACAGTACGATAAAAAATAGCTATTTGGAAATAGAACAATTTATTATGAACGATGAAAATGTTTATAAGGTTTTTACTAAAAGACTGTTTCTTGCACCCGTTCCCAATCTTGTTCGTGCAAAATGCATTTCAACGACACTACTATAAGATATTTATTATAAAACATATCGTAATTAATGGAAATACTACTTTGCATATAATCTAAATCTATGATTACGAAATTGTCATGATTAATAAACTTGGACCTACTGTTAGACTTCGCCTGAATATAGGACTAAGGTTCTTTACCTAGAAAGAGCTGTTATCATCGAAGGTGGCAAGGTCGTTACTCATGATTGTCGCCTCACCGGACAGCGGCGTCTACTCTGTCCCGCATTCATCTCCGCCTAGTCCCATTCATTCCACCTCGCCCTAGTACTCTCCGTTCTGCCTAATATTCCCGCTAGTTTTCACTTTCCACTGTGCCACCCCACCCGGCCCTGTCTTCACCCTCACCTTAATCACAATCTAATCCAAGCCATCTTCACTTGGCCCCGCTACCATCTCCATTTCCTAAAACCCTCCAGTCCACTCTGCTTCACTATTCCCGCCAGACATTCACTATTCCGCTCCATCTCCGCCTCAGTGTCCTACCTCCTGCCACTCTTCCACACCTCCAACTCCTTCACTCTGCCACCTGCACTCCCCCCTTTACTAATCCACCTCGACTCCTCCCCGCCGACTCCATCTCCCTCCAGCATCATTCACTTCGTCTCACTCCCATCTCCTACTACCTTCCACTCCGCCTCACCATTCCCGCCCAGCTTCCACCACTCATCCTGCCCAACTACTCCGTCCTGACCTCCTCTCCTCGTCACTCCGCCCCGCACCTTCGTTATTCTTCCGCCTGCCATCTCGTTCCACCAACCCCGCGTCTCTCTTGTTCCGGCCCTCTCACCGAATCCCTCTGGGGCCACTTCATTTTTGTTGTATTCGTTTCTGATTGCTGTATGGCATCGCTGTGAAATGGAGAGTTTTGCTCTTGTAATATCCTCTGGAGTCGGACTCGAAATACAAACATGCGTTAATAAGAATCTAAAAGATAATTATTTTTAAATTTTAGATTGTTTTGTTCGTTTGAAATATTGACTTACATCACTGGACAAGTTTTATTATGTTATGAGAGGAAATATATTTTACGTAATGCAATGATTTCACCTTATCTTTGACGGAATTCACAGAAACTGTTTATTTATTTCTTATTATCAGCTCGTATATTCGCTGAGCCCGCTGGATGTCGTAACATCAATGTAAATAATAGAATTAAAATTACACGCTATTAATAATGTGTTTAGTAGTCTAATGCAAATATTTCGTTGATTATGGTATTCTCTTACACGAAGATAATTATTCATGAAAATTTATTATATTTTCTCCCATTGCATCGGCATGTGTTGAGGATATGTTGTGTATGAAAATAACTCGTAGGATGTTTTCAGTTGTATTTATTTTAACATTGATTATGTACGAACACCTACTTTCGATCTGTGTAATATTTTACCTCAAATGGATTTTCATTCCTGTTTTGTACAATATTTTTGGAATTGTAGGTATACAATTCTTCTCCTCTAACGTGTGATGTGTGTGAGGTCGCATATCTCTTGTGACCAGAGAAGCAAATCGCGATCCTGACCTTCGCGGACTGTCCTAAGACAAGGCGCAAGCGTACGCGAAAATACTCGAGGACGGCGATCGCCCGACACGACAAGAAAGCGTGTAGCGTAACCGGTATCGTGCTGTGTAGCGGCGCTCGTGAAGCCGCGGCCCCTCCCGCAATCAGTTCTTTCCTCTTTCTCGGTACGCGGCACGATAGCGCAATTCCGCCCACGATACAAGATAACGCTTTGCTTGTATGCGGCCTTTCGTTACGCTCCGGCTTTTGCATTAGCTCGCGACATCCGCGCGATTCTTTGTTAATTACGGCGTTGGTAATAAAGCTGGAAACGGTTCCACGAATAGCGCCTGAAAGAACGAGTCCGGCCCCAAGCTCTTTTTTCCGTGCGTCGACAAAATGAACGATGGGGCTGGGCTGTGCATGCGCTGTCGCGGCCGTTATTATACGTTCGAGGGCTGACACGCAAGTCGAGCTGGCGAGCATGTGGTGACCCGTGCGCAGGCCTGTACTCACTCGCGTTTACCGTCGTGACTCTCGAAATGTGCGTTGGAAATTATTAATACCAGACCGTTATTTAACCTGTGAACGAAGTGAATTAATATGATATAATTTGTCTCTAATAAAAATGTCAGACTGACTTTGTACAATAGACTGTTCTCTGACATTAAAAAATAGCTTTTCTTTATTTACTTTTTAAATTCATTTTGTATCGTTTAGCCACAGAACTCAAATTCCCCACCACACAAATAAATGACAACAGTGACGTTTGTCATAAGAATGTATGCAACAAGTAATATTTGTTCTAAGCAGTGAAAAAGAGACATTGTTATCTCTAATTTTGTAAAGATAATTATCATTGTGAATGTCTATTACAATAAAATATTATGTGCATTTAAAAGAGTCTGAGTCTTCGAATTAAAGACATAACGAATTGTGTGAAGCTTCATTTTGATATTGAAAACAGAAACACAGTTGAAAACTTCTGTGAATAATTGATGTCGTTTCAACGCAAACGTTTAGCCGGTTCCCTGGTGCTGTAGTCCAGGTCTGTTCAAATGCACGAATTGGCAACAGGCTGCTCGCTGCCCGAGCATCTGGCCTCTTTCCTGTCGCGTAGAACCGACTCAAGAAGCAGCGGTGAAACCGGCAGCTAGGAGATACGTCCTGGACAGAGCCAAGCAGGCCCGGAGCAGGTCCTCTTTCCTACTCGCCACATTGCCACTAGGACACTACCGCACTAGTGCGATGGGAGCAGGTGAGAACCGTAGTGCCTCGACGAGGTCATCGACCTCGTTGCGAAGTGCCTCCTCACGCAGGTGTCGTTGTGACCTCATCGCGTTCCCCTTCCCAGCCCACGGCGGATGCACAGCTGCAGTCTGCTTTGCGCGCGGGCACGTGCTTTTTTACAGGGTTGCACATGCGCCGTGAATCGGGTCATGTTTGCATGGATTGGCGAGCAATGCTTTTGGTCGCAAACATTTTATGTTTTCTATTTGTTTCATTGGAAAACATTTGAATTTTGAATTTGCATTTGAAATTTTGTCGCTTGTTTACCTCGGGACTTTTTCTCTTCAGAAGGATTCTTGTGTTGCTTCTTTTTCCTTCTACGTAAAAGACCTTCCATATGTGTTGACACTACGTTGTACTCAAATGTGTGTTTCATTTAGTAAAGTAAAAGAGAAACGCATTTCATTAAGTTATCAAGTAGAGCGAATGCACTATTCATCTAGTACGATCATTAATTAAATGAAAAACGTAATGCCGTAACTTAGTCGGAACATGTGAGAGTCTTGCTATGAAAGCTGAGGTTTGTTGTAATAATGGAACGTAAAGTGACATTCTGTTTCACAAACATACTATGAAATACCTGCATCGTCTTTCTCAGAAACTGACATTTCTATCCAAATCTCATTGATTGAATACAGATTTAGCAAGAGCTTTAAAGTAAATGCTATCATTTCTTTTGTTATGGACACAGTACGACCAAGGATTGGTTTATAGTTTCTTAGGACTTTCTCTACACGCGGAACCGTTTCATTCCACATCTCGCTCTCATTTCATCTGTGAGGTTCTTATTATTCTTTCCCATGTTATCCTCTTTGGTTCTTCCCTATCCTTTTATTCATATTTTAGTTATAAATTTCAGACATGCTCCTTTGTGTATACTTTTAGTCCAATGCTTGTAATCCATTTCTTCGATCCCGTTAAATGTTTTTTAGTATCAATTCAACTTAATTAATTCTCCAAACTAAATTAAAACCTCGAACCACAGCAAATGTAGACCTTTTTTTAACGTTTCCATCCGCCTGTCCTTGCATCGCGCTTTCCTTTAGCTCTTTCTCAGTTCCCTGTTCTCGCCTCGTCCTGCTGCTGCAATTCGCCCTCTCCCGCGCATGTCTGATCGCCTAGCTTCGCCTCGCACCATATAAGGAAATGCAATGCACATGCAGCGGCGGCGGGTCGAGGGCCGTCGCGGTGATGTATGATCTCCCGCCCCCTCCCTCACCCCCACCCCCCACTCCTCCGCGCCGCGCACTTTTTACATATCCGCTTTCGCAACGAGCTCGTTGCAGCGCCATCCAGCAGAATGCGCGGCATCGGTATTACATTCAATGCATGAGATGGTTATCAAACGAGGTGTTCGGGTGTAAACAATAGTATCTAAAATTTTGAACGAAATGTAAATTTTCCGCCATTAAAAAGAAGAGGCAGCTCTATGAGTGTCCCAAGTTATTTCAAGAACGAGAGCAAAGTTGACAATGATTATTCGCTGCAAGGTATGAAATGATTTCACATTGTGTTTTCCTGCGAAGCGTGAAATATGTGATACAACCATTTACTCCAGAACGCCCCAAGTAGTTCGAGGTTGAAGTTCTTATCCCGCTACGCATATGCTACGCTTCAGTAACGTTACGAGCACAAACAAGAGTTACAATATACGACGCACAAATATTAAGTATATTGTTATTTATTGAGCAAATGTAGAAATAAAACACTTAACTTATTTATTTTTTGAGAGAAATTTTATTTATAACCGATTGAAGAACATGCAATATTAGAACTTATTCTCGAACAAACAACTCTTATAAAATAAAATGTAAACATATTTCGGTAAATATCCGACACCAACATTCCTATTTACATTGAACATTAAATGAATCATGAGAAGTAATCATATTGTGAAAATACAACAAATAAGTATTTCTAACCCTCACAAACGAAACAATTGCCTTAATACCGAGCTATTGTCTCAACTTTGAAAAGCAAACGTTACGAAAATTATATTGATGTTCCTTGGGAGCCGTTTTTGTTTTCAGTTTTCTATCATTATGTCATTAAACATAATTTATATTAATATTATATTGTACGAATATAATATACTGAAGAATAATTATTACAGAGAGAGGGCGTTGCTCCCGCGATGAAAAGCGCATCCAGGAGAGAGGGTGCGTGGGCGTTTGAAATCGAGGGTTTTGTTGCGCGCTGAAAGATTTAATGCCGCCGCGCGCCGCTAGAGTGGGTTAGTGTCCCAGCGGAGCGGCGCCCCGTGGGAAAGGCTCCAGGAGTAAACATAATTCCGATTTTCCGCCCGAGGCCCGCGACAAGGGCTTAAGGGCCACGCGGCAGGCGCCGGCCTCGCCTCCGCCTCCGCCTCCGCTCGCTCTCGCAATTAATTTTATCCCGGCCCTTTATTTATTTTCTTTGCGAGCCTGTAATCTTGGACAGTCTTACCGCATTCGGCGGACTTTTCAATAATTCAATTTTTGATTTGTGTTCCTTTCCATTTGCTCGTAAATCCCTGGTCTGATTCCCCGGAGTGTATGGAGTGCTTGGTGCGGCCGGGATGTAAGAGGGATTGTGAAGGGGGTACGGGGAGGCTGTGTGGTCGGTCGAAGGCGGCGGGGGAGGGGTGTTTTTGATTATTGCACTTTGCTACCTACATCGGGATTTATGTTCTCTGCTCTTTCCGATAACAAAAGACTCGGAGATTTTGAGATATTACCCGCGTGATTTCGAAAGCAAGGAGTATTCGATTGCCACTCCCTACTCTCTTTTTTTCCACCCCAGTCTCTCTCTCTTTATCTATCTATCTATTTATCTATCTATCTATCTATCTATCTATCTATCTATCTATCTATCTATCTGTCTGTCTCTGACTTATGCACACACACATACACACACACACACACACACATCTTTCTTGGTCCGTATGTTGCTCGCCCTATAGCTGTTTCACTTGCTACAACGGGGTCCTATCTTTTTTAGCTATACAATGTTGCATTTTTCCCTTCTTTCCACCCCCTCTCTCTCTTCTTATTAATAAAACTTTCTACTTTTTTAAATTTTTCTTCCCTTTGTTTCTTATCACACTTTTCCTCGATCTTTTCTCTTTCTTCCTTCAACTATCAGACTTTTCTTCTTCCATCTATTGCGCTTCTTCGTATACCCACTTTCCTGCAGATTCGTCTGCGCTCTAGATATTTTTGTCCTTTTTTCATCCGGTTGCACGTTAATTTTTATTTCCGCTTAGGGAACTGGGGACTCCGGAATCAGACCTTCTTGAGCCAGCACGCAAAACATCCGGCACTTAAATTGTTTTCTTTTCATTCCACATGCTCTTTCTCTCTCTCTCTCTCTCTCTCTCTCTCTCTCTCTCTCTTTCTCTCTCTCTCTCACTCGCTCTCTCCTGGATTTATAGATCTTGGCGGATATTTGGAGATGAGAGAGCGTTGTGGGGCGAACAGCGCTTCTTCGCGGGCCCCCTCTGCTTATTTGGAGCCGTGAGCAAGGCTTGTTTAGGCGTCAGGACATCGTAAGGAAAACAGTCGCGCGTTTGAAGCAGCCTGCGTGGAGAGAGGATGCTCTTTGATGACTGCTTTCCAAAGCGTTTGGGAGTTCGTTCTGGAACACAGATGTTTCAGGATGCCGTAACTCCGTTGAGTGGAAGAAAATGAGGCTGAAGAAGAAAAAAAGAGTGAATAGTATGTTTAGGAAGGAAAATATTAACATGTCTCATCTGTTACGTACTTTATCCCCTTAAATATGTGTTAGGTTACATTTTTTTCTTAATGGATGTCTGTCATTTTATGCTTTTTGCACTACACTTCTTCCTCAAATTTGAGTGTTTTTTATTTATTAAATGAAGATATTGAAAAAAATGCATTAGTTCATCACGAAATGCATGAACGTCAAAATTAAATACATAGACATTACTTCATGTATAAGCATACTCTTGAATACATTTTGTTGGTTAATGAAGATTGAAATAAATAGAATCCCACCCATTTCTCTACAGACTAGAGCACCTCATTTGCAAATGCAGATTGGATTCCGCTATGCAATAACTATTCCCAGTTCCATCCCACAGTCGCGAGCTCGCGTAAGCACAAACACAAGCATTACGAGCCCGACGCTCGCCCTTCCAGAGCCAGCGCTCAGCAGCCCCGTGCTCCAGCGGGAGGCCGCGCGGCCGGGTGTTTGCTCAGGCACTCCTTGGCGCAGGCCGCCTGCGCCGCGGCTGCATGTG
>BOPP01000001.1:4285305-4296273 GCA_017312745.1 Gryllus bimaculatus
ACGAGTGGGGTGGGAGTGCGGGCGGTGAATTTAATAACAACGATAAAATTATTCAATAGAAATTTTAAATTATACGAGAGTGTATAATTTGTACCTTATCAGTTTTGTATTTGCACTTCTTAGATTACTATAATATATCTGTTTACTGTAATATATTCGAATACTGTAATATTTCTGACTCTTTTTTCTTTCTATCATCAGTGAAACATTGGCCTCGCAATTGTGTTCTTTTGAGCTCTTTAATTTTGAAATATTATATTATTTTGAAACCCTTAATTTACTAATATAATGATTATTCACTTTTTATGAACACATAAGGCATTGCCTGTGGGTTTACTTTTCATCGTAGGTTTCTCATTCTATTACTCGATCATACTATTTCCAGTTTCATGGAGTGATGCATTTTGTAACATCGTACGACCACTACTACCAGTTCGCATTTATGCAAGCAGGTTTGAAACCGGCGCGAGCTACATCCAGGCCTTCTGATCACCGCCGTTCTGCGGGGCACGGACGCTCTCCAAATCCTCCCATATCCGGGGTACGAGCCCGAGGAGGGGGAACGCGAATGCGGGGTGAAGGGCTTGCCGCTGAAGGCCGAGCCGGCATAAACTAAACCGCGCCCGACGAACTCCGACCCTCTCAGAGAGCTCCTGCCCCCCGCCCGCCCCTCGAGTTAGGGCTTTCCATTACTAGCGCGATGATTTGCCGGAAGGGATTTTAAAATAACTTTCATCTGCAGCGGCTTCCCCCGTCTCGCCGGGGCCGCAACTTTTAAGGGACGTGTAGAGGACGTGGGCGATTCGGCGCGGCGTGCGGGCCTGGCGGACGGGGAGGCGGTCGTTTGGGGGGGGTGCAGGGGGGGGGGCCATTGGGAGCGAGCGGCCGGAATCGGCTATTCTCGCCTCCTATGCTGCAAGATCCACTTGGGAAGGGCGGGGCGGAGGGCGGTGGCTTCCCGAAGTGAGTCCGTCAACATCTCCGCGCGAAGGCGAGTGAATTAGATGCCTAAAGGGTGCAACTCGGAAAGTACGTTGTGTGGTCTTTTCGTGTACATTTTCGAAAGGGCGGGGCGTGCCCGGATAGTACCGGTGTGGGGGCCGAGGCGGCGCGGAGACGGCTGCTCTTCTTTGGCTGTAGGCGGAAGCAAGAGGTGGGGGTGAAAGGGGATGCGGAGGAAGGAGAGGGCAGAGGGCGGAGTGTAGGGACGTGCTCTTTAGTTCTGTGCAGAGGGTGCCAAAGATTGACAGCGTATCAGGACTTGCCGTGGGTATGCTGTGGCGTCTGTTCCATTCATAAATATATAAAGTTTAAATTTAGTTTCATATATTTTTTAATGGTAAGAAATGTTTTCTTAGCAAGAACCAATTAGGAGGATATATGAACATCTTGGTGACATTATCACTATTGTCAGGGACAAAGCTATTTTAAAGAAAAAATGAAAATGCCTCCCTGATACTGAGCTCGTAGTTAAATGAAATAGTGAAATTAAGGGAAATGTCGAGTAAAATATTAAATTTGTTGGTATAGTGCTATTTATTATATTCCATACTATTGCCCTGAAATCTTCAGAAAATAGTTATCCTTAGGTGAAACGTGTCATATATGTTCGATCATCTAGCGAGGATTTAAATGTACTTGTTTTTTACTCAACAATACCGTAAACAAAAATGTGTCAGGTTTATTTTCATGAAAAACGTCTAGAGTAGGTCATTGACTGAATGAAACACGTAACACCAATTACTTAATTTCTAATTGGTATGAAACGATTTCCGGTACTTCTCAACGTTATATTTCATATTATCCCCAAAATCAGCAAAAAGTATAAAAATACTCGGTAGGTTAAACGTTATTGCCATGTACGTTTGCTTAGCAGAGTCTAAATACCCATTTTTTTTCGCTCTCCAACGTACTTTTTCCTCACAAGAAGGGCAGAACCCGAAGCGACGTCGCCATCGGCAAGCGCGCGCACCGCGAGAGACGGCCTCTCCCTGTCGCGCGCCGGAGCTTCAGAGATCGCCCCCAAGATGCGCGCGAGCGCCGAAGAGGCAGCGGGGCCGATTGTTATCTTCTTACTTCCGGCGCTTGCGGGGGCGACGGCGGGGCGCGCGCGCTGATTGAACTCGATGGCGAGGCGCGCGGCAGCCGAGCTCGAGTATTAGTTAACGGAACCACGAGTGCTATTAATGCGACTGTATCCTATTATGAATGTTTCTGTCAATGTAACAAAAGTGTAAAGTATGTCTGCCCATACTGTGTCGGGCAACTAAATAACTATTGTCAATAACTTTCTTCTGCGCGGTAGAAAGCGTGCTGGCCGTCCCCGCTCGCCGTCTCGTTGTACCCCCGCCCTCGTTCCCCCTGGGTCGCCACCGTCCCGTCTCGCGCGTCCTTCGTGCCGGGTCTTCCCGCCGGCCTTCGCGCGCTCTCTAGATCCGTCAGCCGGCATTTCTCGGCCCAAAAGCGTCGCTTTCATTAACTCAAATCTGGCGACTGACTTAATATAAAAGCCCGAGCAACTGCACGCTAGCCTGCCAAGTCAATCTCTTGAGCGCGCATCCGGCCGCTGCACGGAACGATGCGGGGGGTTGGCTGACCACCCCAGGGGACGAGGACGGCGGGGGCGAGGCGGGGCGGGGGATCGGGCATGGTGCGGTGTGAGCGCGAATGCCCAGGTGAGCGTTCAGAGCACCCGCCCCCCCCGCAATTTGCTGCTTTATTCTCCTCTGGAGTCGCGGGATCCAGCCACTCTTTCTGACCTCGGCGAGACCCGCCAGACGCTCAGTTGAGTGGTATCCACGAAAAGTCGAGTGCAAGTGAATCAATTCAGAGATAATACTGCGACTCCAAGTACGACTGCGCTCAGTTACTCGTGTGGTGGCAGAAAAATTGCGTCGAGTTTTCTTTTTGATGGTTTGTATAATTAAGTATACTTTGCAGTGCTCACTTTGAGTATTATGACTTTGTTATGAATGTATAACGTTTTCTTATCTTTAATATAATAAACCATGAAATGAGGCCAACATCACCTTATTAATTCGTTCGCGAAATTTTCAAGTATCGAATATGTTAATCCTTTAACACTAAAGATTGAACCTTCATAAATATAAAAAATTATGTTCACCCCGCGTGAAGTGGAGGCTATGACTCTTAATGATCTATAATATAATAATAATAATATATATAATAATAATAATAATAACAATAATAATACAAAAAAGTATGTAACTATCGTGGGCAGCATGCTAATGGCTGTTTCATTAAACTTGAATTAGGTAAAAAAAAACTGTGCTATATTTCCAAGTAGTGATTCACCTTATTTAAAAACGACCAGAATCATGTGTATCTCTTTCAGAAATTCTCATAGTATCTCATTTTTATATTTGGCTGACAATTTTTTTATATCTATATAAATGTTTTTTTTTATTTCTCAAAACATGGATCGTGCTCTGCCAATTTTAATAATACCAATTATAAATGCAATTGCCGGATTCCTGCGCTCAGACGCGTGTATAGTTAAGAGAAAAAAAATAACAACTTCACATTGGAATGAGTACTTAAATCAGCTAAATCGTAATGCTTGTTCACGAAGTGTCGAAGAAATTTCTTATTAATCGAAGTGTATTCGTCCGAAGTTGAATTCTTGGCGCTTTTGACTCTTCTCGAATTCAGTTTATGCGAGGAGGTATTTTTCAAACCATCAAAGATCATCGTTCCGATGTGATGTACCTTTTTGAAGATAACGGTGCACTCCCATCAGAATTTCATCTGAATTTTTGTTGTAAAGAACACGGAGATGAGGACTAGAGAATCTTCCGGAGATATTCCGGTAATCCAGCCGTGTTTACGCGTGTGAGCGCTCAGGATGCAATCGAAAGAGATGGTTGTTGGTTTAGAGATAAAGTCTCGTTCCTGCAGGATACAGTACCGCCTTTAAGGCAGCCCCCAATATGCACTCGATCCAAGAGGCTACTCGTGTGCACGACGTTCAGGTGCCACGTGATCTCTGCTACTTTTGATCCTCAAGAAACTAATAAAAGTTGTCCTCAACACGTCGCGTATATAATATATTAAAATATGGTGACGTTATGGACTGGGAGCTCTCGACGTCTCTGACTGGGAGCTGCGGCGCGAGGAGGAGAGAGCAGGCATATATCGTGGGCGAGGCGGAGACAAGACGGAAGAGCGCGGGGTTTAACGAATGAGGAGGGGAATGAATGTGCGGGTGGTCAGCGGACGGTGCTGTGGAAGCGGGAGAAGGAGTGAGAATCAAATGACGTGCTGATATGACTTGCCGTAGCGTAGTAGTGTCAGCATGGATGTTGGAATGGTGGTGATGTGGGCGTGACAGGAAGGAACGGGGAGCAGGAGTGGGCGTAGCGTTGTTGGTGAGATATGGGGCGGGCGGGGTTGAGTGGCGATTGCAAGGGGCGTGTGGGAAGTGGGCGATGGCGTGTGTGTCGGATGGGTAAGTGATTATGTGCCGGAGCGGGACGTTACGGGCGTGGGTGACGCTGCCAGGGCGTAGCGTGGCGGGGAGTGCGAGAGTCGTGCCGGGATGTGGTAGTGTTGCGAGGCGTGGCGGGAAGTGGCGGAATACAAGAGGACGGCTGCAGAACGGGACGTGGGGTTGCGAGAAATGGACATGGGCGTGTCGGGCCGGTACGCCAAAGGGTTTCGTGGCAGGGAGAGGCTGCATGCAAGAGGCCGAATGCAGGACAGGACACGGGTAGGAGTGGCGTCATGCAAAAGGACAGATGCAGGAGAGGGCGTGGCGGGGAGTGGGAGAGTCATGCCGGTATGGGGTAAGTGAGGGGTTTTGTGGCTGTGAGTGACGACATGGAAAAGGTCGGATGCAGGACTGGCTGCGGGGAAGAGTGGCAGCATGCAGAAGGACGGATGCAGGGCGGGGCGTTGAGAGGAGTGGAGTATGGCGCGTGGGCGGACGGTGCAGCGTGGGGTGGGGCGGGGCGGAGAGGAGCACAAGGGCCGTGGAGGGCCTGGTATATTGCCTGCGCTGCCAGAGAGGCTGAGCGGCGGCGAGGGGACGCCGCACGTGCGCTGGGATGCCGCCCGTGTGTTTGGAGACGACGTTTCATGGGACCTTTGAACCCGCTGCCTGGATGCTCCTTTGACGCAACTTGCGGATTGCAGTGGGGTGTGTGTTGCAGTTGGATAACGCTGAGTGGTGTACTTCGATTGGCTAGCCCTATTCTGACAATAGGCTCTTGAATTACAGTCACACAAACATTCACAAGAATATTCCTTATATATAACTCTTCGAAAATATGACAATAAATAATAATAATAATAATAATAATAATAATAATAATAATATGTTTTCTTTCTGTCTAATTTTGTATCTATGAGTATTTAAATGTTTAGTAAAAAGCGTTCGGTGGAATTTTGTAATTTTTTTCCCGTCAGTGTTAAACAAATATTTTCTTTTATTGTACTTCTTTCAAGTACAAAATTGCAAACATTTTACATCTCTGGGATTACATGTTTAACGCCAAGGTTTAATTACGTTTCCTTACATATGTCATATGTGTACACTCGCATACACACTCTACACTATAGAAGCAATTTTTATCGTACTCGGAGAATTTGTTGAGAAGGCGATACTCCGTTCATTTTGGTGAAGTGCTGTGACCGTTATATAAAAATGGGCTTGTACTTTTGGTCAAGATCCTCACGACACACGAAAATACTGATAACCCTTAAAACACGTTATTTTAGCATGACTGCCATTAGTCTCTTCTATTAGGAAATTATAGGTTTCTTAAAATATTCTTCCATAATAGTGAGATTGCCAAATGAAGTAAAATAGCGTATAGTGAGGTCTTTGTTTAAGTGAAAAGAAAATTGAATAGAAAGTCACGCTATGCGTCATACGGCATATCGGATACATCAATACAATTATGGAAATTTCCCACCACACGTGGCGAATAAAATTACACTTTAAGAGTATTAAATACAATTAACCATCATAAACGTCAGCAAGATACATTTTTACAGTACTTTATGAATTCTCTCGACTAGAAAACATTTTCTAACTCACCTTATTTACCTGTGTATACACCTCCATTCTCCGAAAAGGAAGCGAGTATCATTAAAAACCAAAATTATTTCGTCAGCACTTATTCTTTATTTCACCGCCTAATACCAGAGAGGGGCAAAAGAGAGTTTTCTGTACAGAAGACTCGCTGACAACTCTCCCAGACCGAGATAACGACGTGGAGAAAGAGACGCCCTCGTTGTTAGAGGGCTCGGTTTGTCGTCCAACGATCCGAAATTAACGTAGCCAGTCATCTCGAGAAGAAAAAACGTACTTGGGAATAATTTAGTAATCGATGCAGAGGCTCTCTCTCTTACTGAGCTCCGCGTTTCTCCGTGAATTCGGGCGTTGCCTGGTAGAATCGCGCTTTCCACCGTAAATATGGGAAGGCATTTTAATGCACGAAGTGGCCATAAAAAGTTTTTTCCCGGGCTTCCCGAAAATTACAGTTTGTTTTAAAGTTGTACCTGTCTGAAAGCTAATTGTTTTCAACACGCTGTTTGTGGAAGTTTCGCCCCGTTCGTACGAAGTCGGTCGCGAGAGATGGGGAGGCACGGGAAGTGTGGGGGTGGGGTGTAATAAGGGAGAATAGCCGATCCCTACGTCATCACCATCCCCATATCTGCAGCTGCCACGAACTCGCTACTAGGCCCAGCTGTTGTAGGAGAAATACGAGAATTCTTCCGTTTTCAAACTACGCTACCTCGAATGACCTTCTCCCTTATGACAATATTTTCTTCTACAAAATTCACGTCACATTTGTATTTATCTTTTTACTTGGGAAAATAAAAAGTATGACGATCGAAAAGAATACTCAAACGGTAGAGGGTAGAGGGTAACACAAACGGAGACAAACCAATAAGAGTACCAAACACGATCGACAAATGGCTAGGCACGTTCGGATTTAGCGGAGTGGCAACAGAAAAATGCAGGACTAAAAGCGACTGCACCAGAGGAGAAGGAAGGACGAAATGTAACTAGGAAATGGAAGAAAAAAAATAATAAGAATAAGAAGAAGATGAATAAGAAGGACGAAAAGAGGCCACCTAGCGAAGGTTGAGGAGAAGGAAGGGGACGAGGAGGAGGAGAAGTAGAAGGTGGAGGATAAGGACAACAAGTGACCAGCAAAAGAAGGTTAGAAAGAGTAAAACGAAACGAAACCACTGAGAGGAAATGGAGGAAGAGAAAGAACGACGATGAGCGACTTCCGAGGGAAGGGGAGGAGGACAAAGGACGAAAGCGACTGCTGAGCGAGGGGGTAGGGGAAGCGCGGGAAGGACGAAAAGTGACAAGGGAGGGGGTGGGGTGGGGTTGGGGCGGGTGTTCGGGAGTTCGCGGCGCGTCTCGCAGCTCTGGGGCGGGGGCGGGGGCGGGGGCAGGCGCAGATGTACGGCGCGCAGCCGAGGGGAATGGCAAGCTCCGCCATCCGTCATGGGCGGTTATATTAAGAACGGCAGCGCTGTGCTGCGCAGCGGCCGGGCGCAGCCAGGGACGGCGGAAGGGCAGCACAGTGGGCGAAAGCACTCGCAGACGCGTAACTGTAACAAATAATATGCGTATATGGAAGTTTGGGATACTGAAAATGAGAACAATAATTATAAGCAAGTTCATCATGCTTGTGAAAAAAAAACACGACCTTTGAAGTGATTTTTAATATTGCGCTTCTACTCATAGTTTTTAATCATCCGCTGCTTACATTTGTGTATTTTCTGTACATTCTTGTACTTTCAATATATATTCTGTACACCATTCTTTTCATATAACGACAGTTATACATTATGCGTAAAAATATTTATTATTAAGGCCTGATGATAGACTCTCAACAGTTTTATATACTACTTATTTATTATGATACACAACTGCTTCCAATTTCAACTCTTAGTTGCATAAATGTTGATTTTTGTGATTTCTGTGCTGGCTAATGCCCATCATACACGCATAAGGAGGAAAAGGGCTCTTGGTGCGGGTGTGGGCGGGGCGATGGCGAAGGGCGTGTGTGGGCGAGGGAGCGGGTGGGGGAGGGGGCGAACGCGGCGCGGACTGACTGCGGCCGCGGGCGAGCGCAGTTGACTGAGATTTATTCGGACTCCGCGCTCCGCGAGCGGCGCGGCCCGCCGGGCGAGGGCGGGAGCGGGGGCGAGGGCGGGCGCAACTTCACAAAAGACAAATAAATAGCGCGTGCCTCGCTCGGCTGTATTGAGATCTTCCTTTATAGAGAGGCGGCGGGAGGACGGACATCCCAGCAACATTATTGGATTAGCTGGGCGATCCGTCTTCATTGCAGTCACGTTTAAATGTACGGCCGGACTGCTATTGCTGCTCCGAACTCATCGCCGTTAGCGTATTGTCCGAGCGCTGCCCACTTGCCGGCGCGGCGGGGGGGAGGGGGAGGGGGCAGCGGCGCCGTGGCGGTTCGGACTCATTGCTCCGTCGAGGGATCGACGAAGGCCGGGGAGGCGCCCCGGCGGTGGGAGGGGTAGAAGCGGAGGCGGGTCAGATGCCGCGCGAAAGACGGGGGATATGTGTATTGGGTAGCAATACGGTCCTAATGCGCGGGGAGGGGCGTGCAACCTGAGTGGGATTCGGCGCCCTGTTTGCAGGCTTAGTCATCGGCGATTACACGAGGGTATGTATTGCTGTAATCTCCCCGTGATGCTTTCAGATTAAGAAGAAGTTCCCGGGAGGTCTATCGTCGTCGATATTTGTGCGGATTAGTTCACACACCAAGACGTGTGTTGCGCATGAAGAGAACATGGCGTCGCATTCGGGTAGAAGCCGTATTTTTTTCTTTCTCGTCCTACACGTACTTAAGTAGGAAAGAGACAGCATTGTAATGATGCGGCAAAGTTACATGATTTTTCAAAGGTAAAACTAGTATTGTGGAGCCCTTGTATAAAAATAGGAGAACATCTTCTAATACGTGATGCAGTTAGAATCTACGATTTGTGGGTCGTTGATACCAAAATATAGATTGACTGCAATGTGTCTGTCAGTTCATTCGCCCATCCGTCAGTCCGTCCGTTCGTTGTTGTGTGAATTACGCTAACGCCGAAATCCTTCTGCACAGCTGTATTAGCCGTTACAAGTAATGCGAGGAAGTATACTATGTTGGATACCACTAGTTGTGATGAGTTCAGGGCATCTTCACAAACAATTAGCTTTCTTGTCCCTTGTACCTTTACGTCACGAATAATTTCTGGTGACTGACTCATATTTTTAGAACTTCTTAAACTCAATATCTTCTTATCACACTCATAAATATTTCCTGTACTTATCTTGGCATTTCTAAATAGTGTTAATTAGTAACTTCTGTTACATATACTTAACGTAGGTAGGTCCTATTTCCAGAGGCTATTAATTGTTCACAATATGTTTATTGCTTTCATGAGCATCAAGAGGGAGTAGTACTTTACAGTTAGCAGGACACTTAAAAAATTGTTCTGTTAAAAAGATATCTGTAGTTATTTAAAAGATATCTGGTGTTTTAAATGTATTACCTTATATGTTATTTTAAAATTATTTGGTCTATTAAAATATAACTGCCATAGTTACTTGAATGGAACTCTATTTTTAGAGTTTTGAGATTTTTGAGTTTTAGCATTCACAAAGTTCATTAGCAACAGAAAATCACTTCTGTGCAAGTATTATTTTTTTTCTAAAGTATCTTAGAGTTCTGCGTAGTTTGTTAAGTATGGTCAATGTAAATGGTGTTTTTAAAATCACAGTCCACTTGATGAATGAAAAAACGAGCAGCTCCCACGAGGCAACTCTTTGGTCGAGTACCAAGCTCTTACTGAACCATTCAGCTCCCACCGACCGTCCTTGAAAGCAACGAACGGAGGCGACGTGACGTCCGCGCTGCATCGGCGGCGTCTTTCTCCCCGGTGCCGGCATTTGTTTCGAGCCGCGTTGATAAGTGACTTATCAGGCAGCTGAGCGCTGCAGGAAAAGCAAGGGCGGCGCGTAGTTAGCGCTATCGCCGCCAGGTGCGCGTGCGGCGGCGAGGGCAGGGGCGGGGGCAGCTATCTTAACGACGCCGGCGGCGCGGCGGCGGGGGCAGCCTCAGCTGATGGTGTGCAGCTGTGCACGGGCGCACTTATCTCCCACCGCAGACTGCGCCTCTTCCACCCCGCCACCCCAGGCGCCTTCTGCGAAGCGCGCTTCCCCGCCCGCACCACGCCATGCCCCTTTGCCCTCGCCTCCGGCCACGCCCCGCCCCGCCTCCCCCTCACCGCCCTCGCCGCCTGCCCCGCTGCCGCCCCCCTTCGCCCCTACTGCCCCCCCTTCTCATTCTCCCGCACATGTCCGCGCCCCGCCCCATCAAACTCCGCTTCTTCACAGCCCCCGCCCCAACATTCCCACCCTAACACCCCGCCCCTGACACCTTTCCCTCCTTTTCACCCCCACCCTCACACCGCGTCTGCTCACACCCTTTTTCACGCCCCCGCCCCTCACGCCCGCATCTCCCTTGCCCATCGCTCAAGGTCTCGTCTCCGCCCACGCCCTCGCAAGCCGAGGGCAGAGTGAATGACGGGTGCGCAGGTGACATGGGTGTTACGTAAAGGAAGTTTTCAACGAACATGGAACTGTAGGGATTGAGTAAAGGCTAAAGAGTTGTAGTGGCATTGTAGGGCATGGTGATGTGCGTAGCGATAACCCGGGATGGGGCGATGCAACTCGCAATGTGAAGGAAGAAAGAAAAAAATGATTACTCAAAGGCAATCAGAAAAGGGCGATCCAGTCGTAGGGGGGAGGGGAGGGAGGGAGGATCTTCTAATTCCTGACAAAATAGAGGCTAAAAAATAATATTATTATACGCATTAAAGTCAAGGTAGTAGTACAGTAACCAGCCAGAAGAAGAAGAAGAAGAAGAAGAAGAAGAAGAAGAAGAAGAAGAAGAAGAAGAAGAA
>BOPP01000001.1:4296294-4313423 GCA_017312745.1 Gryllus bimaculatus
GATTTTTTAGATTTATGGTAGGTGTCACAGATTCTGCGGTGTGAAGAGAGCGTGGAAGGCGTATTGGAGAGAAAGTATAAACGTGAAGAGATCGTGGAAGACGAGGTGGAGGGGAGATACGAGACGGGATGGAGGGGAAGGGACATGATGAAGGGGAGTGGGCGTGAAGACGGTGTGGAAGGCGTAGTGGAGGGGAGGTGAGGGTGTGAAGAATGCCTGGAAGATAGTGAATGAGGGGGAAGAGAGGGTGGAAGGGAAGATAGTGGAGGGGAGTGAAGAGAGAGTGGAAGGCGTGGGGGAGGTGAAGAGAGCGAACGGAGTGGGTGCGTGGGCGGAGCAGCTCATCAGTAGCGGATTCCCATTGTGAAGGCGCAACCGCGGCTTCGCGTGCGGAAGTCTTCCTGATAAAAGTGCAGCCGACGAGGGAGTCATCACCTGGAGCCGCCTAACGATCATCGCGCTTTGGTTGCGATTCCAAAACGTGTGCTTTTGAAAAAGCGTCTCTTACAGATAGAACGAAGTGGTAATATTTTTCCGTTTGATACGAATTTTCAAAGCTGTTAGACGAACTAGTGTTCAGTTTTTCATTTTTAAGCCGTTTGTATTTACAAACAAAACCGTAAATACATTGATGTTGTTGATGATGTAATGTAAATTGGCAATGTAAATTGTGCCAATTGTTTCTAACAAATTTTTGGTTTTAATTCATGGAGTGCACTTTTTGTTTCTATTCCAAGTGATGTAAAAATAACTAGAAACATACTTTGGTGTTGACTCCTAACTTCACGTGAAACTCTTTGAAACATTTTATGAATAATAATTGAGCTCTCTTCTTACGTGGCCTGGGGCATTTGTCCAACCGCGATATCAGCGGATTCCTAATTGCGTTCGAGCTGCCTTTGACGTGCGAAATAACAATTGCCCTGCGAATTCGTCGTCAGCGAGCACTGGGTATCGGCAGGCGTTGTTGTCACACGGGCGCTGTTCGCGGGCAGTGTTTGTGCACCGCATGTGGCGAACAATTGTTCCAGAACAGTTCGGTTCTCAATGTTTCGCCGCAGGGTTGCCAGATTGGGGAATTTGGTCCCCTAACTGGGGATTTTTTTCTCGGTGGGGGTAATAAATTGGCAGGAAAATGTTTGGGGACTTTTTGAGGAAATTATTTTCATCCGGGGTTGAAAGAGACATATTATCTTAGTTATTATGAATAAAAAAGAAACAATAGACGTAATTCTCTCTCATGTTTAAGTATCAACAGGAAAAAAATAAATGACAGGTATAGAGAAAGAACAACATGAGAAAAACGAGGTTAGTATAGGGTTTCGAGCACCTCAAAGGACGATGGTTGGTCGATTTGAATTATTTAAATTTCATGGGACAGCCAGTGGAATCGCCAGGGACAGCTCATATAGTTGGTTTTATTTTGTAGAATATTTTTCGTTTCAAAGTTGGGAAATTTTGTTTCATTGGAGAGATAATTAGAGGTTATTCCGTTGTATTGTTGCGAAAGAGCTCGTTACACACCTGGCAACTCTGTTTCGCGGTATCCGAGAGAACCCTTGTTAGCGTCATATATGTGCCGCAGAATACATCTTTAAAAATATCTATTTGATATAATTAAATTTGTGCTAGTGAAATTATAGCGTTTTTGCACGTTCAAGAGACCGATATCCCGAGGCACGAAAATAAAACTCGCTCAATAAACTTGTATTTCGCTGAGCTTCTACGATTATATAAAAACCCTTCTATTACAAATTTCCGTAATTCTCTACTTTTCGTGGTTTTCTAAACAAAGCACAGTGGACACGAAGATGTCGATCTAAGATTTTGATCTAAGATTCGAAAATTGAAGGTGAGGTAACGTTCCTGACTGTTGCGTGTTTACCACATAAATAACAGTAGTTTCTTACCGAAACTCTTATGATGTGTCATAACAGGATTTATTTGGAATCGAAAAACAAAGATGCTTAATAAATTAATATTGTCTGTTCGCTAGGGGAAGTATATTTTGACATTACTCGAATCAAAGTGCAATTTGAAGATAGCAGCCCGACAAATGAGTAGCACATTCCTTGATATCCATGCGAATGCGCATATACACTGATATTTGATACTTCCCGGATACAGAAATCGCTCTACACACGCAAACACCACCATGACGAATCCTCTCGGCTCCCCCAACAGAAAGAAAACAACGAAAGAAACATAATATTCCTTAGACCGCTTCACAACCGCCGAGATAATTTGCGATCGTCAAGGACCCGCAGGAAAGGAGTGGAGTAGCAGAGCGGGGGGGGAGAGTGCAACGGCGCTGGGAGTTGGGAGGGGTGGAGCAGCGGGAGCGTGTAATATCTTGCTTTATTATGCTTCGTCCTCTTGTGAACCGACCTCCCTCGCTCCGCTCGCGTCTCTCGTGTGGGGAGGCGGGGCGGGCAGGGGCGTAGGGGGGCGGTGGGCGGGGTAGTGGGTGGGAGGGTAGGAGGTGAGGGCGAGGTGAGGCTGGCGTGGCGGCGGGCGCGGCCGGAAGGCGCGAGGGCGCAGAGGGATGGGGAGGGGGAGTGGGGGGCGGGGCGGCGCGGTCGGCGAGCAGCGCGAGTCGTGGCGGGACGGTGCGGGAGGGAGGCTCCCCTGTTGCATCCGCAGCGCGGCTAGCGCGGCTGCTCTAAATGAAATACGTTTCATCTAAGCGACTATTCAAGGTTTCAATACCCGCGGGTAATCGAGTTAGGGAAACTAAGTTCTTGTTGGTTCTGCGCGCGCTCGCGTCTTTCTAAACTAACCTCCTTTCTTGCGTCCGCGTCGTGTTCCGCCCCGAGCAGCCCTTGAGACGTGAGGGCGGCGCGCAGGGGCGGGGAGGAGGGAGGCATTGCATGGGGATGGGGAATCCGATGGCGGAGACGGTGACGATAGTGGCGGTGGTCGTTTGCGTTTTTGAGGCAGCGCTTAGGAATTTTTGACGTTATGCAGAGAAGAAAGTTGCCTGTTTTGAGATTGCAGAGGAGAAAGTTGCCAGTTATTATTATTATTATTATTATTTGGTAAGGTATTAGGGGTTTGGGATCTTTAGTGGGCTGGGTTAGTTGTCGATGTCAGATTTGTCTCTTCTTTCGTGGATAAAATGTCGCTAATCCTCGTACTAGTATTGTCCCATGTTTTTACTTCGAATACTTGTTAGCAAATTCTTTATTATACCAAACCAACGGATTCGTCCGCATTTACACGAACGCAAAGGCTGTTTTCTTATAGTGTTGTATATATAATGTAATATTGGTTCCAAAAATTGGAATAAATACTGCGTGTTTAGTGTAAAAGTAAAATGTAGCTGTTTAACGAAAACACTAACTCTCTTTATTCTACATACATATGTATTATGCCAAAAAGTTCGCGTTCGGCGTGTAAAAACAACTTTATACTAACACATCGACCGATACCGGGTCAAGATGGTTACCGGTCGATAACGTCGAACGATTTTCCGCTTTTGACAACAAAACCTCAATCTCGATCGTGAAAACAGTATCAACAGCAAAAGAGATCTTACAAAAAACACTCATTTCACTTACTTAATTTAAAAGTAATTTCACTTATTACGATATCCACCATCAAATTCTTGTTTCTTTAGTATAAATATAATTATTACATTGAAGTGCAATTGCAGATTTCAGCAACGCGTCCACGCATGCTTGCGAGGCCGGCGGCGCGGCGCCGCCAGCGCTCGGCGCGGCCGGCCGCGCAACCGCCTTTTCCGGTGGCGGGGACCGCGCCGTGGCGGGGAAGCGGCCGGGGGCGGCGTCGCAGTAGGCCAAGGCGAGTGACGGGCGGCGACGCGCGGGCGTTGACCTACCGCCCGGGGAATATCAATGGGCGGCCGCGCCGTGGCGGCCTGTTTGTGTGCGGAGCGCGCGAAGGCCGGAGCCGCTGCAGCTGGCAGGGAGAGGGGAGCACGCGGAAGAGGAAGAGGGGAGGGGGGACTGGGAGGGAGGAAGAGAGACACTCGTAGGCCTTAGTTTCCAGAAGGTAACAAACCCATCGTATTCGATATTTAAATTATTGTTTCCATCACATTCTTATTGTCGGGTGGTGAAGGCAAGTTATTGTATGCAAAATATTCCAAATCTCGTACGGTAGTTGTCAAAGCTTTTCCAATAATCCATTCCGAAATTAGCTGTAATTATTGTCTGTCTGTTGAATCAAGTCGTTTCGATTCATGTTAAATGTCGGAAAGAATGGATAGTACATAACGTTTTGCCACCTCTCGTAGATGAATGGATACCAAAAACAAGTGGGCTCCTGTTTTCAAGAATTCTTCCAGAATAATTTACAGGGACCGGCTAGTAGTTGTCTCAATAGATCTGTCTTGTAGAGAAGAATCGAAAGAGCTTGTAAATCTGCGGATGCCGTATGTCACCCACTTTACTTTCTAGTTGCTTAAAAACCATTGATATTTCTAACGAACTTTTAGATAGATTCAGAAAAAAAAGTTTAGTTCCCTGTCGGGAGACCGACACGTATCGAATGACACCTCATTTGTGTCGATTGGTATCTGAAAAGAGCTCTAATCATGTGTGACTGGCGAACAGACAAGCGAACGTACTGACGCAGATACTCGATTACTATGTAGTATACGAGGATTAGAGAAGAGTTCTAACTAGTTAGAATTTTTGAAGAAATTTTCAAAATCAATGAGGTATTTATAGTTCTACAATACAGAGTACGGATATGTGCACATATGCCAGAACATTGAAGAGCGCTTTAATATCAACGTCAAATGCTGGACAATGAGAACTATAGGCTGCCCTGTCATCATATAACGACATCGGGTAAGTGTCCTGCGAACTCATCGTTGAACACGATGAATAAATGCGTGTTAGAGGCACATCACGAAGTAGATGAAATATGTCGGTGAGTGGATGATGTAATGGATGTGTTAGGTGATGCAAACCGCAAAAGAGCCTGACATGTTTACTACAACATATCGCATTTTGCCGTGTACAGCGTTCAGAAACGAGTCAATTATTTGAGTGAAACACTATTCACGTAATGGTACTCGTAACAGTTGCACAGCATATTTTAAGGTTCATTTCTGGAATATTCTGATTGAAATGGAATTCATGTGAATGAATGAACAAAAAGTCAATGGGAATGACAGTAATATTGTGATTAGGTGTTTTGTAATTCTTTAACTTTCCTCAAAAACAGAATTTTGCTTCTTTCTCACAAAATATTTCTGGACTTAGAATGGAACAATAGTTTTTCCATACTTTCTATAACATAACCATTTGTTCCATGCCTTGTAACATTGTGCATTTGGAAGGAAACCCTAAAAACAACCGGAAAGTTTTTAGAGGTCGAAATGGCATCTCAAAGGTCTTCTTCAGTGGACTTTCATTGCACTATTTTAATTTATGCCGAAATCGAACGTTTGTTGATGTCGTAAGCTGCGTCGGTAATCTTTCTTACCAGCGCAGAGAATAGCGTATCTCTGCAACTCAACTCACGGATGCTCAGGAACTAAATATTCATCTACATTTTGACGTTACCTATCCACTTGCTTGTATTACCATGAGTACTGCAAAAAATGTAGACCGGGAGGCAGGAGTTTAAAATATCCGCCTGTGCAGGCGTGATCTGTGAGGGCAGGAGTGAACGGAACATATCCTAGCTACATATTTTCAAATCCGACGAAACGTCATTGGCAACTTTTTCGGATATTTAATAACATAACATATGCCGAATTATAATTGCAGCATAAACTTATTTTGAGTCACTTTGAGTCCTTTAATAACCATGAAACCACCTGCCCATGACCATGAGTCATTCAACCACCGGCCCAAAGAAGGCGAATTGCAGTCGGTGGCTGTGCGCGGACACAGGCGAGGAGATGCATGGAAGGATCAGAAACCTTGTGCGCCCCGTTTCGCCGCCCACGCGAAGGGAACGCGACTCGCCATCTGGAACCAGCGTAGCGACAGCGGTGGCGCCGGGTCTGCAAGTTGGCGCGACAAGAGCCTCGCGCTGGGGTTTGCTGCTGCTGCTGCTGGTTGGTGCCGCCCCCGCCCCCGCCCCCGCCGCCGGCAGTGGTAACGCGCAAGTGACGGCATACGCCGCAGTATTTCAAGCAGCGAAAACTCTACACGAGAGATTGCTCTAGGAAGTCGAGCACGATGTGCGCTCCCTCGACCTCGCTCAGTTTCAGTCTTGCGGCATCTCCTCGCTTCGCTTGCTTTGCCACTCTATTTGCCTCTCGTCCCTTCGCCTTGCACTTTTCTGTCGTCCCTTCTAACAACTTAAGGTTTCATTTCTCATTCTTCTCCTTCTTCTTCCTCTTCTTCTTCTTCTTGGTACCATTCATTTCAGTCTTTCCACTTCCAACATGCTTCTTCCTGCTCCATCGGTTGCACACTTTCCGCTTTTATCTCACACTGGTTTTCTCCTCGCACTTCTCTTACTACACATTTCAGTCCGTCCGGCACTCTCTTGTCTTTCTCCCTGTCGTCGCCCTCGAATCCTGGTCCTCTCCTCTTCCGAACTGTTCCGTTTTCCTTCCATTCCAGTTGCTCCCTCCTCTCTTCTCTCGCCCAGTTTGTCGTTGCCCCCTTCTCCCATCTCTCATCGCACCCCGCCCGCCTTCCCGTCTTCTCACCAACTCCGAATCCACACCCGTGGCTGTCGCGCTGACACACAAGTTTTAATTATCAAACTCCATAAAGGACGAGGGATATTTCTTAGCTTAACGGCAGCAGCTGTTGAAATAAGTAGCATTCGTTCTCATAATGGTATGCCTCGCGAGCCGAGCGTCGCTGTTTGGACTGGTGTCGACAATTGCCCTTCGCTGTAATTAACAGCCGCTCCGTGACGAGACAAATATTGCTGTGTGACTTAACGTGATGTCACCGGCGATGAGGGCGGGGCGGTGCGGGGGGGGAGGGGTGTCGCGCAAGGAGGGATATTGCGTTTCGCGCATTGCGGGAGCGAGTTTGCTTCCGGGCCTGCGCCACGAATCTAATAAGAGAAAGTTTGCGCTCCACATCGACTTTGCGTTCTTGTTGTTGACATGTTTTGGAATCGTTCATCTCGTTTATAGTGCATGTGCTGTTTCGCAGAAATTTGTTATATGTTAGTATTCATGTAGTGTTTATATTGTATTTACAATGATACAATATTTCAAGTTCTGAAAATTGTATGAATGTATTTGACATTCGGGGTCAGATTAATCCAACGTTTGGCAGCGAGCGGCGTCACCAGGTCTGGGCTCTGTTTTTTTCTTTTATCCACGCCCGGGGACATGACGCGAGCGTGACATAATCCCATGCCCGGGGCTGGAATCGAAACCGGGACAGCTTCAAAGAAAGCTAGCACGCTCTCCATGAGTCACTCCAGCGGCGTCCTGTAAATTATATGATTTATTAATAGTCGTGAGAATATTTAGCGCCCATACATTAAGATAAAAAACAGCTTTCTTTCTAATTGTAAGTTAGTCGCCGACGTAACGACCATTTTTCAAATCTGGCCGACCTATTAGGAAACTTTTGAATTAATTGATTTGTAATCGGAAGCTCAAAATATGAAATAAGTTATTGTTTGCTCACAAAATCATCTATGAACAAATGTTATGAAATAAATCTAATTAACAAAGTGAATCAGATTGATCAACTTATGTCATTATAAAAAACGCATTCAAAAGATTAATAACAAAACGGGGGTATCAATTTTGAATAGATGACCAGTTTTTTTTCATTTATTAATCGTCGACTGCTATATTCATGGCGACCATGGTGGATTTTATTTCATATATTTCTCGATAATACTTAAGACCGTATATTTAATCGAAACAATTTAAATATTATGGAAGTGCGCATTTCTACGCATCCATGAGTAGAAATTAGGGTACACAGTCAGAAGCTGAGAATATACTGCAAAATAAGGGGTAATTCACAGTACATTTTCATAACTGACAAAAATGAACTAGAACGGCAGAGAGTATAAACTGGAAGCCTCGTTGTATGTGTAGAGAAGCTGGTTATTATTTGCATGTTCACAATAATTTACAGCAAATGTGATTCTCACGTTATGAATGTTCTGCAAAAAAAAATCTTTCGTATCTTTGTAAATTTTTACAACGAGTACCAAATTACATCGGAAGCACCTGGCTATCCTCTGCGAAATCGCGTGGGGCAGAGTGATGTTCATCTATGACTGTAAATACGCGACGGTGGTCGTTATTGTCGTATCACCTGTTTCGCCCTTTCACCCGCTTCTCTCGTACTTTATATCCCGCAGAGAGCAAAGGTATGTATTATGAATGCAGCTCGTGTAAGAGCCGAGTAATTTCGTGTAATTGCGTGTTTATATAGCCACGCCTCGCGAACGAGATCTTTTCATTCGCGTAGAAATGGGTGTAAGCCGTTCGTCACGTTACATTTTTGCGCTGGCACGTTCTAGCGACAGTCGAAAAGGGCCCTGACTAGCGTTCAATGGCGTGCAATTATGGAAGCTAATTTCAGAGAATGCGGTTGTTTCGTGTGTCAACTATAAACATTTTTTTCTTTCGTTAAAAATGTGGTTTGTGGGAACCAGTTAATACAGGCGAGTGGATTCGCGACAAGTACCACTTTTAATTTCAACTTCTATTTCGTTCTGCTATTTAATGCATAAACTTTTGTCGCTCCTGCCTGGCAGACGCCACAAAAGTCAACCGCCTCACAAACGTTCTCAAACGTAAAAATTGTTAACTGTTTCATCCACGAGGATGTAGTCTTCTAATATAATTTGTTCCCGCGCTTGTTATTCATGTTGTTGTTTTTTTTTGTAAAATTACCCGCAAATGTTCTGAGCACACGGGCTCGAGAAAGGAAAGGGACGTAATTTTCTTCGTTATGAGAGCGGTCATGGGGAGCCAAGGGACGGGCGCCGCGCCGGCACTTGGAGGAGGGACGTCTCTTTTTAGAGCTCGTGCCGCTAGAATATTCACCGCGACCCTGGCTCGTAGAGGACATGAAAGCGTGCGCTCTCCGGATGGTAAGGGCAGAGGGCGGGTGGACGAGTGAGCGGGTGGGGAAGCGGGGCGAGCGGGACGAGTGGGGCGAGCGGGAGAAGGAGGCGAAGGGGGCGAACAGGGGGGCGGGGCGTTCGGGTAATGAGCGGGGCGGCGGCGAGGCGGGCGAGCGGGACGCGCGGGGCGAGCGGGACGGAGCGGGGCGAGCGGAGGAGCGGGCGAAGGAGGCGAAGGGGAGTGGGGCGAGTATGGCTTGCAGGCGGGGTGTGAAGCAAGCCGGGCGGGGCGGCCGGGACGAGCTATGCGGGCGGCGCTCGAGGTGCCCAGTGGACGGGGAGAGCGAGCGGGACGGGAGGGGCGGTCGGGTGTGCGGGTGCGCGGCCATGGCGGAGTGGCGGGGCGGGCAACCGGGAAGGAGAGGCGGGCGGTCATTCATGGCTACATATAGAGACTGATGCAAGCATTTTTTGGGGAACTGAGAACATTTTTTATGTTGAGGTACCGTTGCAGGAGCCTGTTTGCAGGATCGAATAGTTGTACGATATTTGGTGGATGGATTCTCTCGAGTTTTCTTTTGAATGCGTTCCATGGATGACATTTAGAACACGAATACGATTTAGCGTGTTTTTCGGGGGAGGAATGCGGGGGATGGCGATCCAGGCCCAGCTGGAAGTGGGATGGTAGTTTTTTTAAAAGGCTGCTATTTCAAACAATTTTTGGGGAAAAATAAATATTGTTAGTGATGCCGTACCAAAGCTTTCTCTGTTTGCAGGACTGAATAGATTTACGACTTTTAGAGAAATGGGTTCTCTCGAGATTTCTTCCTACAAATGGTTCTGGCTGAGTAAGGCGTAGAAACAAGAGTACATCTACGAGTATTTGCTCCGGGAGAGGTGCGTGGGAGGGCGGACTTAAGGGTGAACGCAGCTAGAACTGCAACCTATCTTCTTAAAGGGATCCTGCTTCAGGAAATTTCGCAGAGACTAAGACACATTTTGCGTGGAGGATGTTACGAAGTAAAACAAATTTTTCTAGATTCAGTGGACGCCTATGATTTTCTAAATCTTGGTTTTGATTTTCTGGTGAATCATTGAAATGTATTGAGCTGAGAACTGCCCGAAGATACCATGACAGGTACGGTGAATCATTGAAATGGTTGACGCTTCACTGTTTTTGTTTACTTTTCCTACATATGAGTGTTTTTACTTCTCAACAATTGATCTCAATAATTACGGGTTTTATTAGTACGCTATGGAAGCTACTTTGAGAAAATTTACTGTTACGTTGTTATGAAGAGAATAAAACGGATGTCGATCATGACATTACACCACCACGGTAATATTTGCATGATGCTAAAGAAAAGGTTTCGTTTTAGGTAGATAATTTTTTCATGTAGATTAAAATCCACAGAAAGAGAAGATGTCAAATATTTTCCTCGTTACATTTTGAGTGGCATTTGACAACCCGGCAATTAAAACTCTCTGCAAACCCACACTGTCAGAATAGACTTCGCCGCAAGGCAGCCTCGGGGGCGAGCCGCCCGTGTCTGTCCAGATTTGACCACGCCCCATTCGGACCCCCTTTATTGCCTCGTTACGCGGCTGCCGGAGACGTCGCATATGGCCGTTAGGGGCGCACGCACTCCGCCCTGGGGTGGGGCCGGAACAGAAGAAATATTTCTCCGGCGGCGGTATGTCGAGAGAAAATTAAAAAACGCTCTTGTGCGCGCGGCACCCGCGCCGTATGTGTGTGTCGGCGAGTGTGTGTGTGTGTGTCGACGTGCGCGTGTGTGTTTTCGGAGGGCGCGAGGGCCTGATCGGAGGGCTGCCGTCGAGGGCGAAGGGGCCGGACAAACGATCGAAGACGGGTGCTCAGCGATGGGGAAGACGCACGTTTTAGGGCGTGCGTTTGTGTGTGTCTGTGTGTGTGTGTTCGGTGGCTCTCTTGAGGTCGGTGAGGTTGGGGAACGCGGCGAAAACGGCAGCGATGACGGCCAAGACGGCGTTGGTGGCGGACGTCATGCACTTGGATTTTTACGCTTTGAAAAGCATTTTGACTCGAAACCGTTGAATGTGGTGCAGAAAGTGACGAGTAAAATTATACGAGATGATATAATCTACTTCCCAAAGGGTTCACGAGTTTGCTGAGAAGTAATTTGAGAACGGTAACACTTCATGTCTAAGTGAAAGACGCTTACATCATAAACTATAAAATAAGAATGGCAAATGGGTTTAAGACAACTATTTACTTTTGTATTTTCACGATTCACAACAGTAGATGCAAGGTTTATTAGTAAAGGAAAAATGCATCGCAGTAACGAATAACATTTTCCGAATCTCCTAAGTGTATCACTAGAGGGCACGTTAAATTACTGAGGTAAATAGAAATACGATAGCTGAATACGGAATATTATTGGTGATAAGAAAATGCAAAAAATTGATGCAAGAATGGCTGAAAAAATGGATAGAAAAATAACGCCACGAAGTGAGAACAACGCGGAAGAGAAAGATAAGACTCGCAGAGTGATAGGGAGGGCAGTGTGGAGGAACGGGTGTCGCGCTCGCGGGCGATCGAGTGTGTCCGATGGGCCTCCGATATTAAAGCCGCAGCGAAGCGAGAGGTGGTTACGGCGCTGAAGGGTGGCAACGCCCCCTTCTCTTTCCTCCATGACCTCCTCACCCTCTCGGCTGCGCCGCTGCAGCCTCTCCCAACCCTTCTGTTGTTCCTGCCTCCCTCCACCACCAACTCTCCCACCGCACCCGCTCCATCGCTGCCGCACCCTCACAACCGTTCCTCCCCCTCCGCAACCATTTCCTCCGCCTCTTAATACCTCTTCGCAATTCCTACCTTCTGTACCGCCATCTCCTCCATCACCACCTCCTCCGTCGCCACTCTCTCCACTGCCACCTCCTCCTCCGCAATCTCCTTCAACCCCACCTCCTTCATCGCCATCTCTTCCACCATTTCCTCCACCATCCCGCTCCTCTTCTGACGCACCACATCCGCCGCTACTACTCCTCCGCAACCATCTCCTCCTGTGGCTCTTCCAACCCCTCTGCCGTCCGTATTCCCTGCACCGCCATCTCCTCTCCCGTCCCCGCTCCTTCGCTGCCACACCCCTCCGCCGTTCCTACCCCCAGGACCATCTCCACATCCGCCTCTTCCAACCACTGCGCTACTCCTTCTACTGGATACCATCTCCCCCACCGCCATCTGCTCCACCGCCATCCCCTGCACCGGCAGCTCCTGTACTGCCACCTCCGCTGCCATCTCGTCAACCGCCTCTTCCAACCTCTCCACCGCTCCTCCCCATTTCCCCGCCCCGTTCTCCACCGCCCCCGCCCATTCGATCAAGACGCCGCGGGGCGCGTTGCGGGATCGATGAAATTGTTTGTGCGCGCCGCAGCGCCGCCGGCGGCGACGGCGGCGGCGGCGGCCGGACGCAGCCACAATTCGTCGGTTGTTGCGAACGCCCAGAGGCCGCACAGCCAGCGTCCCACGCCCGAACCCACGCATGTCCCACGGCATGCCCGGAGAAGTTTGTTCCACTTCACATGCACATTGTTGGCTCATCAATGTCCACATTCGCTCGCATGGTCACTTGATCTCTCCTATGGCGCTATAGCGCAGGCCGAGCTTTGATTCATGATTCAAGGTATATCGTCCGGTCGTAAGAAGGGAAGTGGGGAGCGGGTACGGAATCGCGTGAGATCCGTAGGCTGTATTGAAGTAACTGGTCCGTCACACGTCGGTAATGCTCGTAGTGCCCTGGGAGCCTCAAAAACGATCGTTTGGAGCAGTCGGACCCTATATTCGCAACGATGTCATGGCGGCGTCCAGACCAACTACTTATCTAGATCAACCCCCCCCCCCTCGAGACTCAAACCGACGGCCCCCTGGCTACTCCTGTTTCTAATAATACACCATGTCAACACAAGGGTGGAATTCAGCAATAAAGCTCTGACGAATAGTATTGTGTTCTATTTTTGTTTGTAACATCATTAGGCCGATAAACAGCAAACGGTTGAAGTTTGTAAACCGAGTTCGTTATTTGTAATATTGGCCGTGTGTCGTTCAATACTTGCCATGACATCACATTGTTGTAACAAAAGCAATATATAAATACTTTTTTTTGGAATTAGTAGCCCACCATCTTTAGTTACAACTCATCTGTTACAATTATTTTTAACGGACGACAAACTATAAACTTCTTAACGGACGCTGGACGTTGTAAAGTATTTTATTTTCTCTGCTTCATGTCGTTTTAACAGAACCGTAGTACAAAGAAGGTTTAGCATTTTCATCTGTAGTAGGTTCCGCAGATGAGGCTTGTGGGTAGCTTCTCCTCGGGAGCTGGATTTCGAACCCCGCCCGCTCCCCGCAGCCCCCCGCCCGCTTCCTCTCCCCTCCGGGGCTTTCCACCGGATCAGCGATTTCATTGACACGCACTCCGACGCCTCGGGCTTATAAACTAATCTCGCGGCGACGCGCGCGCCGCCTGGCGGGGCGCGGAGGAGTGGCTATCGGCTATCGGATCTCCGCGCATGCGCAAGCACGCAGCGCTCGCCTGATAGCGCCACGCGAACGGCTAATATCGCGCACACAAAGAATCTGCCCCAGGGATGAACCTAGAACCTCCGCTTCAGAGTTGCTTAGAGGCAACTAATTTGCTACTATAGCTAATTCCACTCGTTTCGGAGGGCGGGAGAAGCAGGCGACGGAGAGCGGGCGAGAGAGTGGGCGATAAAAGCGAGCGAGAGGGCGGCTGAGAGAGGGCGATAAAGCGGAGCGAGAGGGCGGTGAGAGAGCGGGTGAGAGCAGCGGGCAAGAAAGCAGGTGAGGACTTGGGTGAGAGAGCGGGCAAGAGAACAGCGTGAGTGAGGTGGAAGACGGGCAGGAGGGGGTACAAGCGGAGAGCGGGCAAGGAGAGCAGGTGAGATCAGGAGTTAGGGCGCGGCAAGAGGCAGGCGAGAGATAGGGCGAAGAGGCGTGAGCAGGGCTGGGGCGACAGACGGTCTGAAGAGCGCAACAGAGCCAGCTGGCCGTTGAGAGCTGAGCAGAGGGCTCGCTGCAGAGTACTAACCGCCTGGGACCGCTAGAGGCCACCGCGTGGGAGACTAACTCCGAGGGCCTGCGCCTCGCTCCCCGAGCTGCGACGACGACTGGTGCGGCGGTGAACCCCGGCGGTCGGGATCTGCTGACCCGGTGGGGAAGCAGGCGCGTCTGATCCGAGGCAAAGTTCCGAACACGCTAAGAAACTCAATCGCAAAGAGCGAAATAGGGACTGGTGGAGAACGCCGACCATGGAACGAGGAGTCATAGGTAACAGACTGAAAAGCTAAATTAGCAGAAAAGGATTGGGAAGAAAGCAAGAGGAAAAATATACCATTTTTAATTTAATAGTCATTTCGATATGTCCGGGGGAATCGGAATTAATCACTAAAGAGTTGTTTGATTTTGCCTGTTCTCCTACGAGAACGCAATAATTAATTAATAACAACATATGAAGAAGTCGTCGAAGAATGAAGTGAGATGAACATTATGTTTCGTATGAATCTTCTAGAACGGGGCCTATGTTTTGGAAATATTCAAAAGTTTAAAATTTTAACAAGAAAACAAGTGAAGTGAAGAACCACTAACACTCGCACCCAAGGAAGAGGAATGTTAGTCAGAGGAGAGCTTGCAGTCTTTTGGATGCGATCAATCGTTTGTGGTGAAGACCACGGACTGCGCTGAAATACGAATCTGAAATTACTATCTGTGCGTTTGGCAGTAGTTCTTCTTTTGACACAAGCGTTAGAAGTGTGGTGCAGTACATCAGCAATTCGAGTACATTATTATCAACTCGAGGTTCGATTATTTAAATAGTTTCATTAAAATCACTGATTTTAAACGTTTATTTTTATTTGTTTTAATCATAATTTTTTGACACCTTATCACTGATCATAGTCGTTATAAAATGTTGTAGGAAAATCCTGAAAGAAAGAAAAAATATTATGTGGAGGAGTACTTACAAACTGTGGAGATGAAACAAACACAAGAAAAACGAACTCCAAATTAGCAATAGCATTCAAACCCCTTTCTTTCAAAACATAAGAAGAGCAAAATTTCTGAAGAAAAGCTAACTACATGTGCACGCGACATATGCGACCTTGTATAGGGGCCCAGCGAAAACTGGTTCGCGCCCCTGCCGGAGTGACTGCCGCAATGGAGCCTTTCAGCAGCTGTTGCGGAGGGAATCGCGCAACGTTTCGACGCCGTCGCCCACCCACAACGGGCACTTTAAGCGCCGTTTCGTGACTTCTCTCTGACAAGGCGGTAAATTACTCCGTGAACGGACGCAAAAGCTTGCGCGAAAGACTGACGGGCATGCAACGATTTGGCAACCACGGCAGTGCACCAGCACGTAGAAGGCCTAGACGTTGCGGGTGGAGCGCAAGTAAGGAGGTGCAGCGAGGACGCCGAGAGCTAAGCACATAGAGACGGCGATGAGAACAGATCGTGAGAAGGTGGGAATAAAGGAAGACATTTGTAGAGAAAAGAATGAGACTTTTGAGATAGTAAAGGTGGTAGAAAAGGGGTGAGAAGATTGGTTGCTGAAAGCGAAATTAAAGAGAAGATGGATTCGCAAAAGTTACGAAGGACAGAGGAACATAGCAAAGCGTCGCCAAACGTGTGTCGGTAAGACGCGCAGAATGTAGCTGAAGGAACAGCAAACTCCAATGCAATGCAGCGGACATTATAATTCTAAGCTGTTGAGTTTGGAGGCCGAGAAGAGTTAAAATTGTAGCGCTGTAGTACTGTAGTTTGGTAGAACTGGTATAATTTACCGGGAATGCGAGGTGTGGGGTTAAGGAGAGGGGCGTCAGTAAGCAGTGGGCAGTGTTAGGACGGGATCTATAAGGAATGAATTCAGTGAGGAAACCAGGGATAGAGAACGGCAGTCAGTGTGGGGGATGTTCTTAAATGAGGCGGCAGAGCGGGAGAAAGCGGGGCAAGAGAGGAGCGATGGCATGCGCGGCTTCGGTACGCGAGGGTTGACAAGTTGTGAGAAAAGGCTGCGGCGGTGTCGAAACTAGAGAGGCCGGAGCGGTGCGGGGCAGTGGCTGGCAGTGCGGGGAAGCCAGTGGAGCGGTGTTAGGGCTGCTGCGTTAAGGAAGAACGGCGGCAGGACTGTGGGGCTGGGGCAGGCTGGCCGATGGCGAGTGCGAGGCGGGCAGGAACGGGAAAGCGAGCGGAGGGCCTAGGCGTTGGGCCTTCGGCGTCCGCCGCTCCACTGGCCCGCGTGCGAACGCAAACGTGTCATTAGCTCAATGGAGGTTAGCATTAAGTGCGGCCGCCGCTTACACACAAAAAGTGCCGCCTGGTAAATAAAAGGGAAATTGCTGCGGTTTGAGCTATATGTACGTTCCGTAATTTCAGCCCCAGAAATACAGAGGACGCAAACTGAGGACTCGGCATAAACAACTGTGACTTCACAAGGTTGAAAAGGGGCAACTCGGAGAAACAAAATGAAAGTGATCAAGGTAAAACAAAACAGAGAGACAAAATTCGACGAAAACATTTACTTTTATTGGAAAGTATGTAACTTTAAGATTACTATATAAAATGTACCTTCATAACAGCAGAATATCAGCAATCATGTGTTAGCCTCTCTAGATATTTTGTTAGCCACAGAGAGCTTTCGTTTTCCTTATTCAGTGAGATGTATGTATTCACCAAATAAATAAATACTGTGTTTTATTGTTCTTCTTGCTTTGTATTGCTTTTTGTGGTTTTACACGCAGCAGACATGGGAAACATGATAATCAAAAATCCTTTTGATCATCGCAACCGATGCACACATTTAAAACATCTTAAGAATATATTTTAGAGTCAAAATAAGCAATATCGTCCCCCAAGATACCTTTTTCTTACACCTAAAAGTCTCCGTTTCTTCTCCAGATCGCTAGCAACACCAAAGTCTCGGAACTGACCCTTCGCGTGGCGTGCTTCGCTCAGATCGCCGCCCGCCCTTTGCCCGCGTCGAATCGACGGCCGGAAGACGGGCCCTTCCCCCCACCCTCACCCCCCCCACCTTCCCTGGGCCTTATTTTTTCCTGCGGTGCACTTAATGGGATTTCTGCGGAACGCAAAT
>BOPP01000001.1:4328657-4352210 GCA_017312745.1 Gryllus bimaculatus
CCCCGCGCCCTCCCACGCCACGCCTCCACGCCTTCTATACCCGCCCCGTCCCCGCGGCCGCACTGCCTGTTTCCCCACCCCCGCCTCGCCCTCACGCGCATCTTATCGACCGGGAGGCTCCGGCGCACCCGCTTCTGTTTTTCTCCCGCTGTTTAAAGCGACGGCGCGGGGGGGGGGCGGATGGGCGGCTGCCGGGCGAGGGGCAACCGCACAACATGATGGTAAGCCACAAAGAGGCAACGTAAAACATATGGTTTCGACGTGATGAGGGTCGTGGTTATAGCCTGGAGGAAGGGAACGCTGCGGCTTGTTTGGTTTCAATGGAGGATATGAATAACAGAACGAAATTGCGTGGGGCCGGGTCGGGCCGGGGCGGTGCGGACCGCGGGGCAAGACGCTTCGCTGTGCATCGGAGTGATAGCGCTCTTTGCGACCGCGTGGCCGACTTCGCGGTTGCGCCATCAGTGGCGGAACTTCCTTTCTGATGCCACTGTCGTACACTCTGCGTATCGTATTATTTTGAGGGTTATATTTCAGTTAAAAAAGATATGTGAGGATAAAAAAAAGAATAGAAAATTCATGGAGATTAAACCTTCTATTACATTAATCTGCCGGTGCGGTGGTCTTGGCATTTTGTTCATGATTCATGCCGCGTTTTCCAACAATTTTATTAGATTTAATTATTTTCGAAGGCATGCAGATCAGGAGTATTGCATGGAAGTGTAAGTAAAATAAAATTTGCCTAGTAATACGCTCTCTCGCAAGCGCTGCTGACCTTTGTAAACACAGAATCGTTAAATGCAGATAAATAAATAAATGAAAGTCAAGTGATTTTTTCAAGTTAATTGATATTTGGCTTCCGTACATGTTTGCGCAACAATCAGTGTGTCATGAGTTGTAAATCCATATCAGTCAACACAATCGAGAGTGATCTGAGTAGGGACACAACACTTACAAAAACGATTCTTACTGAGTAATTTCATTATTTTCGGGGTGACTTCGATTTAAGGTTCTCGAAAAAATATTTTAATTCTGTTGATTTTTTCTGGCTTTATAATTAGGCTTTAAAAAATACGTGTACCTATTGAAATGTGAGTTCTGAAACACTTTGTGGGGATGCAAAATCATTAATTTTTTGTATGTTTCATATCTCTCTATTCCTATTCAAATTATGTATAACCGATTCTTTTACAACCGAAAATCATTAAAAATCTTGTTCCATCGGAATTCAAACTATCTTTGCTACCAAATATTTTGTGTGTCATGTAATCAATAAGGGCTGAAAAATAATGGGTTGACATTGTAGTTATTAATTTTGCCGGTGTAAGAACTCATGTCACACCACCATGTGGTGCGTCGGGGCACACGCTGGTGCCTGAAATGCGCTTGGCTGCAGAGCGGAACCTGTGGAATAAAGCGAAAAGAGCGAGCCTCCAACGCTCTCAGCTCCAGGCAAAGGTCGCTCGTAGTGACAAGGGATTTCGTTGCCGTGTAAGGTATTCGGCAACGCAAGGATTCTTTCAGGATTCAGGAGGTGTTAAAAGGAACGAAAAATTAGGCCGTTCAATATCTGCAGTAGATAATTTGCAGAAAGAATAGCTAGCCAGCTAGATCGGATTCAGCCGCTGTCTGGAGAAGAGTTCTAGCGCCGTGCTACTCTAATTGGTATTCTCATTTGTACTCATTTTCTGTGGTTTCTCCGATCAACACTAGGCGAGTACCTGAGCAGAACCGTAAAAAAAAGGACACGTTCTTTCCTTCCTCTTGCCTGTCTTATCCACACATCTTACTTACAATTACAATCCCATTCACTACTCAATCGCCCTTGTTGGGAGATTAGATGGGAGATTTGAGCTTGTCCTGCTTGGGCCATGAGCTTGTCCCGCTGGTGGGAGATATCTGATTGAGGGAAATCCCGGCAAGCTGTCGTAGGTTGGCAGCCATGTAGCGGGAGATCACCGCCACCTCCCGCGATGAAAGCATGCACTACACTTACGAGACAGCACGCCTTTTTTGTCCCTGCAGAACTCTGAGAAATTAAATTTCTAAAAACTGTATAATATATATTTTTTAGAATAAAATATTGTAAGTTATCAAAAATACCAGATCTAATGAATATATTCATAGTTATAGACACAGTAAGATAAAATATTCTAACATTGGAATATATTTCTCACACTCATCTCATTAAAGAGACCTCTGATCTATGTTTTCCAAATATCTGATTAACATTTATAGCTATATACGTTGAAACATCCTTCATAGATCTTGCACAATCCATATTACACTACACTGATGAAAATAGGTAACCGAAATAGAATTTTAAAGGTTGTTGTTTTCACATAGTAACTCGCATCTCATAACTGTTATGAGATCATTGCGTCAAACTGCCGGAGTTCGTAATGATTGTATTCCAAAATTGGAGAGAGATTTAAAAGAAAACACCTAAGCGTATCATCGATATATTCTCGCCTAAAATGAAAATCAGTATATCCGTAACGTAAAGAAGTAGAAATGAACGTTCGATATTCGAATTTGCATATGTTATCTGGTATGACGCCAAAAGAGGTGCTCGATTGCAGCACGGGAGCCAGTTACTTAACGAGGTCAATTCGGGTGCGTTCGTGCGCCAGTGTCCGTTGAAGTTACAGAAATTCTTTCGCCTGGCTCCTCTTATCCCCCCCCCCCGCCCTCCAGGCACGTGGCGCCATCTGCCTGCCGAGATGCGGCGCGGCGCCGCGTCGCGCTGCTCGAGTTTCCAGTAATGATCCGGAGGCGAACTCTTTGTCCCGTGATGCGGCAAAGAAACAGTTAGCACGACTGAAAGTTGAGGCCGAAAGTGAAACTGAGTCGGCGGAACGGATGCTTCTCCAGTTTTGCTCAGGCGGCGCGTTCCTTCCACCCTTCTCCCACCCCTCGCCCCCTGCCCTTTCCCCACCACGAACCCTCACTCTCCCCACCGAAATACTCACGCAACTGGCGAGTCCTTAAATTCCGCGTAACAGGCATGAATACAGCCGGCCGGCGAAGACGCCCCCACGCTGAAGAGACGCGCGCAGCAAGCGAGAGGACAGGGCAGATCCTACGAGCGAATCGCAAATGACTGAGAAATTGCTCGACGGGAAATGAGGCTGGAAGGGCGATAGTTCTTGGAAGAGGCCAACTGACTAGTGATGTTGAATGATGGGTATACATTCTGCGCAGCGAAATGTTTGCATTTTTTAGAGATGTTAAGTGTGATATTAGTTTTTCTATCTACAAATATTGTACATTTTTTATGCTGATGTTTGTTTTTCTTACTTTCTCAGGTGAGTTCATTTTCAAGACTTTACTCCTCTAAATCGTGAGCGCCACGAATAGTCCAGTAATGGTGAGTTTTTTGTTAATTAATTGTTTACGTTGATCTTAACTAGTTCAAATATGTTTTGCTCAAGATATTTATTTCGACGTTAAGACTTCCTGCAGTGATTAATTTCATTCAAGTATTTGTTTCGAGATGTTGTACTGCAAACAAAGAAGTATTGTCAGTCGGTAACTCCTTCCTTCGTCCAGTCCACTTAACAAAGTAAGATAACAATGTCTCTCAATCAATAATATATTAACTGTATTTTCTTTCAATGAGTTGCTTCGCGTCCAAATAAAAATAAAAATATCCTCGTAGCTTTTACCATAAAACATTGATCTTTTCTCTGGCTTTGTCTCACTATTTTAATAGTAATGTAACATCATAGAACCTAGAGATTGTAAACAGAATAAGATAATAATAAGGAAATAATTCAATAAATCGAGGGATGTGAGTAGAAGACATGGTGTATAATAAATCTTTCATTGCGAATTGATGAAGGAAGATGCGCAGGATTCCAAGGGGTGAGATGATGCGAGTTGCCCGTCACGGAGTACTAAGGAACTCAATTGTTGGCACGAACCATACTCTAAGTAATGCAGTAGCACCCTTAGAACTGCTGCGGGAGGTGAACAGCTGAAGACTAGCTGGCGAAGATGCGCGCGGAAGGCATCAGGAATCGGGCACCGCGTGTGCCGAGTTAAGGGTTCGGGAAGAGCAGCAACACAGCGGCAAGTTAAACACACGGCGGTTTCCGCCCCTTCTCCTCTCTCTCCTCCCCCACCCTCCTAGCTTCAGGCGCCCGCCTGGCGGCATTGCTCTTGTTGCTCAAACACCGTTAGTTAACGGTGGGAACGAGCCAACTTAAGATACAGGAGGAATTTAATTTAACTTTCGTAACTAGCAACTAAGTGCTAACCTATCAGTATTGTGCGCCACTCGATACGCTTTCTGTAATGAGGTCGCGGGCGAATATGCGCCCCCCTGCCCCCCGCCCCAGCGCCCTGCAACCCCTCTCCCTCCCCCCAGTGACGTGGTTTGCTTCTTCGTCTTTGAACTTCCCGCGCGGGAAGATTTTTGCTCAATTCAGTCTGTTCCAAGTACTTGCAGATTAGGCGAAGTAAAAAACTGATCAGGTTCCGGTTATAATTTTTTGTTTAATATACTGAATGTGTTTGGTGGGAGTATTGGCATCGTGTGCCGAACGTCTTGCTTTAAATTCCGATGAATCGACGAATTATTGATAGCGCAACGCCTTCAGCACGTCTTCTTTGGGATGGGCAAAATCAAGCTGGTGACGTTGTGTAATACATGTTCAATGTATTAAAAACTTTGTTATTTGAATACTATACTCATGCGAGTTAAATTTGTCGACAAATATTACTACGTGCCATCAAGCCAGATATTTGGTGCGCGGGTCACTTGTATTTGGAATTACGCTAAACGAGTTAACCGAGGCTCATAAAATCATTTTAGTCTCGGGTACACGTTATAGTGGCCTAGGAAAACAAGATTAAGAAGAAAACTATTTTGTAATTGTTTTATGATGTATTCAATTTTAGCGAGGGTGTTTTGTTCTTTACAGTTGTTCAATAGAAGTGAATAGATATCTGCAGGGCCAAATTAATAGTTTAGTTTAAATAGCACTTGCAGTTTTTCGTTTTCTTCACTGGACCTGATTTTTAATAAGCAACTTTGTGAAAACGTAGTGAGCTGAAGTATGGAGTTTATTTTGTGTACGTCAGTAGATTTATTAATCAAATGCTAATCTTATTTGACCCTAATGAAAAAGCTATGTTCTCACGTCACATATTGCTTTTATTATTTTCATTGTTTATTTGTATTTTATAATGTGTATTGAACTTCGCAGAAAAACCTTCGATTAAATTTACGAAAAGTGAAAGTCGGGGTACGAATAACACATCTGACTGGATGTCATGCTAATTATTACAATGATAGATATTGGAAGTGAACGAAGAGCTCAGTCTAAAACAAAAAACAAACACACTTGTATCAGAACACGTTTCTTCTGCCAAAGCTACTCTCATTTCCATGAAACATAATAATATCAAAACGCTTCGCTTCTGATTCCATGAGATTAAAAGCTAGCGGGAAAAAAGTGGAGTGGGCAGAATTTGGCGTATTCATTTTCAAATTTTCAGTTCCCCCGAGGCCGAAGCGTTTCGCTTTTCGCGTGGGCGATAATTCGGTTTCTGCGATCGCGTGCACCGTCGTTTTTTTTACCCAAAACAAATCGACGCTCCAATTTGGATTCCGTTCACACGCGTATTCATTACCCAAACGGAAAAATATTGCGAGCGAGTGGCGCGAGCCTGCTGTGTTGCACTGCCGATCTCGTGTATTCAATCGTGTGGATCTCAGTTTCGAAGACTCTCGCTTGGGACTTACAAAAACCCTGCTGAGCAAAGTCTGATGGATGTTTTTGGAGGAAGATTCAAGTTGCAAAGAGTAGGCGTAATCAAATTTTGCAATTTCCTGGATTAGTTCGAAGACTGTGGTAATCGCTAGGGGTTTGTTTCTTTGCTAAGAAATATGCGAGCAAGAGAGAAAATATTCATACCAACTATTTCTATTAAATTATTATATTTATCTTTTCTTTATACGCGACAACTCATTTTGCAACAATGCGAAATTGCATTTACTTACGGTTTTCATTCGTACAATACATTTTTAAGTTCCTTTCATATCTGCAACAAGTTTTGTATTAAATGTTTGATACGAGAGACGGCATATACCATTTTATTTCAATATATACGAAGAGAACTGTCGTTTGATATTCTAGAAACAATCCATTTCAAATATTTTTCTATTTTGGATGATATCAAACAGCGTCAATGTCTTTGTAGAGTATAGAGAAAATATATACATTTATCCTCTTCTGTAACCGTGTCCATGAGTTTTCCCGTTTACGTGGGCGAATATCTTGTCTTCTCTCCCCCCAGAAATACCCTTTTCTCCCTTTCCCTTCGTTCACACCGTCGTTTCTGCGTTCTAAAATCGTTATACGATCCGTATGACTGCCATAAAATGGCGCACATAACACGTTCCTGTTCTTTTTGGAACAAGTAAACCGCGTCTTCCTTCTTTCTCTCGTGAGTGATTTAGTGGTAGGAACCGTCTTTTGCTCTACTCGCTTTATCTCTGTTTCACCTGCTTCGACGCCATATTAAGACGGCAAGATGGATGGTCCGCTCAGCTCTACAGATCCTTTAGTTTTGTGATTTACAACGAACGTTAACTTTTAACAGCAATCACCTATATAATTTTATAGCTTCGGGTTTATAGTCTCACCACCTGAAACTAGTATAAATAATGCCTTTACGGTCTGCACTGCACTGCCTTACTTACACGGGTAAGTACGTTGTTGTGTTGTTCTTTTTGTTGTTTTTGTCGGACAGCTAGCCGTTTGGTCTTTGGCAGAACTGTGTTTAATGGTGTTTTTTCCAGTCTCGGTGCAAGAACGGCTGCTTTGGCTCTTTTTGATAAGCTGTTTGTCTGCTCTGGACATCAGTCGTGAAAATCACTGATTCGTCACTTTTTATTTTGCGAAAAGTGTTTGTGCACAACTCATATGAATGTTGCGTGTGACCGAAGGGTTGGTTACAACCTGTTTATTTCATATCGTAGGAAAATACATCTACCCTGCTTTCTGCGTATAACAATCATTTGTGGATTGTAATAATGTACTATAGCAGTATCTTTCATTATTAATAATTCCTGCTAAACACGTAATCTGTATTTCATCTTTGGTATATGTATCTATTCGTTTGGTTTTTAGACGTATTCGCCGAGCATATTATGACCAATAAGTTCGAAATATCGAATTATATATCACAGAGTACTGAAAGATACTTCTCAGTGTGTAAACAGAGAGAGATTTATTAAACCCTCCTGGCTTGAAGTTTTGACGATGGTTAATATGATGTCCGACAAAGTGCATTAGAAAAATGTTACTGAGTGAAATGAAAGAAAGTTACTTAGAAAGTGCCTTCACAGAAGAACATTAACTTATTCGTGATCGCTTGTATATGAACCCATTAGTTGCTGACGTGGAAACATTTATTTAAAATTGACATTATTTCCATAAATCGGACATCTCTTGTTTATTCATAAACTCTTACTTCAGGCAAAATATTATAGTGCTTCTTTTACAGAATAGAGCAGTATAACGCAAACTCAAATTTTCAAGAAATTAATATTGCTGGCAGCGCAATATGATTTAGAGATAGAAATGAAACAAATGCAAGTGACGTAATTTTAATAGGTTCTGACGATTTTAAACTGACAACTGGTTTTGCTCATGTGCAGTTCTTTTTTTAATTTGTCCTTTTAATCTTAATCTGTCAACGACAGTTCTATAAATGTACTTGAAAGTTAATTTTAATGTTAAATTTGTGCGCAGTGTTTTCTGGATTCGATCAAATTATTGGGAGAGAACGTTACGGCCTACGATTCGTAGATCAAATGGGAACGTACGAGTTTTGATTCATGTCCTGTTAGTACATCCACACAATATCTGCTAGTCTTGCTTTACATCGCTCCTGCACTCGCCTACGATGCCATCGTCGTTTATCCCCTCTCCGCCTCCTCGACGTGCCCGTCGCCGATGCGCGCTCGACGGCCAGGACAGCCTCCCCGGTGCTGTCCTCCAACGCTGCCACCGCCCCCTCGGCAGAGTCCGAAGGAGGCGTGGGGAAGGAGGGGGAACGTCGATAAGGGGGGGAGCAGGTGGAAAAGAGCGCGGAGGGGAGCGACGTGCGATGGGGTGGAAGGCAAATATGAGACAAAGCACTGAAAACGGGAGGTTGTAAGGAATGGGGTGGATGATTCTTGTACGGAAAAGGATGAAGGAATGGATGTCGGGAGAGGGTGGGTCGCGGGTGTACGTAAAGAAGGGTGGTTGGACGACGTGCGATGAAAAGGGGCGGGAAACGGTTGGAGCATGACAAAGCTTAGTTGTAGGGAAAGTGGCGGCTGGTTCCAAGCAGTCCGAGGAGATCGGGCGGGTGGAGGAAAAGTGTGCGATGAAAAGTGGACGCAAACTGTGGGAGGAAGGACGAGTGTGCTTGCAGGGAAAGAGCCGCGGGGTGGGTCCGGGGCCGTCCGAGGCAAAAGAGCGGGTTGGGGGTAGAGTCCGGGGAGGCCGTGTCGTAGGTGCGCGCGCTGCGGGCCCAGGGAATCAATGCCCTGATGCGATAGAAGACGGCGCGGGTCCCCGGCGCTCCGCTCCGCCGGTGTTGAGGGATGGAAAATCCGATATCCCGAAATTGGGAATTGCAAAATCAATGGCCGTGCATTTGGCCGGCGAAATGGTAGGCTTTTCTATTGGGATAATGGTAGGCCGCGCCCCGTCTTCCGCGCAGGAAGCCGGTCGGGGAGCGGGAAAACGGCGCGGGGAAAGAAGTGCGGAAGGCGGTGTGCGGGGCGGGGGCGGAGAAAAAGGAGCAGGAAGGCTCGCAGAGAGGGCCCGAACTTCTCGACGGTTCCCGCTTGTTATGTGCATACAGATTGAAAGGTCGTTCTGTGTCTGCAGTGGAGCTGCTGACTTGAGCTTACAAGTGCTTCTTTTCTGCCGCCGCGAGCTCACGGCCCCTGCTCCAACATTCATCGATGTGCTTTCTCCTTCTGTAAGTCATTTCCTAGTCATTTCCTTCTGTCACTTTTCTTCCGCTCCGCAGAAATATTTACAAATTCGTAATATTGTTTCTCAATATTATTCATTTGTACTGTGTGTTTTTACGAATTGAATCCATTTTTATGATTACTCACGATTCAATGAAGTTTTACAATGTTCAATCTGCGAGTAACACGCGATAAATTATTATATTCATATTTGCGAATTTTGGAAAAACCGATGGTATGAATCATTCGTATGGGATTGTTGATATTCATTCATTAAATGATCCATTAAGACACAATGAATGAACACTCATGAAAAACTGAATTCTAAAAGGCATGACTATTTCATATGTTAATTTAAAAAACGTTTGATAGTAAATCGTTACCCACACAATGTTGACGTTATCTTTTGATGTACGTATGTTGACGTGTATATTTCAAGAATATCCTCAGTGCCTTATCAATATTTCCCTAATGATACGTAATATGAGGGCCTAATAGGCCATACGAGGTTGGGGTTCTCTCGTGTCTAATGGGGGCGAGGACTGTGAGAGGTCCGCATGCGACTATTAGTTCGATGTTTAAGGCAGCACTGCTCAAATACAAGAATTGAGACTAGACCCGCAGCGGCCCGTGTGCCACTCTCCTCTCACTAGGCTAGAGCCGATTGGATCCGAGCGCCTCTTCCTCTCCCTTCCCTCTTCGGGTGGCTGACTCAATATACAGCGGACTACAGCGACGGCCCTTACATGTGTACTGCACTGGTTTATAGTACTCAAGCGGCATTCGCCTGGAATTAACAGGAAACAACCACGAAAACGACCGATCAGTGCATCCGACGTCTAGAATTCTTTTAAGCGCTTTCCTCCTATGCATCTTCTTAGTTTGTGTCGAGAATCCGCCTCTAATAGAATTCGGCTTTAGAACACTACGATCTCACAGAGCTTCAGTCTGAATTAAACACTCTTGCACTCACGGAGAAAGTTATATATCATTCTCGGTGCAAATAAAAATCTGTCGCGTCCCGTGGGTGGATGTAAATGAATCTTCGAAGTAAGTCGTTCCACGCAGATCGCATGGGACATTCCTTACGCTATGCATCGCCAGGCAACGCGCGCCGCGCCGCCGTCCTTTGTTTGCGTGCGGAGGGGTCGCTCTTACTCCCCCCGGAGGATAATTTCTTTCTAATTATTCACGCGGCGCTCTGCAGCGGAGGCGGAAACGGATCTGTTTTTAAACGCGTAATGTTTTCCCGCGCGGGTGTACCAATTATTTTCGCGTTCCGCGCTCCGCTCCGCGCCCCGCCGCGCGGCGGTGACCGGCCGGCCGAGCGACGAGGGCGCCACAGTAGCTGCGTCCGCGGCACAAAGGCTGTGCCTTTCCTCCTGCTTGTTCCTCGCTCTCTGATACGGTGCACTCGTCGTGATATCGTGAATCAAAATATTGACAGAGGAGCGGTACAGCAGAAGGCATTGTCACGATTTTGTATATTGATTCATGATCTTGCAAATCGACTCATGGCTGGCTTACAGTTTGACTTCGAAAGTACCCACAAAGATGCAATATAATGTTTCCTATATTTTCAACGTATGAACATATTTTAAAAACAGTTTAGAGCGTCGGCGAGGCAGCACATTCAGCTATAACGTAAGATTTTGAATTTATAATGGGCAAACATGGAAGGTACATCTTCTAAAAATTGCTTTTAAAGGCTAGTAATTACTTTCTACTTCCCGCCTGTTTAAATTAAAAATATTTAAATTAAAATTATTTAAATTGAAATGATAAGAATTCTGCAACAACACGATGCTAGTCGTTTTTGCATCCATTTTTTAACTTAACTAAATAGTTATACGCATTTTTTTTGACATTCACATATTTTCTCCTCTGCTATTCGTTCCTCTTTCCTCCTAGTTTCTTTGTGATTCACGTGTATCCACTTACTAAAAAGCACCCCCTGTCTTCCCGTCAACCCGTCCACCCGAACAGCAGCCCCGCGCGCTACCTGCCGCTTCAACATTGCATAACCCACCGAACGCACTCGCTGCCGCCGCCGCCGCCGACTCACGCAGCGGGGAAGGATATATATTAATGAGCAGTTTAATTGCTCATCAGCTGCCTCCGTCGCTGTCTCGGTCCCGCGAACACCACTCGCCTGCCCTCCCCCTTCCGTCTTATTTCCCCGTCGCGCCTCGCTCCCTCGTCACAGGAGATCCCTACGTTCCTCCTACGGAGAAGGTAGTCTTATAATTGGCTATGGTAAGAGTGATGGGTCACATATAAATGGGCATTCAAAGTAAGTCGTTCCGCGCATATCGCATGCGACTTTCATTTCGCAATGCATCGACAACGCGCGCCGCGCCACACTTCTCTGTTCTCTGGATTACATATGTAGTACAGGTATTATATGACACCGAATGCTTTACCAGTTGTGTCCTGACTTATTCTGCTTCTTATGTAACGTTTGTGGACCGTGGGCGCACTGGCCGAAGACTGTGTCCTGCTACGTGATCTGCATGGGCAGCGGATACACCAGATTGATTCCGGAAAGCACCGCGGGGTGCAGGTCGGGCAGGTCGGCCGGATGAGCGCGCCCGCCAGAAAGAAGCGGCCGGTCTACGGGAAGGCACCGCCGTTCCCCTTCTCGCCTTGCTGTTGAGCGAGGACCCCGTTTGGAACTGTTGGCGAGCTGTGGTAGATTGTGCTGTGTGTGGGACATTTTGTGTAGGAGTTAAACTTTGCTGTTGTACGGTACACGATATGTGGTTCTGGTTTCGAGAACTATTACTAGATCATAATAAATTCGTGAATTGGAACGAACGTTGTATTGCGTTGCCCATCCGTTAAAACTGTTACATACATCACATTCGATACTGGCATTGCGAATCGGTTAAAAGACATTAGCGAATTAAAATATTGAATTGGCGAGTTTGATCATGGCTTTTCAAAATAATTCCGCAGCTTTGGATCCAATTAGGTTCTAAGATGCCTTTTTCACCGGCAGTATAACTCGTGAATCGCTTCTTAAGTGACTATAAGATATGGAATACGACGAGGTAAATAATCCAAAATACATGACGTGGGGAAAGTTAGACTATTAACCTAATATATATTTATTATATCAATACACTAATACTCGAACAGCAATAATTACATAAAAATTCCAAAAATGGCAATAAAACTGGTTCATGGGATTGGTCAAGATGGTTTGAGACACAATGACAAATCCCGTGAACCAATTTTATTTTATTCTTCATCAATGATCGTGATTCTACAATGGTCGAAAATGATACTACTGTTTAATACTTATCCTAAGTGGAGCTTTATCTGTTCACTACCTTTCATCTTTTTTACGCTGGAAATGACTTTTTGCAGTTTTCTTCCACACATCTACAATGCAAACCCTGATCTACCCACTGGCCCATTTTCCCTCTCCCCCTCGCCGCTCCATTTCCTCGGCGTCGCGCCCTCGTCCTCGCCCTCGGCCGCCGGGCGGCGCGCGTCTCGTCGCGAGCGGGGAAGGCGGTGGCGCTCTCTTCAGGGCGCGCTGGTAATTAATTTTATCTCGTTCATCAGCGCGCCTTGTGTTCGCACAGCCGCGCAGAGGCGTGTGTTCCTTTGCGATTCGCCCCGCCCCACCCGTCCCCGTCTCTCCCTACTCTCCGCGTCCCTTCGGGCCCGGCGTCCTCCCCACCCTCTCACGCCTCGCCCCGCTTCCGCCACGCCTCTCCCCCGCCCTTCCGCCTCCCGTCGCGCCTCGCCCCCGCCCTCCCTGAAATCCAATCCCGTCCACGCCCATTCCGTCTCGCCTGCTATCGCAGTCCTCGCGCGCCATTCCCGTCACCAGCCCACGCGCCGTCCCGTTGGCCGTCCTCGCCACCCTCGTCATCGACTCTCACCATCTTATTGCCTCTTTCCCTCGGTCTTCTCCCTCAGCCTCGCCTCTTCTGCTACCTCGACGCTCGCTTATACGCTCGTGTACATACTTACCACTTTTCGCCGAAATCACCGCCGCTTGGAGCATTCATTCAAGTTGTCGATATTTTTGTGGTTTCTCCTTGTCTACTCTCACATTTTTAACGACTCAATACGTCAATCTAAACTCTTGCCAGTTGAAAATGTGGTTACGCCATCGTCATCTACGATACCAAAATATGTCCATTTGTAGTGCATTTTTCGTAAATTTTTCATTTAAGTAGGAATATAATAGAACTTATTCAAATTCTCTTGATTGATCTCGCAAATTCTGTGGTGGGTATTCAAATCATTCTAATCCTATTTTCTTAGTAACATTTATTTATAATTTATCTATCCTACCTCTTTCTTCTTACAGTCTTCTTCTCGAAGGTGTCATTTTGTCCGAGCTCTTCTCTCTAGAACTTTCTCACTAAACGCATCATCATCTTGACAATGCATTCCATTTTCATTGACTGTGGCACCATATTGTTTTCATTACTTCTCAATCTGAGGCTTACATCCTCCGGTCAATCCTAGCATACCTCTCCTTATCTGACATCATTAACTTTCTCCCATTTTTCTTTTCCTTACCCCCCCCCCAGTCCCTCCGCCCTCCACCACCACCAATCAGCTCCTCCAGCCGCTGCTCTTTCCATGCAGCCGCTGCAATCTTCAATTTTCTCCTTCGCAATCTCCTCGCATGCTCCCTTTGCTTCCTTCTGTTTGCGTATCCTTTGTGCAGCCTGTATTGAAATTCCTTTCCTTTGATAAAGAACTTCACAAGGAGGGTGGCATCTGTACTGAAAGTATCTTCTATTTTCAAAGGAAATATGACTCTCAAATCTCTTATAATGGCGTAGACACGCGAAAATTCCCCAATAACGCGCGCTGGTTCTGCAACGAAATTGGCCAAGGCGGAACGCTCCGTGGCATATAACGCGGTGGCATCTTCATCCATCGAAATATGCCTGTGATGCTTCTTATCGTAAGCTTTGCATTTTCCCTACCAAATTCGCATCGCTCAGATTTTTTAGTTGAAATCTGAGCTTTGGGAAAATGAAAATTTTACAAAAGTGTCGCTTTTCTGATTTTCTATCAACTTTTGGAAATTACTTTTTTATTGATATTGTTGAGTTGTATATGACAAATTTGTTCTGCGAATGCAACTCAAGAGAATAAAGAGAATGCAATTATGTAGGTTGATACAGTTAGTTTACGAGTCCGTGGTCAATTGAAAGAACCCGCAGGAAGGCCGAAATAAATATTATCGGAGTTCTTCTGATGTTCTTATTTTTATAACTACTGTAAAATATTAAACATATTTCATCATAGTAGTTTTTTTTATTATTTAATTTAGTCATAGTATACATATTCGTAGGCTTTACACTTTCTAGTGTGCATTTTCAACTCCTAGTTCGAGTGTTTCACAGAATATGGGTGTTCCACTTGTTGTATGTAGTATTAATGCAGATTCATGAAGAATTCATCAGTGTAAAATATAATTTTTAGAATTCATTATCATTATTATTATTATTATCATTATTATTATTTTTATTATTATTATCTGAATTTCTCTTTATGTTGTTATTATTATTATTAACAAAAAACAACAACAATAATAATAATAATAATAATAATAATAATAATAATAATAATAATAATAATAATAATAATAACATAGAGAGAAATTCAGATTTTCGAAAGATCAGACCTAACGATGTTCAAAGTAGTAGTGCTAAACCCGTTTTCGTTTCCATCTGGAGGATCTTCGACGAATTGCCACACTGCTCTCAGCCGGCATTCTCCACTGCAGACGCTCTTTTGGCGCCTAACAGCTCAGCCGTACGCGTTCCTTTCACACCGCGGACAAACACCGGAGTTTTGTGATCAATATGCTTTGGCCGGATTTTTCCCCCTCGCTCTCCTCTCCTCGCCGTGTGTGTACGCGCGCCCAGTGTTTCTGCGGATATGGAACTTCTCCCGGACAAATATTTGAGTAGGATCAATCGCAAATCCGCGTCGTGGGGCGGTCCGTTTCTGCTCGCCACCGAGTTAAAGACGGCTTTCTGTTGGAGAAGCTTTATGATCTGTCTGGACATTACCGTTATTCGACCATTAACGTTCGTACTTAGTTTGAATTTAAATGGAAAATAAATAGATTTAGGTAGTAAATGATATACATGAATGTATCCAACTGTACGAAAGGGTAAGAAGAAAGGTTATCTGCATATAGAAAAATACTCTGATGAAGAATCGGAAGACCACAATGGTGAATTAGAGATGACGCATCATTTTGAAGTCACCTAAACTCGAATATTCTCATGTGACCGAGTTAGGTAGGATCGCAGAGAACAATTGTAGATATCAAAACCAAACAAAGTTCTACCATTATCCTCAACTGCGAGATGTTGTTTATCAATTGACTCTCTGTTGAGTAATCTACAGACTACTCAGTGGGGAAGATCGTTGTATAGCGCTAAACATCTCAAATATCACATAATTTTCATTTTCAAATATCAATTAAAGCCTCATGGTTTATACCTAACCATCAAATTCACAGAGAACTCCAATTGGAAACCGTGCTGGAACATATAAAAAGAGTAGCAAATAATTTCTGTTTTTCCTTTCCCTCATCTCATCCCGCTCTGAAATTCCACCTAGGCCGAACAGAAAACATAACAAGCAGAATCAAATCTTAATTTCTCAAAGATATGCTTGAAGCTCCCTAAACTAATGAATGGAGGATGATGCGTAGTTATTGTACGTCAACAGTTATCATGCAATCATAATGTCACATCGAATTAGTGATAGTGTCAAAAATTGTGTAAGATAATTGTGAGTTCCCATCCTTGAGCAACATCCACAGCTCCCGACTGGTCTCCCGGCATGTGTTGGAGTTCTAGTGCATATAAGAGTAAGCGTGTGGATAGTGGTGAGGATAGGACAAGGAAGAGAAAGGAAAGATAGCGCGCGAGGTCCGTGGCCCGTTTGTTCGGGTACTACTCCGGCATTCTTTCGGTATTGCTCGGAGAAACCATGGAAAACTACCAATCAAAGCAGTCGGCCGCTCGAATTCTTCAGTTAGCCACCTAGCTATCCTGTCACTGTGGGGACTAGAACCCCAGGACCTCCCGGTCTGTGACATTGCAGTAACATTAGTTGCCCTGAGCGACCTCTCCCGGTCGTGGTCTCTCCCGAGTGGTCACGTGCACGCGGCGTGCGATATTCGCGAGCAATTTCGCTAAAAAAGTGGAAAAGCAAGCGGAGGCGGCCGCGTCGCTAATCCGCAGAGGCCCGGAGGTTGCGCGCTGCCGCCGCCGCCGCCTCACCGCCCGCTGAAACTCCCTAAATCCCCGGCATAATTTATTTTCCATTTAGGGCGCGCGGGGAGGGGTGGGGCGCGTCGGAGGTGGCGGGGCGGCCTCCCCTGTGACGGCTTGGGAGTGGATAATGGAGGAGCGCGGCGGCGTGAGCGGAGTTCGCGCTGGCGCCGTGGTTCCGCGCGCCTTTCCGCTCGTTCGTGTCGCGCCAACCCGCCAGCCGCCGCCCGCCGCCAGCCCGCCCAGCCGCCCAGCCGCCCAGCCGCGCCGCCAGCCGCCCAGCCGCCCAGGCCGCCTAAGCCGCCCGCCGCCACCGCCGCCCAGGCCGCCACAGCCACCCACCGCCGCCCGCGCCGGCCGCTCCAGCAGCCACCCCCAGCCGCCAGAACCCAACCGCCAGCCGCCCGGCCGCCCCAGCCACCCCCACGGCCCAGCGGCCCAAGCCTCCCCGGGGCCGCCTAGCCGCCCCCCGACTCCAGGGGCCGCACTGCCCGCCCACCCGCCCCCGGCCTCTCCATTCGCCCCCGGCTGCGCCAGCCGCCCTGACCCTCCAGCCACCCATGACAGTAGTAGTGACAACAAGTTCCGCTAATTATATTTTTCATATTTGTTTTAATTTGTTCTGCAAAAGGGAGCGTTTACCGATTTAAATACAGCGGCACTCCAATGTCACGAGCTGGGACGAGAGGGCGGCATTGACATCCAATCGGGAGCTCCAGTACCAAACATCTAAGCCGTAACGAAGCTCCCGTTTGGACGACAGTGTCCCCCCTCTCCGTTCAGCTTGTGACTTTGAAGTTCCACTGCGCTTTGATGAAATAAAACCTACAACGCTATTGTGAAGAAGATGGTAGAAACATACCAGACGTACACCTCCAAAGATTCCAATTTTTTTACGTAGAACAATCACCAAAATGTGTTCATCTGCTTCATTTCTGCTACCGTTAGAAAAATTACGGCTAGAAATCGGTCATAAACTTCACAACGCACTCGCTTCAAACAAACTTGGAACATTAAACGTTCGTATCGTTCATCCTGGTTGACTCGGGTAGTTCGAATGTTCACATCGTTCGCTGGGACCGTGCGCGAACGTAGTAAACCAACGTTCCTTCCGCTGGGAGCGAGTTTAAAGAGCGGGCAAAGCGCATTGCCCGGAGTGTGGATTATTCTTTCCCCCTCTCCGACGTGGCGTTTTATCAAACGCGTCGTAAAACCAGCCTCTACTTGCTGCGCGGCTTCATCTCTTGGGCAGTAAAACCTCATTACGTATTATCTCCCTTCGGTGCGGTCGTTGAAGGAATATTTGAAAAGTACAGAACGTAACTGTGTTCCACACGCAAGCTCCCAACCGTACATTTAACGTATAGACCACTGTTGTCAGCGGAGAGATACGTGTTCCTACCCTGGGCGTAACCTCTGAGAGCTTCCTTCCTTCCTTCGCCTGACGCTTGGCTTCCTGCCTCACTACATCGCGGACCTCTTTTTCAGGCGTGCGCCTCACGTGATTGTGCGAGCAGGAAGCGTGGTGTTAGGGCCTAGCGTCAGAGAAGAAAATTTTCGGTTATTCGTCTAGAAAATTCCATTCTTAAAACCCTACTTAAGAGGAGAAAGGGGATCTTTGTAGCCTGTCGGGCCGTTCCATTAGGCTGTGAATGAATCGGTTGCCGCAGCGGCGGCGGAGGTTAGTGTGTCGGAAGTGTATGTTTAATGAAGTTGAAAGTTGGCGGATGACGAGGGGGCAGCCGCGGCGTTGGAGGTCTGTGGTGGGGGAGTGTGAGTGGAGGGGAGGGTAGAGGAGGGGAGCAGTGCGAGGGGGAAGGAAATGCAGCTGTTGGACGAGGGTGGGTGGACTATTGAAGTGAGGCGAGCAGGATTTCAGAATGACAATTAGGATATGAAAAATGTGGAGAAATGTAGGTGGATAGTGGATACGTGTTGAGAAAAAATGTCGAAAATGTTGGCTAGGAATATGGGCTACATATAAAATAAAAAAAGGTGAATTAGTTCATGATCTAAAAATATAAGCAAAGGTAGGATATTATTGAAAAACAGAATGAGACTATAGAAATAGATTTAAATGAAAACAACAGTATTTTTTTTAAATTTGGAGACAAACACAGGCTTGGTGATACCCAATATTTGTACTTTTTGTTATTGAAGTTTTGAAAACAACAAACTTTAATAAATATTGATTAATAGCCGACTTTGATGTCTCTAAAAGCAGTGGATGTTGTTTTTATCGAAAATTGTATAAGACGCTTCTTTTGGTTCCAATAACCCAATCATATTTAAAAGTATTACTTATACTATACTTTACTTATATTTCTTCCTTTGGGAGGTTATAATATTTTTAAAGTTGTCGTCGTTGCTTTCACCCAAAACATTTGAAAAGCCTTAAGAAAGCGTTTGTAGCATTTCAGCAGTTGCGTAGCGCGCCGGCCGAGCGCGTGCACACGCTAAATCCGCGATCTCCGGCAGAGGGCCCGCGATGGAGCCGTGGGAGGGGGCATGGGGGGGGGGGCTGGCAGGCAATTTCCCAGTCCCGCCGCGGAGGGCGCCTCGTTCGCTCGCTGATGTGCGGTTGCGGGCTTCCGGTTGCAATTTCCGGGCGCGGGCCGCGGCGCCATCCGGTTACTCAACCTAGACACATACACAATGCATACCCGGGTTCCGCCCGCGCCCCCCAACATCCCCCAACCCTCCTCCCAGCCCTCGCCACGCGCGGGAACTCCCGTTCACTGGCGAGGTCGCTCTCCGGTCCCGCGCGCCCGCGAACATTCCGCCAATCGTCCGCCCACTGGCTCACTCTGATGCGCGTTTCCCCGCTTACTCGCCTTCCCGCCGGCCCTCTCACCCGCCTTCTCCCGCCCTCACTCACCCTCTCGCCTGCCCTCACTTGCCCCCACACCCGCCATCACTCACTCTCACTCGCCCTCTCGTCCGCCCTCACTCGCCCTCTCTCCCGCCATCACTCGCCCCCACACCCACCATCACTCACTCTCACTCGCGCTCATTCGTTCTCTCGCTTCCTCACTCGCCCCCACACCCGCAATCACTCAGCCTCACTCACCCTCTCGTCGGCCCTCACTCGCCCTCTCTCCTGCCATCTCTCGCCCCCACACCCACCATCACTCACCCTCACTCGCCCTTTCGTCCGCCTTCTTATTATCTCTCTGCCTTGCAAGCAAATTATTCTCACTGGCCTTCTCGAATTCCACTCTTACCTGCCTTTACACATACTTTCTCACTCACCAGAACAAACGCTAGCGCATTCGCCTTCACACTCGTGTATCAACTCGCCAGGTAATACACTGCTCTTGTCTGACGCCCCTGCTTTCGGTTTTTCTGCCCGCTCTTACAGTGTCTCCCTTCTCTGAACCTTCATTCTGCTCTTTTCCCACCGCTCCCCGACATGCGCTCCTCTCTTAGCTCTTTTGCCTCAAATTCTCTTACCGTTCTCACCGATCACGGCTACGACCCTTCTCCATATTAGCGAGTATTCCAACATTTCTACTTTGCCTGTTCGCGTGTCACGTGTCTTTCCTTCACTTTCCTCCGTCGCCGCTCAGCTTCTCCTCTTTCCCTCCCTCGCGCTTCCCCTCGGAGGAAGCAAAGCAGCCGAGGACGGTTGGGGAGGACTCCTCGGCGGTGAGGAGGAACCGCGATTAAGCTTCGGCGCTTGGGCACTTTGCGTCAAGTTAACCGTTCTTTACGCGCTCTTTCCCGTCGCGAATATTGCTTGTATTTACATTTTGCGGCGGCGGCGGCGGTGACAGGTAGGGTCGCGTACGGTGCGCTTCGGCGGCATATATGCGTCGCCACGCGGCGCAATCCAGAATGTCGCCCTTCGTGTGGTGAGGAGACCTCCTGTAGGGCGGGAGTGTATGACGGCCGATACTGTAGCTTAATAACGCAGCGGGGCGCGCGCCAATATGGTTGGTTGTTGCGTTCCGTGATGTAACTAGAATTTGTGTTCGCGAGATGAACACGTGTGTTGTGATGTTAAGAAAGTTTAGAACGCGGTTCGGTCTTTTGTTACTGCAATAAGAATTTCCAGTGATACGCATTGCTCATTGGTGTGTCGGCGGGGTGGTATCGATTCTAAGAATGATAATTTATGTATGTAACTAAAGACAATTTTGGGCTTGATTTTAAAATGACATTTTCGTTGTTTCTAGTTCGTTTTAACGCGTTTTTAATTAATTTTATTAAAGATAGACTAGAATGTACCCTACGAGATTACAAAACTTTATGTACGATGTTGGGTTATGCGCTCACTAACAGATGTGACTTCACTTCAGTATTTTGCCTCGCCTCGTCTTCATTTTTTACATCCATGTTCGAAAATAGTTCCTGTGAATAGAATTTCGTGTATTAACCTTTCACTGTTTCGTGAATGAAGAAGTATAGTTAAAATTAGAGAAGGAATCGCTGTGCTCTCTAGAAAACGTGGAGAGTGTTTTCATCTTTGATTTCTGTCTCTTTGGTGCATTTCCTCGTCTTCTTTTTATGCCATTCTATTACAAACCAGTGCGTCTCCCTTTCTTTTCCATTCATATTATTTGCAATTGCATCTTTCTATTCCTTCGGCGCTCTTTTTCCGCGTCGCTCTATTCAGAGACGTGTTTTCTCGTTACACACAACCAAGAAGCACATTTTTTGTTTCACGCGTTCTTTCGAGACGTTGTGGAACCTCTACTGCATGTCGTTAGGGTCGTGAATTTCTCAGAATAATGCAGATACTAGGTGAGCTGAAACGGCTCGCACGTAGAAGAGGAAACAAAACATTTTAAAACGTCTTTTGCTTTTTCTCGGAAGTAGAGAGTTTTCTCTGGTAGAGCAAAGCGAATTGCAAAAGAAGAGCTCCGTTGTAGCGAGAGGTGCTCACGTGCATGTATAGGACGACTTTTGTGTTTAAACGACAGCTAAAAAATACGTATCATGATCGGGATGCTTGCTATTTTTTGTACTTATTCCATAGAAACCTCAAAACCTGTTTACATTTCCCTCCCTTCATTTTTTCTTTTCTTTTTATTTATTTTTCTTTATTCAAACTGTTCAGCACAGAGACCTTTCAGATGAATGTTAAAGCAAAAGAACAAAAAATAACATTTGGCAATATTTTAAATGCAGGTCACCAGTCTTGAGATCTTGCTTGGCCTTTAGAGATATACTTTATGTAATTGCTTCTTTTTAATTTGTTTAGTTCAGGAAGAGGAAATGAGTGATTTATGGAATTATGCTGTTGGTTTAGCACATTGTTAGTATACATTATTTTAGTTGGAGATGCAGTGAAGACATAAGTTATGAGAGCAATTCTTTGGTTAAACTTGGAATACTTGCTTGAAGATGAGAGATGGAAGACGAAAGTAGTGGTTATAAAATAGTAAACGATGAAGAAAGGTGGGGAAAATGTTTTAAACTTTTTGAATTCGTTTTTGAGGACGGCGTTGGCTCGACTAAGCAATACTGGCCTGAGAATCATTTGAATGTCTGTTCATAGTGTTGGGGTTTGTTGTTGTGAAACTGAAGCTGATAGTTCGATATAATTTTGGATATTTACGTTACTTAGTTCGTTTGAATTTAAATAAGAATTTTGAATTATTTGATTTGTTTTGCGTGCAAAAATGTCTGGAAAAAAAGGGACAGTCGCAGGAATTTGCACGTAACTTATTTAATTTTCTTATGGCACAATGTATATATACTACAGGCGGTTTTTATTTAGGCAATTGATACGGGGATCAATAATGATTACCCATGCTTCGGACACAATTTGGTTTATTTCTACAATTGTTTTTAGTATGCCCATAGTATTGCCAGTTTGTACACTCTCTGCCGGGCGGGGGGCCAAATTTCTGTATTTTGCTTCCTTTTCCACTATGCAAATCAACAGTATTTTTAATTTCATCATTTTTCTGTCACGATCGGTGTCTTCCAGAAAAACCGCAATCAAAAATGTTGTTTGACGAGACATTTACATCTGTTAATTTGTTTGACCGGATAATTCTTGTCGTATATCGGTTTCTAGTATTGTCGGTAGAACTTTGCGTATTAGCACTGATAGTGGTTTGGATCTATGAAGATCGTAGGTATGATAATTCAAATTTTCATCTAGATGATTAGTAAGATCACGATAATTGTCACTAGTTGTTGGTTGTACTTTTACTAAATTTCGTCGCACTTCACAAGTAAACTTCGATTTAGACTTTGTTTCAACACGTGGATAAAAAATTGGTAGTTCACTTCAGGATAGAAAAAAAAATACGGAATTTGTTCACGTGCTTGTGACGGTGACTGCGGAACCTTGTTCGCCATCTAACTTTGCTTGTGTCAAAATGATTGTCAATTGCAATGCTTGATAAGTACTGCGGAACCTGGGAAGCGGTCAGTTTTGGATTTATTTCAAGAATCGACTGCTCAGTTTTGAGGCACATTAACATTGGAGAAAGAAACATTTTGAAACACTATATGTCTGGTTGGTTGGTAGAAGGATCCACGTGTTGTTTTGGCTGCTATATGTTACCGTTGTTTGTGTTGCGAATGTACTCCTTGATTCACTGATGGTAATTGGTTTTGTTCAAGCACAGTGCACATTTTTTTCGGTCGCTACCTTGTGGAGTACTGTGTGGTAGTTCTTGCTGCTCGCCAGAAAGCCCGGAAGATTAGACCTGTGGTCGTTGCATATGTTGGTGTAGTTGATTTTGAAATAGTTGTAACTGAGAATTTGATGGTATTGGATTTTCGGTTGCATTTGTAGGCATTGTTTTTTGGTTGTCCGAGCCTCGTTACCTGTTGCTACGCTGGCTTCCGGGCCAATGTCGTCTGTTTATTTTTTAAACTTACTTTCCCAGTCGCTGAGATAAACCAAAATACATGATGATTATGATGACATTTTAAATAGATATATAAGTGATCCAAAAAATTTGGACAAATTAACTTTTCGAATCTAATCGGGTCACATGTTTTAAAAACAACTGTGTATGTTATTAGATATTATTTATCAGTGTCACGACAATGGGTTTTGAAGTGGAGTTATATTCTAACATCTCACAGGCAAAGTTTTGATTTGCTATTTCATTTTTTAAGCTTCATCACCCTATTTGAAAACTTCAATTAACGTATTAACAATTACGCGAACTTGAAAGTGCCTCATGGCGCAGTGCAGGCTCAATCTAGGAAATTAGAGCAATTGAATTTGAGGAGCCAATCATTCTCCTATCCAACAGGTTTCTTGGAACTCGCGAAGAGCCCTTCTCGACCATTCGCTCTACTCAGCCCCTCCTTGACCCTCCT
>BOPP01000001.1:4352233-4376098 GCA_017312745.1 Gryllus bimaculatus
AGGCTTTGAAGGGTTAATGGGAAACTGTAACCATGGCAACGCCTCGAGACCGGGTTATAGGTTGCATATCCGTCAGCGGCACGGCCGACGGGCGTACATTTTTTAAGCTCCTTTATTGTTAAACACTCTTTTCAGAGAATGTTCGCCGGCGCCCTCTGGCTTTTTGCTTAGCAGCGCGCGCAATTGAGTGCAACCCCGCCCTTCTCCCTTCCACCATTCCTCCTCAGCTACCCCTCCCCTCCCCGTTTCTCCGTCCTTCCTACAAGCACGTTCGCTCCCACACAAAGGACAAAAAGTGTTATGGAAAAAAGAATGAGGTTAACGGATCATTTAAAGAAATACTTAAAAGCTAAGGAATAGGGAGTTGAGCACTTTATGTCGAAATTGTACTGTACGAGAAGGATGTGGAAATTAAATAGTGTACGCAATCTCCAAAAATAAATCTAGTGTGCAGTTTTATAGAATACAGACGGAAAGTGACCAGAAACTCGTTTTTCTGAAAACATATCAAGAGTTTGCCTAGATTATTTTTTTCTTTATAAAACGTTTAATAATAATATTACTCATATTATATTTTTTAATGTTCCAATTGTAAAGAGGGGGAATTTTATGATGCCTACGTGTAATTGAAGGCGATGAAGAATTTTGTAACGATGAGACGGAAGGAGGTCAAATAATGATGGCGGTTGTAGTGGTTTTCTTCGCGACTATGAGAACTCGGAGAACTCGTGCATCTTGCAAGTATCTTTATCGGGGGTGATAAGCACTTTAACTGAATCCCGATTTGTATCCCCCAAGGTACTTGGCCCTGGGGGTATGGACGATCAGATGATTGTGATGATGATGATGATGGTCAGGGATGGAAGGACGGCACACACGTATATAAATACGCAAATTCACCCATGCCCGACGTGGGTCTCCAATCCGTGCTCTTCTGGTCCGAGACCACTACGGCACTGCTGCCACAACGATCTACGCCATTTCACATGACTGTATATATTTTTAATAACACAAAAACCACTACCTAGAATGTTTTGGAGGTAAATGATTTTGGAAGTTCAATATTTTATTTTCATGTTAATTTGTTGCTTCTGAAATGAAGCACCTCATGAAAGTTGCTGTCAAGAATGTGAAGTACGTTGATATATGAATGAGTGAAGTAAGGTTATTCGTAGAGCAAAAAAAAGGAAATAATATAATATGAAGAAAAACAAGAAAAATGAAGTATCCACTATGCATTTAACTGTGAAATTCTTCGACGCGTTGTTTAACATAGAAAAAGTAGACCCATTCATTCTAATTAAAGCAGCAAGTTTAAAGTTGGGAAGGTTTCTTCCCTGTTTTCTTTCGCTGCGTGTGCGAAAATAAACATACCTATGGTTTTGTATTTGTAATAATCGTAGATGTATATTCGAAGGCGACAAATATCTTTTAATGGTAGGTACTAATGAGGGGTAGAAACAATATTCACCAACGAAATTTATCAATGTAAAATTTCACCGAGCATTTTAAAGGATATAAAAACGCGTGAAGGTCGAAGGCGTAGGGAAGCAGAGAACGGAGAACGTAGGTGCGGAAACAAGGCCACTGGCGTATTGGGGACGTCGGATGTGGGGCTGTGCTTTAACCGTTCACGACGTGCCTCAATATAATTCATGAGCGGCGCGGCTTGGCGCTTTATAAATGATTGATCAAGTTAATGTATTAGAGAATGATAAAGGGCTGTTGTGCTGAGAGTGACGCTGTCGCCTTGTTCGCCATAGGGCCCGTATGCTCAAGACCTGCGGAGCGGTCCTTGGGGTACGCCATGGTGGTGGTGTCGGTTTTAAGAAATACGGAATTCTTATTGCATTTACATTAACCTCAGTAAGTGCTTGAACAAACGGAAAATCGAATGGTTAGGAAGAAAATAATTTCGAGCAGTTGCAAATATATAGATACACGACTTCACATGGGCAATGCGATTGTTGTCACTCGAAGTTGCGGAAGAGGCAGTTCGTGGGAGTTCAAACATTCCAAATTTCAATTAGTTTTTAATTGTGTTTTTGTTTAAAACTTTGAGATATATGATTATTGTTGGAACTGGACTTTTAAAAATCAACTGGTTTAATGTTTTAGCCAGATTCTGCAGGTTTAGGTTATTGTAATCTCAAGTATACGGAGCTAAAACGGAAAATATTTCAATTTTATTATCTGTACATCTGTACACAAAGGATTAAAATTTACAAAAAACAGTGATTTATCAGTTGTACTTAATTGGGACATGAAGAATGGAAATGCTACACGGACTTCCGTTCTTATCGCTCGCAGAAATGTGCGTCGGGACACGCAAACAGAGATGTATCGGGTGCGCTTAAGCTCGTAAACTGGATGTCCTTGAAGCTGTCAAGCTCACGCTCATTTATTATCTAATTTGATCTTCAGGTAATGTAAATAAAATTTCGATCCTGGATTCTTAGATATCGACAGAGTATATGAGCATTATTTAGTATTATGTGCATGAATTGTAGCATTGTAAACCTATCGTTTTCACAATGAAACTACTTGGAATTTCATTTAGTAATCACCATAAAAAGACTAGTTAATTTTTTCAATCAATTTAGTTAAAACACAGTAGTATTACATAAGTTTTTAAATGCAAAGGCACTACTAATTAAAGCAATGGTTTGCTTCTACAAAAAGGAAATCTGTCATTACCATATCATGTCACCTTTATAGTTACCATGCTGTTGAATACAATAATGGTCCATAATGACCTAGATGTTAATGCGACCTTAAACACCACACAAAAGATGAAATCCTTACGTTTCTATTTACCCGCGCTCCAAGAAACAAACTTCTGCCGTTATTTTTCCGCGGCGCAATGCTGTTGCAAATCTTCATGTCAATTTTACCACTATTTAAAAACCGATCTACCTTTCCCAGTAGTCAGATCAATTTATTCACTTCCATCCCATAATGTCTGTAATACAAATCTCCGGTGGATAGCCTATCTCACTTGACACTCGCATCCACGGTCGTTCAACATATCTTAGTCCTACCAACCTGAGTTATGCTGGGAAATACTCATGTTGTATCCTTGCAATCACTACGTCATCACGTGAAGTAAACGCGAAAGTACGATTTTAAAAGCTACATGTAATAGCAATCGTCATAGAAGTACTCGTTTTAACTTCGCAACTTTTTTTTATATTGAATGCTATTCTCTTGCTTCGCTTTTCTGTTTGAATAGTACAGCACTCGAACTCCCCTCCCCCCCGTAAAAAAAAGAATAAAAGTACTGTATCTGGCCGCCTTCTCTGACGCGACGGCGGCATTTCGCGTTGTTCGGCGAGAACTCTCCGTCGCATCAACATCTGACGCGCGAGCCGCGAGCTTCCCCTCCGGCCGGCGTGGGCGGGGGCGGCGGCGGCCGAAACAACACAAAGGCAAACAACGCCACTCGCAAACGCACCGCGAGACGGGGACGGGGAAAAATTGAAATCCTCTATCGTAACCGCATTTGCGGAGGGATTATGGAGACGTGAATGGCGCGGAGGATACAAAGAAAATGGAATAGCGCTTGTGCGCGCGGGGGAGGGAGCGCATGCAGAGTCGACGAAGGGGGCGGGCAGTGGACGGGGTGCCGGGGCACAGTGGAGCGGATGGTCTGGAATCGCGGACGGAATTAAAGAAAGTCATCGACCGTATGAAACCTACCCTCGCAGTAAGGTACGTCACATTGTTTTCGCTCTGAACAGGTTCTTCGTTTACGTTCTTTTAGCAACAACAAAAATACTACAAGTCTGACGTACGAGTTACGTGCTATTTGTTTGCTAAAGGACCATTTTATTCGTGATTTTTATTATTATCTATAATATTTGTGAAAAATAAATTTCTGAAATATTCATTCCTAATTTTCTCAAAGCTATTTTCTTGAAGGTTTACGCGATATTTCTTGAGGAGAAAAACTGTATTTTGAAATCATTCGTTGTTCGTTCTTCGGAGGAAGGAAAAAACGGTTCCGACGGTAGAGGATTTTCGACGCTACGAATAAATGTAGGTCGAATTCCGCCTCTGTCTGGGCGAGAATTGTAGCGGCTGGCTGCTCTGACCGGTAGTTCTCAATCATCAGGCGAATGACACGACGAACACCCAAGCGGAGTGTATGTCAGCTCCGAATCTCACTTTGCAGAGGGGGGAAAGAACACAAAGAAACATTTCCCATCTATAACACGCACTATACATATTAATGATTTTAACCGTTGTCGCATTCGGAGGCATTAAATAATCACGTGTAAACAAGTGAACTGCGATTTCGTGTTCGCGTTGCGCCCTACGGCCCACTGCTGCGCGGCGCGGAGTGGTGGCGGGGGCGCGGGGGCGGGGGATTGGCGCGCCGGCCTTTGTTAGCGCGCGCCGCCCCGGAGGGCGCTATCGCGAACACCTGCTGTGATAACAGTGTGTACCTTGAGGGATGATAAGTCCTAAGTAATTTACACCGCCGGCTCCGTAGTCACGCACCGGCGCGGCGCGGCGCCGCCGGCAGCCAGCGCAGTCGGTGGTACTACGCTTAATTGAAAAACACTATTGGGTCCGGCGGGAGGCGGGTGGCGGAGTGCTCGTGTGTGCTGTGTGCGCCACAGGAGAGCGGTTGGCGCGCGGTGTTGCGCGTGGATGATGGCGATGTGTTGGCGCATATTGCGCGGAGAGGAAAAGAAGCGGGCCCTGTTGGTAAGGTGCGGGGCGGGGCGAGATGGAGCGTGACGCGGCAGAGGCGCGCGCGGGTGACGCTGCTAGGGGTTGGGCGGTGGGGAGGCTCTTCATCGCGCCTTGCCTCGTTGCGGTCTCGTCGTGCGCGGGCTGGAAGGACGCGGTGGGGCGGGGTGGGGGGCCAGGGTGGCGGCGGGGCCAAGCGAGCTAGGTGCGCGAAATGCGCCTTGGCGGCCACTCCTGCAACGCGCAACGCCAGGCCCTTGGCCGGGACGCCGGTGAATTGCGTTGCGCCTTGGGCGGGTTTTCATCTGTATTTTCTCGGATTCGCCGCGGTTCCTTTGTTGCTGGCCGGCTTGGCTCCTTCATCGCAGGAACTGGCAACTTTTCCTATTCTAGAAGTTTTCCTCGGGTGCTAGGTTCCGAGAGGAATTTTAACGGAAAAGTGGTAGCCAATATTCGATGGCAATATGGACTGTTTCAGTATGATATTTAGAGATCCTTCACTCTCATGCAGTGTGCTTGGTAGTGTCCTTGGATGATTGTAACAAGAAAGATACTTCAAGTGTCTTTGTATAGAAAATTCTTATAAATATTATATTCTCAAAACAAACATTGAGTGTATAACCAATTCCAGAAGGACTATGTACGATCGTAAATGATTGTGATATTTTTGAGGAGAAATAGGTTCACCATTTAGAGAAGAATTCTTTGCTGTAGATGACTATTGGTACAAAGAGTTTGTATTTTGGAGAACGGAAGAAATAAGTTAAACGTTGTGTGGAAAATTAGGAGAATACAACGGGAAGAGGAAAACAGAGAAAAAGAAATGTGTCTAATCGACGTGGGGCATTGCGTACGTCGCTAGTGATAAATAATAAGAAAAGAAGGGGCAGCAAAGAAACCGCAACGGTGCGCGACAGCGCCGAAACCAAGGCAGGTGCGAGGAGCCATAAAGAAGGGAAGAATCGAAACCCGTATACACGACAGTGGAGCGCAGGACCTAAATGTCTAATAGAAGATAAGCCTGCAGCGGCGGGCGGGCGGCGGCGCGAGGGTTTCGACAAGGGCGCACAACAGTTGAGGAGCGCAGCAGACAAAAGCTGCAGGCAAGCCAGACAGCGCTGCGGCGCAATCAGTGAAAATGGGGAACGCAGACGGCGGGGGCGCGGGGGTCTGGCGGGGGCGCGGGCGGGGGGACGACCGCGCGTCGGGGTGGTGAGGCGGGGGCGAGGAGGGAGGCAAATTGATCCTGGTCGGTGGCGGGCGAGCGGCGGCGGCGGCGGGGGCGACGGGCCGGCCGGGGGCGGGGGCGGGCCGGTGGCGGGTGTACCGAGCGGTCTAGTACGCGCGCCAGCCAGCCCGGCCGGTGTTCACGTGACGGCGGGCGCACGCAGCCCCCGCCGCCCCGCCGACCGGGCGCGCTCCCGTGCGCCGGCGGCGCGGCGTTCTTGTTTTGGGGTGCGTCTGGGGCCGGCGCGCCGCCGGATGCGCTGTCGGGGCGCGAGCGCGTGCGGCGCTGTTGTTGTCGAGCGAGGGTTTTGCGCATTTTGTCAACAATGGAATGTTGTTAGGTTAGAGGACGTGCAGGATATAAATCGACGATGGTGATTTACGACATTTTAAGAGTTGGTGCATTTCTTAAAACTCCGACATTTGTAGTGTTATTCTTATATTACTCTTAAAACGAAGACTGCCCCAAGATGTTTGGTTATTAGCGATAGAAGAGAATAAGTTGCTTTTGTCGAACATTTTGATGTCAATATCAACAAGGAATCATGCTTCATATTATAACATTGTCATATTTGTTCTTTTCATTTTTGCTTTTGGGATTGTAGGCAATGCTTTTATGTTTTAGAAACGTTTGGAAGGACCCATAGAAAAAAACAAAAACATTTCGATGCATTCTTGGTGCCTTAAAAAAATAGAATATTTCATTTACGAGTGCTTAATTGAAAATAGTATGTAATATTGTGGCAGAACAGGTTTATAAATTGCATACATTATTAAAGCAAGTTTTAGAAAATTATTCTTTCAAAATTAATACGGTGACGGTTTGTTGCCCATTTTCTGTTTTGTATTGGGCTTAACTGATAGAAGGCATTACAGTCCATCAACTGAATTTCAGTTACAGGGCTGTGATAATTTTTCTTGTAATTTTCAATGTATTATCGGTTTTTAAAACGAGTATGCTTTTACAGAATGGCTTTGCTAGTTTACTCGCTGGTAATATATGTAATTTCGGATTACTGCATCTGTTTCGATTGTTATATAATTTTATACTTTGGTGATAATATGGGTTTGATTATTCAAGTCTAAAAAATGTCTCAAAACTTTGTTCAAGTGAAATGCCAAATATATAAATTATTCACTAGTGATCTGCAAAAAATGGAATATTGATAAATGTAAAATTATATCATTGGCATCAGAACGAATATAATGAAAAAATCTTACTATTGATTTACTGCGTGACAATTTTGTGAAAGTGACAAGTGATACTGATCTCTTAAAATCAACAAACATTATTTGGAATACAACTCTCACTCTCTATTACAATCTGTGATCTCATTTCTTATAAACGCATGTTGAATTTATGGAAATTGATTGAGTTATGAGATCTCTCATGGCAGGAAGCAGCACTACAGAATTGTGTGTGTTCGCGGAAACATATTTGCATTAGTTTCCTAGATTTTATTTCATATTCAAAAATATATGCATTCAGTCATTTTCTGAAATTTTATTTCCGATTTTAGAACTGCAAGACTACGCCGAACGATAAATATTGTGCAGAAGTCACAGTGGCCAATAATTAGATTTTTTCGATTTTAGGTATATTATATCAATTCTGATGATTATGTAATACTGTTGTATCTAAAACTCCAGATCGATAGAAAAAGTTGATGCCTGCGTATTTTTTCTTCGCAGTACGAGTAACACTGTAAACAGTGAAATAAGTGTAATGATATCAAAAAGAAATATGAAACTTAAAATGGTAGGCTAAATTCAAAAATAGTAATGAGATTTGAAATCACATATGAATATCATTCGTGATAAAGAACTATCGATAGTCGAGGTTCGAGAATATCCACATTTGCTTTGATTACGATACGATATGCAATTCGGGTCGAATCATGCACCACACATTATTCTCCCCATAGTTTCCTACCAATCGATTCCGCGTCCGCAGCATTTCTCGCCCTGTCAGTCAGTCGCGTCTCGCGCGTGCATTGTGGCGGCCATCTTCCCGAGCGGACGCGTCCGCCGGGACAACATGGCGGCACGCGCGTCGGCCGCCGATTCCGCCGACGCGCTCGCATCGCGCGTCCGATTATGCGAGTAATATTTCCCCAGAGCGCGCCGCTGTCACCCCGAACTCAAACGCGGGTTGGCAGGTAATCTCCTAGATGGACAAATTGACTGCTAATTGTGCCGTATCGTACCCATGCGCTCGACAGGGTGACGGGCCGTCTGGGAGAATTCAGGGCGCGAGTGTGTGTCACAGCTGGATGAGTTCCTGGCTCTGATAGCAGGGTTTACAAGAAGAAAATTACAATATAACTGTGATGTACTCTCAATGTAGTATAATTAAAGGAGGCGAAACAGAGGAAGATGAATAGCAAACCGGAGATACATTCTGAATGGATCGGGCGAACACTTAGTGTTGATTATTTCGTTATTGACATTGGTAATAATTCAGGTGGTTGACCCTGATGATTGCGAGAACATATAATATTATTATTCACGTTGAGTGCGTCGATTTAGAAGGTGAATCGTTATCAATTGCGGGCGTCGCTAAATAATGGCTGGGCAACTCTGTAATAAAATTGGTAAAAAAGATCATGTAGTACTAAGCGAACATCAAACAGTAGCAAAGTGAGAATATGAAGCGTGGTTAAAGATACTGAGTCTTATTAGTTTAGTTACATGTATTTCTGATAAGACACCTGTAAACATGTAAATTGAGAATGACGATTATGAATAAGAAAGGCCAATGTTTTAATAAGCTTATCCAGGATGGGGAAAAGGTGCTGCGTTTTAACGGAATGAGTTTTGAATTATACGGGGCATTCTCGATTTTTATTGTCATTTTTGATCTAAATTCCAATGATTCCATTCAGTTCTAGAAACGTATGTCCATATTTCTTGATAAAACACACAATTTCTCTCTTCTGAGTAAAATGTTTTTACGAAGTAATTAACTTGTTCACTGTTTCTTTTGCACACTTGGGTGCATGATATACTGAGGCACTTCTCTACCTCTGCACAGTACTTGTTTTCAGAGTGATGCATTGTACTCCATTCCCCTCCCTGAAGCTACCTGTGTTCTTCCGGGAGGGTTTGCTTGTGCTCACTTCGCGTTGGCGGAGTGAGTCGACCTCACCGAGTCTCTCCCTCCAATTTCTGCTCTCACCTCCGCCGTCTTACGCTTGCACGTCGCCCTGGCCTCCGCCGCTCTCGCTGTCACAACCGCCGCCGCCGCGCCGCGCGGGCTACCCGCTGCGACCCCTTCCTTTGTTTCCTTTTGTGTCTTCTCTCGTTCCTTTCGCCGTGCTTTACACGCGGTAACAAAGACGGGGGCGGTCGGAGTTTTAATTTTGTTACACGCGTGTGTACTTGATACATTCCCTCGTTTCGTCGGTTCTTCAAAATAATTTACTCGGCTTTGTTCTTTGTTCCCCCGTGGCGCCGCGCGGCGCGCTCCCGGCTGCCCGGGGGAGCGTTTCTTTGATGCGGAATACGTTTTCGGAGTTTCGTCACGTGGCTTCAGTAGAGTCGCGCCTGTTGTGCTACTTAGCTCCCCGGAGGGAGCTGCCGGCTTTGACTGCTGCGTAATTTTGGGAGGTTCAGTGATGCTTGTGTTTTCCAGAAATGGGGTAAATGTTAATGTTCTTTGACGGGGAGACTAAAATATTATCTATTTTGAACGTGTTTGAGTTTCATCGTAATGAACTTATATTTGTGAAAATGTTGGAGATTTTGTTGAAAAAAATAGGAATATTCCCCTGCTTTTGCATTCAAATGTGAATTTTCTGTGTCAGAATACGAGTGAGGATTTTGTTCTTTTCATGCTGCGGCGAAAAGATATTCTCTGCAATAAAAATTTGTAAAAATATGTTTGTCGTAACTTTAATATACGTAGTCTTCTCTTGTGGGACATTAATCTTTATATATTAAATAAATGAGTAAATGAGCTGAATTTGAAAAAAACAAGCAATCATTTACAAACTTTGATGAATTGAAATTAACAGTTCATTTGTTTTTCTGGTCAAAAAATATAAATAATTTCTTACCGCATAGATAAACATACAATAGTTTAATATTAAAATAAGAAAAATATAGAATTTTTTAAAACCTATTCAAAATAACATGCTTTCTGATTTATTTCGTTTTGTGGACGAAGATAAAATGAACGAATGTCGGTAGCACTTACAGAGTACATGAGGACATGTAAAATAACGCCTACGTAACATTCTCTTGTGTATACTTCTCTTTTTAACGTTGTGTTCACGTCGTACGTTTAGTGCACGCGCTCTCTAGAACGTGACAAAGACAATTCAGACGCAATATTTCCAGCCTCGTAGCTCTTGTTTACTCGCCACTACGTTAAACGTCAAAATTACCGTGACCATTTATCTCGTGCAATCGTACATTACGCCAGCGACAAGGTAAAACGTGGACGGCGCGCAACGTTATGACGCCGTGTCCGTCTCGTTGCGCACGGTACAACATAGTCCGGGACAGAAAGATAGTGAGCCCGCGCCGCATTATGTGCCCGATTCCACGCGTCCGCGCTCTATCTGCCGTATAACACGGCCGCGACGACCGCGCCGGGCGGTAATGAACGTATGCGCGCGATCGAAACTTCGCCTGCAGAGACGCGTAAATCGCTCGGGACACGGGGCGGAATGTCGCCCTGGCTGCGGCAGTTACCGCGCGGTCTGGGAGGGGAGCGACGAGGCGGCGCGGCGGCGGCGGCGGTGGAGACGACGCGACGGTGATGATGACGGGAGACTGGCTCGGAAGCGGCGGTGGTGGAGGAGGACGACTAGAGGGAGAAGGTGGCGGAGACGACGCTGGTGGGAGCAAGCTGAGGGGCGTTGAGGTCCCAAGAGAATGGGAAGCTGGAGGCGAAGAGGCGGAAGCAGAGGTTCAGGTAGAAGCGGCGGCGAAAGAGAGAGAGAGAGGTGGTGGGGACGTTAGTGCTGGAAGTGTGTGTTGAATTATACAAAAACTGAATTGTGGCAAAGTGGGTGGCAAACGCGGAAGATGACGCGGCGACAGTAGTGATGAAAATGCTAGTAACGACAGACGCCCTGGTAAGAGCAGGCGGCGGAGGATGAAGGAAGGAAAGAGAGCGGGAGGGAAGAGGGGAAGAGCAAGATTGAGGCTGACGTCCAAGAGAATAGATGGGGCAGCAGAGGCGGAAGCTGAAGCAGGGGTGGCGGCAACGGAGGCGATAGTAATGATGATGCGAGGGCAGGTCAGAGGCGGCAGCGGTAGTGTAATCGAAGCTGAATTCCACTGGAAGAGGCGTCGGCACGCGGTGGCCCTTACAGACGGAGATGGCGGTATTTAGCGATGGCTGTAGAAGTGGCTGTCGTTGCGAAGGCGGGGGAGAGCACTGCGATGGCGACGGTGAGAGGCGAATCTCCGGGTTAGCCTGCAAGGGCGGCGGCGACGGCGGCGGCGGCGGCGGCGGCGGCGGCGGCGGCGGCGGCGGTGGCGGCGCGGCGGCGGTAGCGTCTAGACAGCTCGGCCGTAACCCTCTTGTAATAGGGTTATCTCACGGTCGTGGTCCGAAAAGTTACACATAAAATTATACGGCGCGGCCTTTTCGGGTTTTTGATGATGGCGAGTGGCGGAGAGGTGGACGTCTATTGCAGAGGTGCTCTGTTCGAGATCCTTCCAGACAACATTCAAGGTCTGGAAGAGGAACGAAGTCGATTCTGAGAATGAGAAATAATGTGATTATTGTAAAGATATACTCGAAGATTACTGTAAAGATACTTACTCGTCTCGGAAAACGAGTTACGAGCAATTAACAATAGAACATATTGATGACATTTAATTATTTCCAACAACAGATATTTTTTCTGTTCGTTGACAATGAATGAATGCTAAGAAGAAAAAAATAGTTAACCAGATTAATTGCAATATACAGTAAGAATATATTACTAAAAATATGCTTTGCTCCCAATTCACACGACATTAACTAAAGAAATTGTCTGGCAAAAATCTGTCTGTATAATGTTGATAATTATAGTCCGTAAGTGGTAAATAAAACGCAATTTTTGAATCGATTGTTTCCATGAAATCTATAATAAAACAAATAGTAACGGAATGTGAGGTGAATAACATATCATAGTTTGCTCTCGACAAAAAAGAAATATTCATCATATAAAAATCAAGGATTTACCAAAAAGTCATGCAAAAAGAGAAATACAACTACTGAAGGGCATTAAAAAATCCATTTAGCTTAGCTTCCATTCAAAATCATCGTGAAGGACAAGGTTATACAGTTAATTCTGCATCGTTTCAGTCTTCACGCTATTCTGTGTTAGTCGTTTTTCTTATTGTAGTGTTTCTCATTATTCTATCTACGCTGTAAGTTCCCCTCAGATTTCATTCGTTCCTTCTTCTATCTGGCTGATATAGGAGAACGATATCCACTCCTCTCCCGATCTCCTGACCACGTTAACCGTTTGTATTCAATTTGGTAAGCGATACTCGCTCTCTTGAAGGTTCTTTCTCGGGTTCGTACGCGTAAAATTTGTAGTATGAAGAATAAAAATTTGAACGTGCAAGTAAGTCTGCGCTGTACGGTCGCACAGCGCACAGGGAGCTTGTTCATCCCCCGGAAGAAGCGAATGCTACTGGAGCACACCTGCGACGATCGATCGGCGGCGGCGAGCAGAAGCAGACAAGCGTGCACGATCGCGTTTCTTTTTTTTTTCTTTTTTCTTTTTCTTTCTCGAATCGACGCTTCCCCTCCCGCACTGCACATCTGTCTCCCGAGGCCTTCAATTTCTAAGTGAGCCACTTGCCGCTCCTGGTTCTGTGCGGGGAGGCTTTCCCGTGCCACTATTCCCTGCTTACGGCCCCTCCAACCGATCTCTGCGCGCTGGTGTGACCTTACAGTGTGTCTCCGCGCCGTCGATGTGCCATTGGTCTTGCTTACGTTTTCCTTCTCCATAGGTTCTTGTTGCGGTTTATCGACCCCGTAGCTACCATTGCTCCCCATCCGCCCACATCTCGTGTCATTCAGTTGTCTGTTCTGCTCTTTGTTTGTGTCGCCATCAACATCTCCGCTGATCTCTTCACTTCGATGCCGTCAGACGATGCCTTTCCAATCAGCGACCACCGCTGGTCAAATACCAGTGACAGATCCAGGGGGTCAGGGAAGCCACGCCCTGACCCCAAAAATGTCCTACAGTTTTTGTTTGTTACCTTCCTTTATTTGGCAAAATTCATTTAAATATTTACGAAAGAATTACGTAAATATTTTAAAAATAATATTGTACGATATAATATAAATACTCTACAAAAATGATATACTATTTAATAACAAATGTTTATTATTTAACAAAACTCTGTGATGGCCCCCTCCAAAATGAACGATAGGATCCATTCCTGTCACACATCCACCGTACTTGCCTCGTCAGTCACCCATTTCCCTCCGTCACCAACTGTTCTCAACTGTCCAGCATTCCCTTCAAGCATTGAACGCTCTCGTGCTACTGCATTCTCTGACCTTGTTCCATTATTTCTTTCACTCCCGGCTGCCCTTCTACGCCCTCCGCTGTGCTCCGGAGCCCTCGCGTCGCACCCTCCCCCTCCCCTCTCCCTCGCTGGCGGCTTCATTTCCAGAGGCTCCTGTTTAATCTAAAAATGGTGGCAGCTTGACGAATCGTAATGGAATTAAAAGAAGCGAGGGCGCGCGAGGATTCGTTCCGAGTTCTCGTAAAGAGCCGTATTGAATTCGGTGGAATAAAATTCAAATTGAAGTGATGCTGAAGAAAGGAATGTAAATATTTGGAGCACTATAAGAGTTTTAACCGCACTCTCTGGTAAATTGTTGTTGTTGTCGTCTGCTGTACTGAATTTTTGGGAACTTTCCTTGTTTTATATCCGTGGGCATATGCAATTATGATGCAATGTATTTTTTCTTCATTTTTTTATCGTTCATAACGGTATATTACGAGTAAACTCGGTGGTTTCTTACAAGTATGTCGGGACCAACGCTATGTTTCAAATACGTTTATCAGTTGTATTTATGTATGAAGAGCTCTGAGATTACGAATCAGATGAATAACTAAGCAACAAAACACAATTTGGGCTTGAATTTTCATTTCTAATTATTGGCACACTAATAATAACCACTTTCTTAATTTCTTATGGATAAAGGAGACCATGTGCATTCACGTAAATTAGATTTTATTAGATCCACTTTCGATCCCTCTAATTGCATTAGATGATGTAGGAATATGAATACCATAAATCGATGTCCGATATTATAATAAAAACATATTCTTAATTTATTACTTGCGTGTTCTGAGAATGATATCAATATTGGCGTATTATATAAATATTTTCTTCGAAAAATATCGTCGTTTTCTTCTAATATTAACTTTTACCCATTATAACCACCATCTTAACTATGTTTAAGGCTTTTTGGTTTGAGAAGAATCGTTTAATGGAGGGTGATCGGAGGATGACGGAGATGATGCTGTTGGCATGGTTTGAATGATGAGGCATGGGAAATGAGAATAAGGGGAAACGGGGAGGGAATCGCCCAAGAAAAATTGCCGCGAACTCCCTCTGCCCACCACAAAGTGGTTCCAGTTGGATCGAGAGGTATTTGAATCCGCAACTCACTGTTGGAAAGTGAGCGGCCGGACCACTGAACGATGGGTCGTACCACGATCGTGGATAATCACAAATCAAAATCATCTACCCTCAACGACACCCCCTACGAGTACAGTCGAACGTATTATGATCTACCAAGAATAAATGGTTAAAAAACGTAAGGTTCCTTTGTATTCTAAGCTCAGAAGTGAATATGTCACTCATATTCATCAAAATGCCATTGAAGGGCATGCTAAACAAGAATTGCATAGTCGAAAATGAAATTCCACCGCACTTTCCTTGTGCGATGGCAATGCAACCGACCTGGTGGCTTTCGTCCTTGGGTATCAAGTTGTAATATTGTGACGTCATGGATACTCACAGCGACCACAGACACAGAGCTTTCATATAACAAATTATTTATTAACAAAGAAAACAAAAACAATATATACACTTAATATCTTACTTACACCCTAGCTCTGATAGACCTACTTCGCCCTGATCGGGATGCGATCCAAACCGATTGAAATCGATGGTTTCATTGTGGCCATTCGGCCAACTCCTACTTCTGAAAGCTGCGCACAACCCGCCTAAGCCTTTTTTCCCTGGTGACCGGATGTCACGCTGACACAAAAGGTCCGTTCTGCGCACCCAAACGGCTGGTTTGCCTCGTCCAGGAGCGATCTTATCTGATTGAGAATCGGCGGAATCGTGGCACTCAACCCACTCTTCACCTCGGAGCAAGCGCACACAGCATCGCTCCCCCGTGACCGCAAGCACCCAAGACCTAAAAGTCCGCAGGCTTCGGTCAACTAGTGACTCAGCCTCGCGAGCCATGGCTCGCCATATGCCAACCGTCGTGGCGCCAAGTTTTGTGCACATGCCCGAGTTTCCCCGTTTGTCTCCAGACCACCCAGGCTCTGTACACTCTGTTATATAGGCGAGGCCCACGTGGCCTTCTACGTCACGCCACCGCCCCCGCTTGTTATAACAGTGAAAAAGTTTTCTATAGGCCGGATACCCAAAGCCTATGTGCTCCCGTTCCGCGTTCTTGCCTTTACGGAAAAACCTTCTTCTGTGGCGAGGCTAATGCCTCTACCAAGCGTCCCCAAATAGATGCCACGAGGCACGCTGGCTAATACGTTACAATATACTACATGGACTGGTTGAAGTACCGCCGTGTTTGCAGAAAATTGAAGCAATGTTTGTTGCAGTCAAAGCAATGCCTTGTGCAGAAACAGTATTTTGTATTTAGTAAGGCACTTGTTAAGGCCGGTTGTGCGCGGGCCGCGCGTAATATAGATTCTCTTACTCGGTGTTCTCACGACCAAAAAGTAATCATTTAAAGACAAAATCACTTTAAGAAAGGAGAACAAATATAGAAACTGTAAAAACATGTTCCTTCCTTTATCAATTATTGTCATAAGAATGGAAACTATTCAAATGTTATTGTAATTGACACAACTTCGGAAAGTGAATGTTATGACAAGAAGAAGCAAAATAAACCTATCACAAATAAGGAGGCAAATACAAACAATGCTAATGCAATTAAATATAATTTAAATATATTTAATGAAGGAGAGAAAATGTGGAAATAAGATAAGATGCAATCAACGCCGACAACGCATCGATTCAGTATAACAACAGTTCTATGCTCCGCCTCCAGGCCAGGACTCGTGTCTTGATTGCAAAAAGCATTGCGGCCCCTAGTTCTGCGAGCATCCATGAGGCGCGCTGAAACCGTGGAGTCAGCCACTCTACGTAGAATATTGTATCTCGTCACCCTTGGGCCTGGCAACGGGCGCAGGTGGCGTGACCTCTCCCACGGGACGCGACCTTTGCCTCGTCTCGCCTCGCGCGCTTGCGCGTTTTTGCCGCCATTTCTTCCCGCGCATGCGCACTCGCGCGCGCGCCTATGGGAACGAGCGCGGCGCGGCATTACAATGCAAATGCAAGGAAATTACAGCAAAATGAAATGCAATTATTAAACGCATTAGAATGTAGATTGAAATCAATTTATGCGCACATGGAAAACGAGTACGTTCGTTCGACGCGGGATGAATGACATTATTCTAACGCATAATGAATTTAAAATATCGGCGTTCGTTAATATGTCATGGTAAATACCCCCGTCCTTGTTTTTTTTCTAGTGTAGATTTTTTTGGAAAATGTAGGATTTGTGCGGTGTAAGTACGTATTCACACGATGACAAGTAGATATGGACATGCGCAATGCCCAACAACGAACGTTTTGTGCGTGAAATGAAATTCGGAGGTTCGAGGTCTGATAAGGGTGGACCCTTCATACCAAATGAAACGAAGTATATCGCAGTATTGCAGGCAAGGCAGAGCAGTCAAGCGTACTTTCAGTTACTTCCTTGTGAGACTTGTATTCACACAGTACTTGCTTTATAATACTCAGAAAGTTTTAAACTGTTTTTGACGTTAAGTAAATAAAAAATAATAAATTGTAGGGCCGGGAATACTGTAGTTTATCCGGTCCAACACCAATATTTTCTCGACCTAATGTAATATTTTCACAATAGCGCTAGTGTGTCATTTTCAACATCATATTCTTTTTGTTCGACGGGTGGTTATGCAGTAGATGTTTTTCCATGCACTTAACATTAACAAATCACGAGAGAAGTACAAAGCACAACGTATATTATGTGACGTTGGCATCGAATACGGCTATTTGGTGAAAGATTAGTGGCCCTCTTTTTGTGTGATGGAGATTGCGGCCCAATTTTTCTATACAATATACGCGTAACCCATGAGCATGTAGTTCAAAACGCCCCTTCTTTATTCGAATCTAGTTCTTGAATACAACGCTCGTTAATTTTTACGCGTTTCATAATATTGGACATTAAGAACTTCATCAGTGCATGTCTTGGTTCTTGGAGTCAGACTAGTTTCATCTCTTGCGCTTTATTTTTTCGTCGCGCAGTCTTTACAAAGGCTTCCCCGCCCGGCTCCACTGCCGCGCCAAATAAATGTTCGTTCATTGGCGCGCTCGCTGGAAGTCCACACTGTCGCACTCTTGTAATGGCTACACTAACGCTTCCGAGCATATTTGGCACAAAATGTGGAACGAGAGCCAGTTCTAGCGTCGATCGGGGTGCGCCATCACCGCCTTCCCCTATCCCTACACAGTGAGTCGAAATGACGAGAGCGCTGGCAAATGGCTATTTGGCCGCCGTGGGTCCGGCAAAATTATGTCGTGTTTTTCACAATATAGATACTTGCTAAATATAGAATTTCTGTTTAACGCATTTCGAAGAGAAAACCCTTTGTATTTGTATAAATTTTCAGCATCATTTAATCAAATTTATAATTGAAGTATAAATGAATTGAAATTACTAGAATAAGACGTAGTGCACAGAAAACACACGGCGTTTTAAGATGTATTTACATAGGAAAGAAGACACACGAAGACATAGGGCAGAGAACGTGGGGGAAAAAGTCTCCGGACGTATTTATGTATGATAGTGGTACTGGTATACTAATACGTATAATTTGAATCGACAAGTATTTCAAAATTAATCTTTTAATAAAGAGTGTTGAATAAAATTCCTTCCTATTCTGAACAATGTTGTAATTTAGTCTATGTAAAATCATCAAGTTTTTCTCTCTTTCTTTATTTTTCATTTGATGCAATTTTACGCAAATTATTACGTCTTACACGAAGTAAAGCATATTGAGGAAATGGGTACAAAACAAGTATTTATCTATTTTTATTTATTATTTAATCTCATTAGTTATTAATATAACATTGTACGACGGTATTAGTTTTATATTCCGTTATAACTTGCTATAAAAAACCTAATGTTCTCTTATTCATGAAAAAGTTAAAGCTGCTTCAATAGAATAATCTGATTTAGCCTTGTCTGCCTTCCAAAGCGGAAATGCTACTGTTTGGTGATGATGAAAATAGTCCATTGTCTCATTTGTTGGAGCGCTGGGGCGCTGGCTGCCCGCACGCACAGGAGTTGCTTCTTGCGAAGGCACAGGGGTGTGGGCGCGCTGTGCGCGGCGTGTCAGGCTTTTGTTCAGGGCGGAAGTGACGTCGGCCCGGCGACAGAGGGCGCAGCGGTCAGCTCTCGACCTCCGACCCTCCGCGCGCGCCCGACACGAAGGACCTCGATGGGAGCGAGCCGCGGAGGGACGGCTTGCAACGCAAGGCCGAGCAATTGAGAGATGGACGGATTTTTAAATGAAAAGGACAGGTGGAACAAATTCTAACGCCTCGTGCAACATCACCTCTACCTCTGCCATCGCTACTAATCGACCGAGAGAGGTGACTTGAGGTATCCGGTTTCTTCATCAATGTCAGGCGCATCCCGGAGCAATATCCACAGTCCGCGCGCTGTCTTTTCTTTCTCTTCCTTGATCTATCCGCACGCACACACACACACACACACACACACACACACACACACACATTTACACTTACATGCACTACACTGCCACCGCACATGCCGCGAGACCGGCCGGAAGCTTAGAGTTTGTCCCGGCTGGGGCGGTGCATGCTGGGAGATACCTGGTTAGTGCTAGCCGACTGGAAGCTTGCCGCCGGATCTTATCATCCGGCTGGGGAAGATTACCGCTACCTTCGGGGGGGGATGCACTATCCGTTCAGGGCTAATGACCTTAGTAGTTGACGCGCCCGGAATCACTAATTAATCAAGCTACTTACCGCATCCAGCTTTGCTGCTTTTGCTGTTACCGCTGTCATCATCATCATCATCCTCATCATCATCATTATTATCAAAAACGGTACAGCCACCACTACGACGTGTCTGCCGCCACCGCTGTCGCCATCACCACTACCACCACCACCATCACCACCACCACCATCTCCACCACAATATCCACTACCACCACCACCTTCTCCACTACCACCACTGCTACCATCACCATCACCACCACCCCTATCTCCACCACTACCTCCACCACCACTACCCCCCCCACCACCACCAGTACCACCGCCGCCGCCACATTACTTTCAACTACACTATAAAGTAAAACTGCTATAAACTGCGGATAAAACTGCTTCCAACTACGAGAAAAACTAAAATTAATAATTTAGTACATGTATACTTGGCCAAACAACACGGGGTAGCAAAAATAAGTATAAAATGCTTGTTTCAATAGTTAGTGGATTGCAGCACAAATGACACCGCGCCGTATCACACATGCGTGATATCTAACAACACATTATGGTATTCATACCTATGCATTACAGTCATGTTCACGTACTAAAAAAACTATTAGGCAAATTTATGCTCCACATAATTTTTCGATTTACCTTACCTTTTTTATTATACAGCGTTTTTCTCGAATATTTTATTAAATATCATGTCCCCTTACGTATAAATGATTACCATGAATAGACTCTGTACTTCGTTTCCCGGAAATTTGAAAATTGCTAGTGGTTGCTTAAAACGCCACTGAGAGAGGACTTCATTGAGCTGCAAGCTTGGAACCCCACCGACCAAAGGCGAGCAGTATTCTTCCCGCAGTCACCTCGTGCGCCACCTCTCTCAAATAGCAGCCTGGGTGTTCCACAAGGTCCGTTGCACGGGCGCTTATCCTCCCAGCGGCGTCCACTCCACCGCCCCGCCACGACACGAGCGCCCGCCCTTTCCGGAGCGGCGTCTGGGAGCACTACCCCACGACCTTAATCGCCGCGCGCAGAGGCACACCCGCGCAGTTTTCGACGCGGCAAACAGTCATAAACGCTCTCCGAGGGGTTAATCCGGGGCGCGAACCCTGCCCTGCCCAGCCCTCGGCCACCCCCGTCTATTGCTGGCTTTCTTTCATTTTCTTTATCTCCGCTGTTTCTCCGTCTTTAATTTTGTACTTTATGCTTCTCTTTAATTCACGTTTTCCTTTCTCGATTCGTTTTTATTTTTCTTGAGTTTTTTTTCTTTCTTCTTCTTCTTCGTTTTTTTTTTTTTATTTTTCGTTTAGGGTGTAAGAGACTAACGAGAAAAAATGGGGGCGCCGCGCAGAGGAAAGACGGAGAAGTGAAGATAGCAACAGAGTGGTCACGCTTTGGCGGAAATTTTTACGATGGAGACGGCGTCGTTGAGAAGCCCTAGTTCCGCCGCCGCCGCCGCCGTCTGAGCCGCCTCACCCGTCGTCGACCCAGCGGCGTCGCTTCCATTGCCTCGCTCAACTCCGCTACCGTTGTCCGTGCGCGGTCGACCGCAGCCCCAGCCGCAAAGCTTGCACTCTTCTCTCTTGGTCGCGCACGTAGATTGTTACATTTCCATCGTCGGGAAATCTACTATCGGGGAGAATTTTTGTTAAATTATTGGTAGACCAATTTGCGAATGTATTTCCTTTTTAGTTTAGGTTTTTGTTCGCATGGTCTTGTTCCTGATAAGACCATAAAATTAATTTCCTCTAATTAGTGACTAATTATCTTTTCGGGTGTTCAGTTGATACAAATATAAATATAAGAACACAATTCAGTAATCAGTAGAGTATTTTTTTGTGTAATAAATTTTGTGCAGTTTGTTTCATTCGTCGTCTAAACAGAATTTGTTTACTGAGTAGCAGTCTAAGAAAACAGTAGTCGTATAAAACGTCTAGGAGGAAGGCTGAAGCATGTAATTATCATGGAAGCGATGTATTTGTTCTTCCTAGGAAAGTCAGCCTTTATTCCGGACTTGAAGGCTCCCTCTGGCAATGGTTCAGTAAAACAATTGTGACACTTCCGAGACCTGGCTGGGCGTCTGTCTCGTCTGTCTGCAGCTGTTCTGGGTTCAGCAGTCCTTAGAGCCCTTCACCCGTGCTTGTCCCCACCCATCTCCCGAGTTGTCTCGTTCAGCACCACCCCGCCCCCGCCTCGTAACCGGTGCATCTCATCCCTTCGCGTTGCCCCGCACTTCCATCGCCGCCTTTGCCTCCACGTCTACACCTTGCGCATCCCCACGCCGCTTCTGCCGCCGTTGCCTCCACTCCCGCCGATGAGGTCTCCGTCTCCCAGTCGCTGTTGGCATCGCCGCTGCCCTCATTTGCACCATTGCCGCCAACGCTCTCTTTTCGCCGGCGCTCGTCTGCTCCATACTCTGCTTCCCCCTCCGTCGTCGCCCCTCTTATCACGTCCACTATCGTCACCACCAGTGCCGACCGACTTGTCGCGTCTCGCCTCCTCTGGCTGCACCCTACTAGCTTCCACCACGCCCCACCCTGCCTTGCCATGTCTCTCCTCGCCTCGCCTCGCCTCGCGCTATCTCGTCTCGTCTCGCCCCTCCCCGCCTCGTCTTGCTTCTTCCGATCTCTTCTCGTCCCTCTCCACCTCGCCTCGCCGCGGTCTCTTCTCGCCTCTCCCCGCCTTGTCTGGCTCCTCCCCGTATTCTTTCGCCCCTCCCCGCTTCGTCTCACCCTTCCCCACCTCGTCTCGTGTCTCCCCGCCTCTCCTCGTGCAACTCGCGCCGCCACACCGTCTCGCGCGCATTAATCGTCAACCGCGCGCTTCCTTTGTCGACTCTCGCGCCACCGGCGCCCCCACCACCCCTCGTCCTCCGCCGCCACCCCGCCGCCTCTCGCGAGGGTAGCGCGACGTGGGGCGGCGGCGGGCGGCGGCAGGTCAACGACCTCGCTCCCCCTTGCAGCCCGTTTTATTGGGCGCGCGCTGCAGCGGCGGAGCTGCATTGTAATGGGGCGGACAGCAGCAGCAGCGGCAGCACTGTTGCCGCTGCCCCCTGCATCCCCTGCATAAACGCCGCCGACGCCGCGCCGGTGACTTCCAGTGCTCCGCGTGCTGGGGGACGCCGGGGGAGACAGGCGCCGGTGGCTGTCTGGGGCGAAGCGGGAGCTCGTGCTCTTTCATTGGTATCACATTAGCGACGCAACATTTACAGATTACGAACATTTGAAATAAGCCAGCAAAAAACAAGCTGTTACATTAAAGGAGAACAGTATCTTTTATATTTTCACAACCATTTATTTCAGTAATATTTCCGCCTTTTCATCAATAAATTGGACTATTGCCTGTCAAATAAATAAATAAATGAAAATATATTATATTAATTAATTAACGCCCGAATCAATTTGCGCGCCTACAGCATGCGCATTGTCGTGTAAGTTCGTGCAGGGTCATTGTTGGAGCTATCTGCTATCATAACTAAGCAATCGCTTAGTTGTTATGTTGCTCACTCTGCAGTACCAACTGCTGGTTCTATGAGCGTTTTTAATAAAAAATATTATATAAAATATATTTAGAAACTAAACACAAATTTGAAATCCAAGTTTTTATACTTCACAAAATACTCTAGAAATACTCTCTTATCGTATATGCAGGTCAGTGTGTCGTCTGACGTATTTCTACTGTGCGTTTGTGTTTCTCTGTTCCGTGGCAAGGAAGAGTGGTGGGTGTAGGGACAGCGCCCTGAAAACGTGATGCAATGACCAGCTAATACTCTTCCGGGGAGTGGCCTTGCCAATCCGTTGCATCAGACCATACCTTGAAAACTGTTTTTCTGTCCTTCCGTTGCCTTCGACAGTATTTTCGAGGTTGGAGACGGCTAGTTTTTGAATACCATGTTGACGTTACATTCTGCTTTCTCGTTGCTTCGGATTCCTGTACCTCCAGGTTCTAGGAAGAAACATAGTTTGGGGTCACAAGCTGTTGTTCTGCCTTCTTTGATATATCATTTCAGGGAATATTTGTGTAGTACTTTGTATTTCTGGGGTCTAACACTGTGTAAATATTGCTGAGATAAACTACATTTGCTATAATGGCTTGAAAAAAGTTTCATAACTAACATCGCAATTTTATATATTTTAAGTTAACTTTAACGTTAGAATCTACAATATCATTTGAATATTAATTCGATTTCTATCAGAATCCATTGATAAGTTCATTAAACTATTAGCAGCAAAATTGAAAAGCCAGAATCATTGGGTGTTAAAATTTAAATTGCATTGGAAATTGTACATAGTATACTCATTTGCAACAACACCTGCTCTGTACTTCGTTAACGAAACTTCTCATCGGGACAAGTGCATCAAATTACATGAAGGGTACTCGTCCTGATTACCGGAATTCGCGTCGGAGCGATCTGATGGCAGGCTATTCCGCTCCGACGCCCACAGTGCCCCTACACGAGAAATAACCTGCACTCATCGGGGCCGCCGACTACACCCCGGGGACGCTTCGAATAGAGATAGGGAGCCCGGTCGTAACGAAGCACACAGATCGTCCCGACCCCGCGCCTCCCGTTGGCCAGGCCGCCCCTCCCTGCCCTCACCCCACCCACCGCGCCCCGCCACGTACCGTCCCGCTTCTCACCCCGACCATCCTGCATCCAGCCCC
>BOPP01000001.1:4376123-4400312 GCA_017312745.1 Gryllus bimaculatus
CGTTTGTCTCACAGAACCACACGGCTTGTACATCTGTTATATAGGCGAGGCCCACGTACTTCTTCGTCACGCCACCGCCCGCTTGTTATACAGTGAAAGTTTTCTATAGGCCGATACCCAAAGCTGTGGTCCGCTCCCGTTCCGCGTTCTTGCCTTTACGGAAAAACCTTCTTCTGTGGCGAGCTATCCTCTACCAAGCGTCCCCAAATGATGCCACGAGGCACGCTGGCTAATTACGTTAAATATACTACATGGACTGGTTGAAGTACCGCCGTGTTTGCAGAAAATTGAAGCATGTTTGTTGCAGTCAAAGCAATGCTTGTGGCAGAAACAGTATTTTGTATTTAGTAAGGCACTTGTTAAGGCGGGTTGTGCGCGGGCGGGGCGTAATAATAGATTCTCTTACTCGGTGTTTCTCACGACGCAAAAAGTAATCATTTAAAGAAAAATCACTTTAAAAAGGAGAACAAATATAGAAACTGTAAAAACATGTTCCTTCTTTATCAATTATTTGTCATAAGAATGGGAAACTATTCAATGTTATTGTATTTGAACACAACTTCGGAAAGTGAATGTTATGACAAAGAAGAAGCAAAATAAACCTTATCACAAAATAAGGGAGGCAAATACAAACATGCTAATGCAATTAAATATAATTTAAATATTTTAATAAGGAGAGAAATGTGGAAATAAGATAAGATGCAATCAGCGCCGACAACGCATCGATTCAGTTATAAAACAGTTCTATGCTGCCGCCTCCAGGCCAGGACTGCGTGTCTTGATTGCAAAAAGCATTGGGCCCTAGTTCTTGGCGAGCATCACGAGGCGGCTGAAACCGGGGTGGAGTCAGCCACTTCTACGTAGATATTGGGTATCTCGTCCCTTGGGCTGGCAACGGGGCAGCAGGTGGCGTGACCTCTCACGGGACGCGACTTTGCTCGTCTGCGCGCTCGCGCGCTTGCGCGTTTTTGCGCATTTCTTCCGCGCAATGCGGCACTCCTTGATGGTCGCGGCGCGCGCCTATGGGGAAACGAGCGGCGGACGCGGCAATTACAATGCAAATGCAAGGAAAATTACATAGGCAAAATGAAATGCAATTATTAAAACGGTTAGAATGTAGATTGAATATGCAATTTATGCGCACATGGAAAACAGAGTAGTCGTTCGTTCGATACGCGGAATGATGACATTATTCTAACGCATAATGAATTTAAAATAATCGACGTTCGTTAATATTCATGGTAAATACCCCGCGTCCTTGTTTTTTTTCTAGTGTAGCATTTTTTTGGAATGTAGGATTTGTGCGGTGTAAGTACGTATTCATCAGATTGAAAGTAGATATGGACATGCGCAATGCAACAACGACGTTTTTGTGGCGTGAAAAATGAAATTCGGAGGTTCGAGGTCTGAATAAGGGTGGCCCTTCATACCAAATGAAACGAAGTATATCGCAAGTAATTGGGCAGGAAGGCAGTAGCAGTCAAGCGTATTTCAGTTGGGTTCCTTGTGAGACTTGTATTCAAACACAAGATAAATCTTTGCATTATAAGACATCACTCGGACGAGGAGAAATGTCGCTTTTCAATGTGTTTTTTCGGGACTGTTGTTTCAGGCCTATAGGTTATATGAGAAAATGACTAAATGTGTAGCGCGTTTTCGTGTTGTGACTCTCACTCCTTAAGTGTGCGTTTAAGCTACCCAGTCCAGAGACGCACGCATAATAGGGTGTTTTGTCCGAGGCGTATGGTGATTGTATTTTTTTTGATGTGGCTAAGTTATGCTCGCTAGTCGTTCAATTTCACAATTCATCATTTCTTTTTGTTCAGTACTGACGCTTTGTGGTTTGTCGTGCAGTCGATATTGTTTTGTCGCACTATGCCTTGTCAATCATTCTTTAACAGCACTTCACTTGCGCACTGAGTTGGCGATGTGAGAGATTGTGAGGCAGATAGCTGTTGGTATGGGGTCGGTGCTCGTTGAAGGGGTAGTTCACTTATTGAGTGAAGCTATGGGCATCGAATAATTTGAGCCGTTTTCTTCCCCTGCCCCGTCCTTGTACCCTGGTTTCTTTATGCTTTGCTCCTTTCCTTTCCCAGGCCTTTAGCTATGGGTATTTTGTTCGAACAGGGACTTAGGTAGACCGCTGTTGGCTGTGGCTGCGACTGCGGCTCGATCTGCGGCAATTGTGTATACAATGATCTTCGCTCTGTCGTCAAGGCCTCGTTATGAGCATTAGTTTAGCTTTGAATATGACGTGCTTCATTTAGTGTAGCCGCGCTGTGGTAGGAGTGGCTCGAGGTGTTTAGATACAGTCGTGTTTATTCTTCTTCTCTCGCTGTCCTCGCTCGTTTTTCAGATAATCAATCTGGGGGACGTTTCTCAGTCTTAGTGGGTGATTATTTCGCATCAGTGGCAGCTCTTTTGAGGTGTTTTCGGGACGGTGAGATATACGTCTTCATCTCTTGCTCGCGCTTGTATTTGGTTTCTGGCTGCGCTCGTCTCACGCTCCTCTTGGTAACGTCATAGGCGCCTGCCGCGCTGGTGCCCGCGGTGGCTTGTTTTGCTGACGTAAGGTGCGTTGTCGTGCTGGTCCATTTGACCGTCAAACTGCTTCGTCACCGTTCCGGTACACTCTGGCCTCGAGACGCTCGCTGGAAGTCGCACACTGTCGCACCTCTGTTCTACTGTATGTCATATTGGGCGTGAGTTTCGTTCCGAAGCCGCACATGTTCTCGCGAGTGTCATATTTTTGGTTCACGTTCAGTTTTATCTGCCTGGCACAACGCCAGATCGAGATTCTCAAGTACTCTATGCGTCGGAGGGTGGGTGTGGGTGCCGAGAGGAGCTGGGCCGGCGCCACGCAGGATGGGTCGCCCTAGGCCACTTACTAGGTACGCTTGTGGGTTCGAACATGAAGGAGGTCTGTAATAATGGAGCTGTTTGGCCTGCTCGCCGTTTTGGGCTGGACGCAAGATATTTTGTGGGTGTCTTAGATGTTCGTCGTTTTTTCCTTTTCTAATATCGATGGATTACTTGCTCATACATTAGCTCACGACATCTTCCTGTCTTCAACGATATTTCTGCTGATTAGTAGAAAAGTCCTGTCGTGGAGTTTTGCCGGTCTGCATCAGGGCTTGGGTGAGAGGGATGCATTTGGTAAGCACGGTGCTAGATTGAAATGGGTAGATTAAAGCTGCAAGGAGGGTCGGAGGGGGAGATGATGAGCAGGAGTGTCAGGCGAAGAGAAGACTAGAGCGGCGCGGTTTTAGAGACTGTTATTTACGTATGGAAAGTGGAAGAACACTTGAGACAGTAGGCAGAGAAGCGGTGGGGGGACAAGGGAGGTCTTCGGTACGTATTTGGTCGGTTATGGAGGGGTCACCTCCTTTCGGGATGCTATACCGGGCAGGTATTACTAGCTGGGGGTGCAGATGTGTGCCACTAGAGCTCATTGTGGATTTGTTCCGTGGGGTCAAAATTGGCGCTGTCTGGGTTTTAGAATGGACGTTGTGTTGAATATTAAATGTCTTTGCTCTTTTGATACGTTTATTGTTGGTTAGCCATTTGTAGCCTATACTTTAGATCTATTCGTTAATAGAGAAGATATAATAAGTTCCTTCGTCTCTCTTTCTTGGTCGCGTCTTGATGTGCCATTTGGCTTTTGCGGGGAGTTGCTCGTTTCGGATAATCTTATATCTAGATTCGGGCGTCTTCGGCGACAGTCGAGGGTAACGCATATTGCGGAAATGTGGTACAAAACAAGTATTTATCTGATTTTTTTTTTATGAGTTTAATGTTGCTTCATTATGGTTATTAATTATAGGCATTTGTCGGTGCTCTTTCTTTTTGCTGTGTTATTCGGCAAGTTTTACTTATCCGCGTGCATTTCGTGACTTGTTATATACTTTCTGATATACCGTCGTATAACTGTTTTCTTTTGGTCTTGCTTCAGATCTGTCATGCTGCCTGTATGTAAAAGTGTTGGTGGTTTATAATGACCACGCGATCATACTTTTGGGCTTGATTGTAGCGTTGTTTGCCAATTCGATCATGCGGAGATATGTGACTCACCTAGTTTGGTTGATGAATCGCAGTTACTCGCTACGAGTATCTTATGGCGCTCTCATTTGGTTGGACGTCGCGTCTGGGGGACTGCGTTCTTGTCTCGCGTAGACGTCCGGCAGAGAGTTTTTTGCTTTGGATGTCCCGGGGTGTCGGGTGGCGCGCCCGAGTGGTCGGTCGGTGGTCCTGGGTTGTTTCAGTTGGCAGGGTCTTGTATATAGGTGATACGTTGTGGTCGCCGGTGTGGGTCTCATGAGTGGGGCGGCGCATCCGTGTCAGTGCTCTTCGACTGTCACCGACACTAGGCCGCCGCGCGCGTGGCCATTTAATCTCGCCTCTCTTTGCACTCCTAGCGAGATAAGCAGGGGTACCTCGATGGAGCGAGCCGCGGAGGGACGGCTTGCACGCGGATAGGCGAGCTGGATATATCGTGAGAGATGGAGTGTGTGCTCTTCTGGCTTTAATGTATAAAGGACGCTCGCTGGATAGGCGGTATATGAGGTGCGCACGCTCGTCTGTTGCAACTCGTTCGATATTCGTACCCTCTCTGGCCATTTCCGTACTCCAATTACCCTGGTCCGCTTCGAGGTCAGAGGTGAACTCTGATCGCGTAGTCCCGGTTTGCTTCACTCCTTTATATTCGTGGTTATGTGCTGTGCTATACGTTCATGTCTCCAGGCTGGGAGCAATTATATACTCGGCGCCTCTAGCTATCCGGTAGCAGCACTGCTCTCTCTCTGTTTTCTTGTCGTTCTGCCACCTAGTGATCTCGGTGATGTGCCGCTACTACGGTCCGCCCTTGCCAATTGCCGGCCAACTTTTTACATTCATGAACATGCACCACTCATTAACTACTTCATTCTTCTGGCACCTATTGTTACACATCTACAATTCGCACTAGGGCAAGCATTGCGCTTTCAGCGCTCCCCGCCCCGGTCTTCCTCCGTTGCACACCTGCGCGCGAGGCTCGTGGCTCCTTTGCCCCGGAATGGAAGCTTAGAGTTGTCCGCTCTCGTGTGTTGCGTGGGTTGCGGATGTGTTGTCATAGCTTTGGGATCTTACAGAATACCTGGGGTTCTTTGGGCTCGTGGTCGGCGACGGCGGTAAGCTTGCGCGTTTTGGATCTTAGTCGAGATTCCGGTTCGTGGGCAGATCGACTTACCGCTACTTCGGGGGGGGATGCCACTACTGCGTGGCCGGGCTAGATTCTGGTGCCTTTAGGAGTTGACTCTTCGCTGTGCTCGCCGGGTATACATGTTCTATAATTGGGGATGTCTACTACTTGTCACACTTACCGCTATGCCTCGGGTGCTTTGGCTGCTTTTTGTGTATGACTAGTTGCGCTCGCCGCCACCCACCGGCTCCTTGGGACGTCCGCTTCGTGCCTTTCCCTTTTCCTTTCGCTGGTCTCTCTTTTGTCTACGTCCCCTTACCGCTTGATGGTGGACGGTCTACTCGCGCGCCTCGTTTCCGAGCTGGACGCACCCCAGGCCTCTTGTGGTCGCCTTCGTGCCCCTTTGCCCCTTTCCTTTCGTGCTTCTCTTTTGTCTCCGTCCCGTTCCGCTTGCTTTGGTGCACGTTCCTCCCCGCGCTTGTTTTCGAGACTCGCAGCACACAAAAGGCACCCGTTGTGCCTCATCAATGCTATCCATCCTCATCATCATCATCTTTCATCAAACGGTTATCAGTGCACTTATAGCCACTCACGTTACTGTTGTCTATTGCCGGTGCTATATGTGCTTTGCCTTTGTCTCGTGTCTGCGTCCTTTGCCGATCAGCCTTAGTTGAGGTCGCCTCAAGCACATCCATCAGATGCGCACCATCCATCTCGGACGTTCCACGCGCCATGCCTCTCACACTTGTGACGCAGTAGATCCACTACACCCGCCCCTTCCGTTCCTTACTCGCTACAATTCACTATTCTTGCAGCCCTGTCTTGTGCTTCTGTCTCAGTACCACTTGCTCGGCCATTTCTGAGCTTGGATAGCACACGGCTCCTACTTCGCGCTCACTCTTTCTCTCGCGTCACCTGGCGCACTTCCACCCATCTTGTGCCGTCCCGGCTTTGCCCTTTTAGCTCCCTCTTATACTATACGCTGCTCTTTTCTTTGTTCCAGTCCAGCCTTCCCCGCCCTTGTTGGTGCCGCCCTCTCACGCCCCTCGTTCGTTCGCTCCCGCCGCGCCACGGCCTTCCTTGTCCTCCCCGTTCAGACCGTAGTTATTCAGATGCCGCTGTTGCCCAGCATTACTTTCAATCTCTTCAGCAAGCTATGTCATTAAGTACTATCCTTTGCTTATACCGTATAACTACGTCTCCGATAAAACTGCTTCCAAAGTACGGCATTGCAAGAAGGTGCAAATCTACATTACTATTCTAGTGCTATCACATGTAAGTTATTCTTGGCGCAAGCACTAGCGGGGCTCACTGCAGATGAGAATAAGTATGACCTGCGGTCCTAATCGCGTTTGTTTCAATAGTTTAGTGCGACCTGCAGCACCAATGAGATTTCGTGCCTTTCGCCCCTTTCTTTGCTGCTGGCGTATAGATTTCTTGTGTTGTATCAGTTCTTAACCAACATTATGGTATTGTCTACATCGGCCTTTTATCGGGTGCATTCCATCCATCAGTCTATGTCTCGCATTGGGTTTGAGCTTGACTAGAACCAAACTAGGCTGAGTGGTTCGGTCGGCGGTGTTTCTTCTGCACACTCAAGATTTTGTTCGACCTTTTACTCCTTTGGTGTCTCTTCTCTTTCTTCGTCGCCTTTCGGTTCCTTTATTTATACGTGCCCAGCTGTCTTTTCTTTCTCGAAATGCACTTTTTTTAAGCTAGATTCATGTCCCTTTGTTTTAGCGTATATCATACTGGATTTCCCCGATATATGTGGAATCACGCACTGGTCTGTGACTTTCGTCGTTCTCTCGCCGGGAACTGTTTGAATAATATGCTGCTAGTGGTGGGGCCCTGTTGCTGCTTATAAGGGTCTGAATATGTTGAGAGTAGCGGACTTCACGCTGGCAAGCTTGGGTAACCGGTCGGACCTTCCGATGCGTATAAGGCGAGCAGTAATTGCTCTTCCGCTTTGTGTCAGATTCTCACTCTGTTCTTGTGTCGTCTCTCACCGTCGGTCGGTAATGGGCAGGCTGTGTGTGGTTCAGCCAATGGCTTCCGTTTGTCCCTCGGGGTCTGCTTGCAGTCGGGCTGGCTATCACTTGCACCGTCGGGCCGCTCGCATACACTGAGTCGGTTTCTCTGCGCTTTTCTTGGGGCGGCGTTGGTGTATGTCGCGTATTGACTTTCGTGCACGAGTCGGGTTAATTTCTGTCGGTAGCGCGCAGATAGGCACAGGCTTGGCGCCGGTTTTGGGTTCAGTCTTTTGGTCGTATTCTGGTCTCGTGTTTGATAATCAGTCTAAACGCTCTCTCTTCGGAGGCGGTTATCCGGGGTGTGAACCCTGTTCGTCTTGTCAGGCCCTTCGGGGCACCCGCGTGTTTATTGCTGGTGGCTTTTTCTGGGTCATTTTTCTGTTCATTTCCGGCTGTTTCTGCTCTCCGTCTTTTTTTATAATTTTGTACTTTAGTGGCTTCTTTGGTTTATGCGTCTTTCTCGCTTTCTTGATTCGTTTTTTTGATTTTTTCTTGAGTTTTTTTCTCTTTCTTCTTCGTTTTTTTTATTTTTCGTTTAGGGTGTAAGAGACTAACGAGAAAAAATGGTGGCTTTGCCGCGATGAGGATAAGATCGCGAGAATTGGGTGCCAAGATAGCAACTTATTGAGTGTCTAGACTGCTTCTGTGAAATTTTTACGATGGAGCTTTGTGCTGTGTCGTTGTATGAAGTTCCTTTTTATTGTGTCCGCTGCTCGCTTCGCCGTTGAGCGCTTCTCATTCCCGTCGTCGACCGCTATAGCGGCGTCGCTTCATTTGCTGTCACTCGCTTACACGTCTGGTCCGTGCGCGGTCGAACGCAGCCCAGCCAGCAACGCTTGCACTCTTCTCTCTTGGTCGCGCACGTAGCTGATTGTTAATTTCTCGTCGGGAATCTACTATCCGGGAAGCATTTTTTGTTTAAAATATTGGTAGACAATTTGCGAATGTATTTCCTTTTTAGTTTTAGGTTTTTTCGTTCGCATGGTCTTGTTTCCTGGATAAGAGCATAATAAATTAATTGCCTCTATTAGTGACTAATTATCTTTTCGGGGTGTTTCAGTGATACAATATAGAATATATTAGAAGCACAATTCAGTCTCCAGTAGAGTATTTTTTTGTGTAATTAAATTTTGTTGGGGTCAGTTTGTTTCATTCGTCCGTCTAAAAGAATTTGTTTGTGAAGTAGCAGTCTAAGAAAACAGTAGTCGTATAAAGTCTAGGAGGAAGGCTGAAGATGTAATTATCATGGAAGCGAATGTATTTTTGTTCTTGCCTAGGAAAGTCAGCCTTTATTCCGGACTTGAAGGCTCCCTCTGCAATGGTTCAGTAAAACAATTGTGACACTTCCGAGACCTGGTGGCGTCTGTCTCGTCTGTCTGCAGCTTGTTCTGGGTTAGCAGTCCTTAGAGCCCTTCACCGTGGCTTGTCCCCACCCATCTCCCGAGTTGTCTCGTTCAGCCCACCGCCCGCCTCGTAACGTTGGCATCTCATCCTTCGGTTGCACCGCACTTCATCGCGCCTTTGCCTCCACGTCTACACCTTTGGCGCATCGCACGCGTTTGCGCCGTTGCTCACTCCCGCCGATGAGGTCTCCGTCTCCAGTCGCTGTTGGCATCGCCGCTGCCTCTTTTGCCCATTGCCGCCACGCTCTCTTTTTTCGCCGGCCGCTGTCTGGCTCCATACTCTGCTTCCCCTCAGTCGTCGCCCTCTCTTATCACGGTCGCACTATCGTCACACCAGTGCCGACGACTTGTCTGCGTCTCGCTCCTCTGGTGGCAGCTATAGCTTCCACACGCCACCCTGCTTGCATGTCTCTTCTCGCCTTCGCCTCGCCTCGCGCTATTCGTCTCGTCTGCCTCCCGCCTGTTTGCTTCTTCGATCTCTCTGCCATCTCCACTCGCCTCGCCGCGGCTCTTTCGCCTCTCCGCCTTGTCTGGCTCTCCCCGTATTCTTCGCCCTCCCGTTTCGTTACTCACACTTTCCCACTCGTCTGTCTCTCCCGCTCTGCCTCGTGGCAACTCGCGGCACTACGTCTCGCGCGCTTATCGTCACGCGCGGCCTTCTTCGTCGACTCTCGCGCCAGCGCGCCCCTACCACCCCTCGTCTCGCGCCACCCGCGCTCCTCGCGAGGGGTAAGAGCGACGTGGGGCGGCGGCGGGCGGGCGGCAGGTAAGACGGCTGCTCCCCTTGCAGCCGTTTTATGGGGCGGCTGGCAGCGGCGGAGCTGCAATTGGTAATGGGCGGACAGCAGCAGCAGCGGCAGCATGTTGCGCTGGCTCCCTGCTCCCTGCATAAACGCGCGACGCCGCGCCGGTGACTTCCAGTGCTTCGCGTGGCTGGGGGGACGCGGGGGAGACAGGCGCCGGTGGCTGTCTGGGGCGAAGCGGGAGCTTCGTGCTGCTTTCATTGGTATCGACATTAGCGACGCAACTTTACAAGATTACGAACATTTGAAATAGCCCCCCCCCAGCAAAAACAAGCTGTTTACATTAAAGGAGAACAGTATCTTTTATATTTCACACATTTATTTCAGTAATATTTTCCCCGCTTTAATCATAAATTGGACTAATTGCTTCAAATAAATAAATAATGAAAATATATTATATTAATATAATTAACGCCCGAATCAATTTGGCGCGCCCTCACAGCATGCGCATTGTCGTGTAAAGTTGTGCGGGTCATTGTTGGAGCTATCTGCTATCATAACTAAGGCAATCGTTTGTTGTTATGTTGCTACTCTGAAGTACCAACTGTGGTTCTATGAGCGGTTTTTAAATAAAAAATATTATATAAAAATATATTTAGAAACCTAACACAAATTTGAAATCCAAGTTTTTTTTATAGTTCACAAATAACTCTTAGAAATTCTCTCTTATCGTATATGCAGGTTCAGTGTGTGTCTGACGTATTTTGCTACTGTGCGTTTTTGTGTTTCTCATGTTTCCGTGGCTAGGGAAGCGTGGTGGGTGTAGGGAGCAGCGGCCTGAACGTGATGGCAATGACCAGCTAATACTCTTCGGGGAGCTGGCCGTGCATCGTTGCATAGAACGATACCTTGCAAACTGTTTTTTCTGGGTCTTCTCCGTTGCCTTCGACAGTATTTTCGAGGTTGGAGACGGCTAGTTTTTTCGAATACGCATGTTTGACGTTAATTCTGCTTTCTCGTTGCTTCGGATTCTGTACCTCAGGGTTCTGGAAAAACATAGTTTGGGGTCAACAAGCTGTTTGTTCTGCCTTCTTTGATATATCATTTCAGGGAATTTTTGTGTAGTACTTTGTATTTCTGGGTTAACATGGTGTAAATATGCTTGAATAAAATACATTGTGCTATACAATGGCTTGAAAAAAGTTTCATAACTAACATCGCAATTTTATATATTTTAGTTTAAACTTTAAACGTTAGATCTGCAATATCATTTGAATATTAATTCGTTTCTATCAGAATCCATTGATAAGTTCATTAAACTATTAGCAGCAAAATTGAAAAGGCAGAATCATTGGGTGTTAAAATTTAATTGCATTGGAAATTGTACATAGTATACTCATTTGCAAAACCACCTGCTCTGTACTTCGTTAAACGGAAACTTCTCAATCGGAAGTGCATCAATTAACATGAAGGGTACATCGGTCCTGATTACGGAATTCGCGTCGGAGGCGATCTGATGGCAGGCTATTCCGCTCCGAAGCCACAGTGAGCCTACACGAGAAATAACCTGCACTCATCGGGGCCGGCGATACACCCGGGGAACGCTTTCGAATAGGAGATATGGGAGCGGTCGTAAGAAGCACACAGAAAATGTCCCGACCGCCGCGCTCCCGTGGCCAGGCGCCGCTCCCTGCCCTCACCCACCCACCGCGCACGCCCAACGTACGTCCCGCTTCTCACCCCGACATCCTGCATCCAGCGGCCGCCCGGCCCGATCCCTCCTCTGACCCGATCCGCCCGAGTTTGCTTCCCGCATCCCCCTCGCTGCTACAGACATTAGGCCCGCTCGTCGCGCAGGGGGTCCGCCCTTACCCGCTCCGGGCCTCGTCTCCGCCCCGTCATGTCGCGCACGTCCCCTCGTCCCTGCCACGCCTCACTCCGTCTGCAATCCCCGTCCTATCGACATGGTTCATGCCCTCGCCTTCACTCGCCGTAGTTGCGGCCTCTCCGACGCACTCTGCGACCAGATCTTGGCCGCGCGCCCTTTCCTTCCCATCCCGTCCTTCCCCTCCGCATACTCCTCGACCTCCGCTCTCCCGTCCGCCCTGCCCCTCGTCATGCCCAACCCCTTTGTCGTGCCTCACTCCGCCTCTCCCACTTTCGTCCCTCACTGGACGCAACCTACAATCAGCCTGCCTCGGTTCCGCCCAGCCCGTATCCCGATCCCGTCCTCCGTCACGTCTCGCCTACGTATCCCGCACGCTGGGGCTCACCCGTCACGGGAGTTCTCAGCTGCATCCATTCATCCACGCTGCATCATTTTTGGACTCGTCCGCGCCCTTCGACCGCTCAGTCCGCTCCCGCCGCCCTGCGCAGCATCTGGTCACATTCCCTTGCCGCCTCGTGCCGCCTTCACCGCACCTGCCCAGCGCAGCCCGGGACTCGCCGGGCTGCGATCGAGGGCCGCATGAAACGCGACGTCCGCGGCCGGGGGCGTGGGCATCGCCAACATCACATAGGGAAGATTTTGCTCTATACTTTCGCAGCGCGGTGCTGCGCCACGCCACGGCACGCCAACGCACGGCACGCCACGAGCGTCCACCGACCGCGGCCGAGCCGACGCGCTCCCGGCCGCGCGCGCGCGCGCACGTGCGTGCCGAAATGCCAATCAAAATCCAACGACTGCCGTTGTTTTGCGTTGCTCCGGCCACTCGCTGGCGCATCGCTGCCCGTGAATATGCAGCGAGAGAGCCGGCCGGCGCCGGCGCGTGAGAGCACCTCTTGATTGCATACGGCGCGTCCGTGCAATTGCACCCCGGCTCTCCGATGATTACAGTGCAACTAATTTCATAGCATTAATTAATAAACAACTTTTCGTGATCATTTAGTTGGGAGTGTTTGCGTGCTCGTGGTGTCGGCGATGAGCGCCGGGTGTGATGGGGTATATCGAAATTTCTAACGCCTGCTGGACTAGTGGGATTCGCGCTCTCTATTCTGCGTGTCGCTGTTGGAGAGAGTAATGTGAACATATGTTGGGAGGATGAAGGGAGTTTTGTGTTGTCTCGTCGAAATATCAAGATGTCCAAAACAAAGTTCTTATGTATGACGGAATAGTGCCCTGTGCTGAAATGAAGTAAATTCCAAAATATAATTTATGGTAGAGCTAGGTTTCCATCGCACCATGGATAATACAATGTAAGATTGACGATCGCGCTACTAAGAAAATGGACGTAATTTTGATGTGTTTTGCAAACAAGTTTCCGCAAAATGATTCGGAGAAAAGGAAATTGTTATCATTTTTATTATCTCTATTTAATCTTCGTCTTACCCTTCCAGAACCCTTCACTTGACTGAATAACCCAATACGTTTCTAGATCTTTACAAACATTTCCTTTATGTGGTGTTGTCGTGACGTGTCGTGCATCTGTCGTGATATGATAAGAACGATTCCTGAGAGTTACTCCTTTTTTCTGTGCTCCTCTTCATTAATTGTTCGTTATTTTTCATATTGCACATGGTTTCATTTCTAAGCCATAATGAAAAAATAATAATGAGGTTGTTTCGTCTTACAAAGTAAAAGTACTACATACAACCAACTTTTTTTCATAATTGTTCAGATTGGATGACTGATTTGAAACTGAAAAAAATCTTTAATTGCATTTCTTTCGAGATTACTCTATGGTAATTTACGTATTTCATATAATCACAGCCGAAACAATCATTAAAGAAAAACTCAATCCCATTTAAAAAATAATTTCACTTTCCAGAAAGAATCGATCTTACGCGAGGGAATTTTTCCTCATTTTCCCAGAAATTCAGACATGTCTCGCCAACGGTCAACTTCGGAACAAATAAACTGGTGTTGTGACAGACCGAGCCGCAACGCGCCAACCGAAGTATACGTACTAATCGTGTTTTCTCGCACTTGATTGTCACCTCGATTATAAACAATGAAATAGAACGCGAAATTGCGACGGGGCGGACAGTCCGATCCGTGCGGGAGGAGGCGGAGAGCGAAACGCAATAAAAAAAAGAAACCGCGTGCGCTAGATATTAAATTTCAGTGAAAATTTAAAACGAAAAATATTGGCAGGCTGACTGGTGTCGCTGTTTGTTCGCTTGTTTTGGGTTGTTTTCTTGCGCCGACGCTTGGGCGCGCTGCCTGCCGAAGCCTGCTTGCGGGACATATTGCAATTCCCCGAGCCTCCGACGACAAGACAGCTTGTAAATGGGTTTTGATATTGGCAGGCGTGCCCGGGATATTTCCCCGCCCGCCCATGGGCGAATCTGCGCGTCGGCCACCCCCACCGTAGCACCGCCCGCGTCTCCAGTCGGCCGTACTGGTCAAGTGGAGGGTAGCTCCGGCCGCGCTGCATTACGCGTTGCAAGGAGACGAACTCGTCTCCGGTGAAGAAGGATTGCTTTTGCGAAGTCCAGCGTTTCCTCGACGTCTACCTGAAGTTTCGTTCCTTTTTGAATTCTCAATTCGAGCCTTGGCCTCAAATCCATGAGCTGTCAACTCTGCCGAAATTTTGCGAGATCAGAGGAGATGAGGTGACTTGGTCGTAGTTTATGGCTGAGCTCGAACAGTGAGGCAGGGGCCAGATTGGAAAAAAATAAACATCGATTGTGGTTAGTTGTTCGTTGCTCAAAGTACTGCTCGGGCATCTACCTGCAACAGTTTGGAAGAACCGAGCAATTGGAGAAAAGAGCTTTTACAGTTCTCATCCATGCATTCATCTTCACCTGGTGTCAATAACCCATTGGAGTCGTGACTTGAATATGGAACCCCTCAGTATTGTATATTCGACACTTTTAAATAAAAATATTTAGCATGTATGGGACGACCTGGCTGGAAGAGTGGGTTCTGTTTTTCTGCTCCAAATTCCCTCTCTTTTTCGTCGCTCTTCCTTGCCGTCTCTCCATGTCATCCTTCTCTTTCTGCATCTCGCTCTTCCCTCCTACGCATTCTTCAGCCCCTCATCTTTTCTTCCTCCTCACTCTTCTGCAGATCATCCTTTCTTCTTCTATCTTAGTCCTCACCTCCTCCTTCTTCCCCTCATCCGTCTTCCTAGCCTTCTCTCCTTACCATCCCTCTGCTTAGTCATCTCGTTCTTCTTTCCTCCACATCCTTCTTCAGCTGGATCTTCCTTTCGCTTCATTTTTCTGCTCTTTGTCCTTCCCTATTCTTTCTTCTTCCGCACCTCCTACACTTTCTTTCGCTCATCTCAACCTTCTGAACCTTATTCTCCTCTTTCTCTCCTCTTCTTCCTCCTGCATGTCGCCGTGTGATGCAGACCACCTGGTCGCGCGGGCCAGCGGCGGCAGCGGCATCGCAGCAGCAAGTGCGCCCTTGGCACACGCGCACGTGCCCCTCCTCTCCCCCCACGCCCCGTCCCGTCCCCCTCGCGGCGGTATCGATTGGCAAGTGCGTGAGGCTGCGCGTGCCTCCGTCCCCCGGCGCTCCGCTTTCCGCGCTCCCACGACGCCCCCACCCCAGGCACTTCATGCGCCTTGCGCTGTTTACGTAGCTAGCGCACAATGTGAAAGAGGCTGCAATAACAACATTTTAAAATCCGTACATCCCATTCAAGAATTTATTTCTGTGAACGTTTCATCCATAATTAGCTGAGTAACGTAATTAATAATAATAATTATAATAATAATAACGTAAGTAAATAATGAAGTGAAATAATAATAATAATAATAATAATAATAATAATAATAATAATAATAATAATAATAATAATGTGAGTTCAAATATTGTAACAGTGCATGTAATAGAAAAACATAAGCAATACTTGAAGTAGACCATGATATGATCTTCGTATTTTCGTTTTCGGCATCTGCAACAATATGTAATGGAATTTGATTCTGGTACAATGTCATCATTAGTAAAATCCAAATTCTAATTCGGTATTAATAAATGTAAATACCTTTTCGTTTTATACTAAATAAACTTTCATACATCGAGAACACCAATGCAATTAATAATGTTACTAATTAAGTATTTTTTATTTTTTTAATTTGTAAAATATAATCTCTTCATGTATATTAATTTGCTTAATTATTGAGTCCGTTTATATCGTTAATGTATTTTTAAGGTCAATTGTAGGGATTAAGCAATATTGCAATGTGAGTAGTATTTGAAATTGTTTTGTTTCAGCCCGAACCATAGTCATTAATAAAATATTTTTAATTTAGAATTTCATTTGTATTGTATTCAGAACTAATCCTTGCAAATTACGAATTAGCAAATGCAAAAATTAATCAATTAATTATGAATGCAAGAAGTGTAATGCATATTCATCATTACTTCAGTAAAACGAATTTTGTTTGTTGGCGTTCAAAAACTAAAAGTAATCAAAATTCCACTAAATTTTAAAGAATTAATTATGTAAATTCAACATATATTTAAACACATTGAATATATTAATTCAATAATGGTCTTTTATTAATGAATATTGACTTAATATCATGTAATATTTCAATTGCTAATACGAAAGTGTACAACGCCTTATCGAATGAAATGAGTTAATATAATTCTCATATTCAACATTTCAGAAACTTTTTGCACGGATTACTTTCAGATGGAATCAATACGATTCAATACTCATCACTATCGCAAGCACTCAATTTAAGAAGAAATTGAAGAGAGAAACAGCATTACCACGTAATCGCGCAACTTACAGATTCAACAAAAATGCTGACTATAACAATCATTCGTTTTCACCTGATTACATTAATCAATTAAATAAATGATAATTTCAGCTATAATTTTAAATTTTTATTAATAGATATTTTGATCTCTTTAGAGTGTGATGATAACTTTGTCAGTATGACTTGTATTTTTGATTCTGTTAAGGCCATTCTAGTGTCCGTTTCAGAAGATTTCAAAGACACCGTAATTTTGACAAATGCCCATTAAATTTGATATTATCCACAGAATAAAACAGCAAATGCAATGTATACTATGGAATTTCTCTTTAGAACAATGGAGAAAAAAAAACCAAAAGGAGGTGATATTCTCTTCTTCTGTCTTCGTTTCTTAAAACCATAGAAATAATATGATTTAATGCATGCATTTTTAAACTTGAGCTTTTTCTCCAGAATGAAAAAAACTTGAAAAAATATTAAAACGAATCACTCTTTCGGAAAGCAGTCATGCAGTGTTTAGTGTCAATGCGACACAATAGCTGAGGTATGTGGTAGTATTGCGGTTCGAAGTGGACGGGGTGAATTCTAGTACGTCGGACTGTTCGGGACAATGCGAGGCTGCGTTGAGTTGGATGATTGAGTTGGAGGCGGGGCGGGGAGGCGTGTGGCGAGAGAGCGTAGAGAGAGAGAATGCACTCTGGCCGAAATTTGCGAGATCAGAAGGAGATGAGGTGACTTGGTCGTAGTTTATGGCTGAGCTCGAACAGTGAGGCAGGGGCCAGATTGGAAAAAAAATAAAATCGATTGTGGTTAGTTGTTCGTTGCTGCAAAGTAATGGCTCGGGCATCTTACCTGGCAACAGTTTGGAAGAACGCGAGAGCAATGTGAGAAAGAGCTTTCTACAGTTCTCATCGCAGCATTCAATCTTCAACCTGGTGTCAATATACCCTTGGGTCCGTGACTGAATCATGGAACCCCTCAGTATTGTATATTCGACACTTTTTTACAATAAAATCATTTAGCATGTATGGGACGAACCTGGCTGGAAGAGTGGGTTCTGTTTTCTGCTCTAAATTTCCCTCTTTTTTCGCGCTCTTCTTGCGCGTCTCTCCATGTATCCTTCTCTTTCTGCATAGTCGCTCTTCGCTCCTACGCATTCTTCAGCCCCTCATTTTTCTTCCTCCTCATCTTCTGCAGATCATCCTTTCTTCTTCTATCTTAGTCCTCACCTCCTCCTTCTTGCCCTCATCCCTCCTCTACGCCTTCTCTCGACTTACCATCCTCTGCTTAGTCATCTCGTTCTTCTTTCCTGCCACATCCTTCTTCATGGATCTTCTTTCGCTTCAATTTTCTGCTCTTGTCCTTCCCTATTCTTTCTTCTTTCCGGCACCTCCTACACTTTACTTTCGCTCATCTCAAACTTCTGAACCTATTCTCCTCTTTCCTCTCTTCTTCTCCTGCATCGTCGCCGTGTGATGCAGACCACTGGTCGCGCGGGGCAGCGACGGGCAGCGGCATCGCAGCAGCAAGTGCGCCCATTGGACACATGTGAAGGCACTGTAGCCCCTCCTCTGCGCCCCACGCCCCGTCCGCGTCCCCTCGCGGCGTATCGATTGCAAAGTGCGTGAGGCTGCGCGTGCCGTCTCCCCGGCGCTTCGCTTTCCAGCGCTCCACACGGACAGCCCCCAACCAGGCACTTCATGCGCTTGCGCTGTTTACGTAGCTAGCGCACATTGTGAAGAAGGCTGCAATAACACACATTTTAATCCGTACATCCCATTCAAGAATTTATTTTGTGAACGTTTCATGCATAATTAGCTGAGTAACGTAATTAATAATAATTATATAATAATAACGTAAGTAATAATGAAGTGAAATCAAATAATAATAATAATAAAATAATAATATATAATATAATAATAATAATGTGAGTTCAAATATTGTATAACAGTGCATGTAATAGAAAAACATAAGCAATACTTGAAGTAGACCATGATATGATCTTTCGTATTTTTCGTTTTCGGCATCTGCAACATATGTAATGGAATTTGATTCTGGTAAATGTCCATATTTAAGTAAAATTTCCAATCTCTAATTCGGTATTAATAAATGTAAATACCTTTTACGTTTTATACTAAATAAACTTCATACATCGAGAACACCAATGCAATTAATAATGTTACTAATTAAAGTTATTTTTTTTTTCTTAATTTGTAAAAATTATGATTCTTTATGAATATTTGTTAATTATTGAAGTCCGTTTATATCGTTAATGTATTTTTAAGGTCCTTGTAGGGATTAAGCAATATTGCAAATGTGAAGTAGTTTTGAAATTGTTTTGTTTCAGCCCGAACCATAGTCATTATAAATCATTTTAATTTAGAATTTCATTTGTATTGTAATTCAGAACTAAATCCTTGCAAATTACGACATTAGCAAATGCAAAATTAATCAATTAATTATGAATGCAAAGAAGTGGTAATGCATATTCCATCATTACTTTCAGTAAAACGAATTTTGTTTTGTTGGCGTTCAAAAACTAAAAGTAATCAAATTCGCACTAAATTTTAAAGAATTTAATTATGTAAATTCAACATATATTTAAACAAATTGAATATATTAATTAATAATGGTCTTTTTTAATGAATATTGACTTAATATCATGTATTTTTCAATGCTAATAGAAAGTGTACAACGCCTTATGGAATAAATGGCATTAATATAATTCTCATTTCAAACATTTCCAGAAACTTTTTGCACGGATTACTTTAGATGGAATGCAATACGATTCATACTCATCACTATCGCAGCATCAATTTATAGAAAAAATTGAAGAGAGAAACAGCATTACCACGATGTAATCGCGCAACTTAACATGATTCAACAAAAATGGCTGACTATAACATCATTCGTTTTCAACCTGATTACCATTAATCAATTAAATAATGATCAATTTCAGCTATAATTTTAAATTTTTATTTAATAGATATTTTGATCTCTTTAGAGTTGTGATGATAACTTTGTCAGTATGACTTGTAATTTTTGATTCATGTAAGGCCATTCTAGTGGTCCGTTTCCGAGATTTCTAAAGACACCGTAATTTTGACAAAATGCCCATTAAATTTGATATTATCCAAAATAAAAACAGCAAATGCAATGTATACTATGGAATTTCTCTTTAGAACATGGAGAAAAAAAAACCCAAAGGAGGTGATATTCTCTTTCTTCTGTCTTCCGTTTTTAAAACGCATAGAAATTAATATGATTTAATGCATGATTTTTAAACTTGAGCTTTTTCTCCAGAATGAAAAAAAAACTTGAAAAAATATTAAAACGAAATCACTCTTTCGGAAAGCAGTCATGCAGTGTTTAGTGTCAATGCGACACAATAGCTGAGGTATGTGGGTAGTATTGCGGTTCGGTGGACGGGTGATTTTAGTACGTCGGACTGTTCGGGGACAATGCGAGGCCTGCGTTTTGAGTTGGATGATTGAGTTGAGGCGGGCGGGAAGGCGTGTGGCCGAGAGAGCGTAGTGAGGGTGGCACGAACTGAGGCCAGTATGGGTTGAGTGGGGAAGTAAAAGGGCGGGTGGGAGTGAAGCGGTGTGGCGGGGTTTGCGGTCGACGCGGCGGAGGGAAACGGAGGGAAGGTGGGGGTTGGCGGTTTCGGCGGCCGCGGGGTGTGGGGGGGGGACAGGGCGGGTCGCAATCGGGCCCGCACGTGCCTTCACGGCGCGATTTGCCGACAGCATTAGCGCGCAAGGGGCGCGCGAGGAGGCGCTTAAGCGGAAACGACGTGAGGGTGCGCGGGTGGGGGGCGAAATCGTCAAATTATTGCAAGCACGCGTGTGTCTGCGCCGGCCGGAATTAGATTAAGAAGCCCTAATCGCGGGCTGGCGAGGCTGCGCGGCGGCCGAACTCGTTCCGAGGAGAGAGCGGATCACGTTGGGCGAGGCGCATCATTTTTGCGGCAGGCGGTGTGACACCCCCATCCAACACACACACATTTGCTGCATTACTAACGGCGTTCCGCGACACTTGGCTGCTATATTCGGGCTTGCTGTATTTTGCGCTCTAGAGCAATCGTGCCGTCTTCTTCGCGATGCTCTCCTGGCATTCCCTCCTCTTAACCTACATCACTTTCTACAACGACATCATTCCATTTTCTTCTCTGCCCACTTTACCCACTTTTCTACTTTCCATACGGGTTTCTCTAGCTTTCCACATCAAGCCGACTCTCCGAACTCTGATCATACTATTCATTCGCATGCCAACAGTAATCCAAAGCGCTTATCGCAATTGTTCACGTATCCTAGCGCTAACCAACCTTCTCATTTGTAATCGCAGATTTCTCACTTTCTCTTCTCTGTGTCTGTCTGTCTGTCTGTCTGTCTCTCTCTTCTCTCTCCCCGATCCGCACGCCTCGTAGGACCATCTTTCCTCTATCGGCGCCAACCAACACCACGATCCTCTTCCCGCGCATTTCCCCGTCAGGCAGAACAACTGTAATTAAAGTCAGGACGCGGCGCGGCTGCGAGTCGGCGTCGCAGCCATAAAAACACCTAATTAGCGTCTGCGCCGACACGCCCCTTTCTCGCTCGGCATTCGCCCGTCTGGTTGCCGCAGCGCCGCCAACGCCGCGCCCGCGCCCGCCGCCGCCGGCAGCGATATCGTACGCAGCCGTGCGCGTCGCCTTCGTTTCTGTTTTGCCGGGCCGGGCGCCGTTGCCTCCGCCAGAGATGCGTTAGGGCACTGGCGGCAGCCGCCGGGGCGACGTCTCCGTGCTGCCGGTGGGGTGGGCGAGAGGGAAGGGGGAATGTTGATAATGTTGGGCAGACGACGACTGCAAGCGCGGGAAAAGACCGTGCGATGGACCAAAAGGATGTTCTAAGAAACGCCCAAGCTGTTAGAAGCTTAATTCGATGTAGATCATTGGACGTTTGTACGAAGTGTAAACGGTACATTCTAAATGTGCAGATTTCTACGGCATGCAGAGAGATAGAATATGTTCATTTTGTAGGTAATGAAGATTAGGAAGTATTTTATTAATTATGTTTAGGCATATTAATTTGGCCCCTGAATATTCACACCTGAAACTAACGATCAGTCACGAACATTCAAATACCCGTATAAAAGTGTTTAACATTAGGTGGTGCAATGTCTGAAGTGGTAATGTTCCTTGCTATACAAAATTTCTCATCGTATGTTAGATTTGACAAAACATCGCTATATTTAATCCTCCCTACATTCCTTAGAAGCTTGTAGTACCTATTCTAAAACATTCAATGAATGTGCAAAACACGTTTCTTTCTCCGGAATTCACAATTTCACTAGTTTTTCTAGAGTCGGTTTTTCCAAACTACTTAATGCAACAGTTATTTGCTCATTCTGTAGATAGTTGAAACACTTCAAATTTACCAAACTTTACATTTCTAGCACATCTTTAATCGCATATTATATTAATATCTGTTTTGTGAAGTAAGTTGAATCTTGAATATATTCAATCATAAAATTTTGGTATTTTCCAGTTTTAAATTTTAATTTTTAATTTAACTTCGCAACATTGCGATAGAATCTCCTTACGTCTCTATGCCCTTAACGAGGCAATGTGTGAATTGGTTGTTAACATTTATTATTTCCATTTGCCGTACATCGAAGTCGTAATGCTTCAAATAGTCTAATCGTTTATATACCACTTTCCAATTAATTGTATTTATTCAATTGCAATAAATAGTCATTATTCGCCTCAACTGTTTTTTTCTGCGAACTTATTAGTACTGATACACTATTCATCGGGCCATCTTGACAGCAATCCTCCTTGCTGTAATCTTCCTCGATTCAATTCAAAAGGCTTGGGACTAGATAGTCCCTATTCTAACATTGAGTTTATCCTTAGAAATGAAGCCATTAATTATCATTCCACCGTGCCTCTCACTGTAGAGTAAAAGAACACAAAACTATTTTGTAGATAGTCATTTGTTCCATCAAGCAAAAAAATTGGGGGCCAAATTAACTCCCTTCCGTAACAATTTTTTTTTTTTTTTTTATTTATTCCAATATGTGTGTGGTACTAGTACGATTATCTTAATGTTGACGGATATGCAATAGCTGAGAGCTTTGAATTATTTCTGTGCTCGGATTTCACAAATCTCTTATCTTTTGTTTTTTTGTTTTTTCAATCACAGTCAAGTAGTACATCTTCATGCTATTGTATATACTATAAACCGCTCGCAGCTGTTCCTCTTGCCTGCAAACCTTCCCGTGGGATTGTTTCTTCTTGTGCATGGCTCTTCCACCACCACAACCACATCACCACAGCGCCGAGCACCACCTCCACTTCCACCACCACTACCACCACCATTACCACTACCACCACCACCACGAACCATCACTACCACGACCATCCCACCATCACCCCCGACCTTTCACCAACATCACCACCACCATCATCAACCACCACCGTCACCACCACCACCATCACCCTACCATTCCACACCACTCCCACTCCTCCCACCATCACCACTAACTATCACCACCAACACCAACACCATCACCACCCAACCACCAGCCCTGCCGCCTCTCTCTCTGTTCGCACGATTTACTTTTTAACTTACCCCGCGGGCGCAGGCACATTAATTTCGCCGCGGCGTGGGCTTCTGCCAATATTCCAACCCTAGGTATAGGACGCCGGCCGGCCTGGCCCGGCCAACCCGACGACCCGGCAACACGGGGAGGAAAAGTGTATATGAACATTGCTTGGGGCGTGTAGCACTTAGAAGCGCCGGGGCACCTCAACTTTCGGTGAAGTTTATAAGATACCTTGTTTACTCGAAATCGGAAACAAGCGCCAGAGCGAGGCCAAGACGAAATATTTTATGGAAAGTTTTCCCAGACATCGCCAATAATTTGCGAGCACGCTTTTGTTTAAGCGTCAGACCTCACTACAGGTATTGACACGCCCGAGAGCGCGGGCATGGGGCGGGGCGTCTGAGGCGGGCGGCGGCGGCGCGGTGGTGGAAGCAATAGGCTGCAGAGGCAAGGTGAGAACCCTTCCGCGATGTTCGGGTTGAGCGAAGAAGAGGGTTGGGAATGCTCAAACGGGGAGCGAAATTTTATGGAAGATGTTGGCAGTTAAGATAAGTTTTTTGCGCAAACGTTTCTTCAATCTTCAATTTTAAAGCGCAGACTTTCTTTCTTGATGCAATCTAATTCCCAAAATTTGGTCTCTAAATCATTCATGTTCACTTTCTTCTAAACATATTAATAGTTTTTTTTTGCGTAATTTTTGTAAGTTATATTTAGTGATATATTCTAGTGTGGTCTGACGGTGGATGTGAAATGGAATGGGTAATATTATATTATTAAACCGTTCACAGTAATATGAAAGTGTGTGCTGTTTAAGCTATACAAGTATTTGTTTCAAAATGAGCGTTCACGTTGGAGGAATAGTTGGTAACAAAATATAATTTGAACGATTCTGAAACATTTGGTCCGGAGAGTAACCACTCATATCTTACTACATTTTGAAAACAACTAAAATAATTTCGTAATCCACGATCTTTGAAATTTTTGTTGGCCATGTTTAAAAACTTTCTTGTGATATGAAACTTATGTTGTTCAGAATGTGAAAAGTACGAAATTTAAATTGTAAGAAACGCGTATTGATCATTGACAACATTACAATAATTTGTTCGAAATGGCTTAAACATCGACACCGGAAAGTTTGATTATAATTGGCGGGAGAGAGCTCGTACATCAAGAGTTCTATATTGCGGATTTACCCATGTAGTACCTTGTTCAACCTGACATTAAAGTCAATGCAAAGTTAGTTACTGCTGCAAATTAAGCTCTGTGTTGGTACCAACACAGCTTAGTGGGTTGGTACCGAAAGTTTTGCTGTAGATCAGTAAATGTTTACCAATCTATTACACATATGTGTATGAATCTGGAATAAAATTTTACAGGGGGTATTTAGTTTGCAACATATCACATTAATTTCATTTATATTAAAAGAATTAAAAACATACATTGTCGATTTTGGTATGTTTTAAGGAAACCAAACACACCACATTTATCGAAATTTAATAGGACATAAGAAATGGAATCAAATGAAATCTCAGTATTCCAGAAAATTTTAAGGAATCACAAGAAATGTATAATGAAAAAAAAAATCTGTA
>BOPP01000001.1:4401903-4425450 GCA_017312745.1 Gryllus bimaculatus
AGAGAGAGAATGCACTCTGGCCGAAATTTGCGAGATCAGAAGGAGATGAGGTGAACTTGGTCGTAGTTTATGGCTGAGCTCGAAACAGTGAGGCAGGGGCCAGATTGGAAAAAAATAAAATCGATTGTGGTTAGTTGTTCGTTGCTCAAAGTACTGCTCGGGCATCTACCTGCAACAGTTTGGAAGAACCGAGGCAATGTGGAGAAAAGAGCTTTCACAGTTCTCATCCAGCATTCATCTTCAACCTGGTGCAATAACCCATTGGGTCGTGACTTGAATCTGGAACGCCCTCAGTATTGTACTATTCACACTTTTTTACAAATAAAATCTTTAGCATGTATGGGACGGAACCTGGCTGGAAGAGTGGGTTCTGTTTTCTGCTCAAATTTCCCTCTCTTTTTCGCGCTCTTCTTGCCGTCTCTCCATGTCATCCTTCTCTTTCTGCATAATCGCTCTTCCTCCTACGCATTCTTCAGCCCCTCATCTTTTCTTCCTCTTCACATCTTCTGCAGATCATCCTTTCTTCTTTCTATCTTAGTCCTCACCTCCTCCTTCTTCCCCTCATCCCTCCCTCTACCGCCTTCTCTCCTTACCATCCTCTGCTTTAGTCATTCTCGTTCTCTTTCCTGCCACATCCTTCTTCAACTGATCTTTCTTTCGCTTCAATTTTCCTGCTCTTTGTCCTTCCCTATTCTTTCTTCTTCCGCACCTCCTACAGCTTTACTTTCGCTCATCTCAAACTTCTGAACCTTAATCTCCTCTTTCTTCCTCTTCTTCTCCTGCATGTCCGTGTGATGCAGACCACTGATCGCGCGGGGCAGCGGCGGGCAGCGTGCATCGCAGCAGCAAGTGGCGCCCTTGGCACACGCGAAACGTGCCCCTCCTCTGCCCCCACGCCCCGTCCCCGTCCCCTCGCGGCGTATCGATTGCAAGTGCGTGAGGCTGCGCGTGCTCCGTCCCCCGGCGCTTCGGCTTTCCGCGCTCCGCCACGGACGCCCCCCCCAGGCACTCATGCGCCTTGCGCTGTTTACGTAAGCTAGCGCACAATTGTGAAAGAAGGCTGCAATAACACACATTTTTAATCCGTAACATCCCATTCAAGAATTTATTTATGTGAACGTTTCATGCATAATTAGCTGAGTAACGTAATTAATAATAAATTATATAATAATAACGTAAGTAAATAATGAAGTGAATCAATAATAATAATAATAAATAATAATAATAATATAATAATAATGTGAAGTTCAAATATTGTATAACAGTGCATGTAATCAGAAAAACATAAGCAAATACTTGAAGTAGACCATGATAGATCTTCGTATTTTTCGTTTTCGGCATCTGCAACATATGTAATGGAATTTGAATCTGGTACAATGTCCATCATTTAGTAAAAATTCCAAATTCTAATTCGGTATTAAATAAATGTAAATACCTTTTCGTTTTATACTAAATAAGACTTTCATACATCGAGAACACCAATGCAATTAATAATGTACTAATTAAAGTATTTTATTTTTCTTAATTTGTTAAAAAATATGATCTCTTTCATGTATATAATTTGCTTAATTATTGAAGTCCGTTTATAATCGTTAATGTATTTTTAAGGTCAATTGTAGGGATTAAGCAATATTGCAATGTGAAGTAGTTTTGAAATTGTTTTGTTTCAGCCCGAACGCATAGTCATTATAAATCTTTTAAGTTTAGAATTTCATTTGTATTAGTAAATTCAGAACTAATCCTTGCAAATTACGAATTAGCAAATGCAAAAATTAATCAAATTAATTATGAATGCAAAGAAGTGTACTGCATATTCATCATTACTCAGTAAAACGATTTTGTTTGTTGGGCGTTCAAAAACTAAAAGTAATCAAATCCACTAAATTTTAAAGAATTAATTATGTAAATTCAACATATATTTAAACACATTGAATATATTAATTCAATAATGGTCTTTTTTAATGAAATATTGACTTAATATCATGTAATTTTTCAATTGCTTAATACGAAAGTGTACAAACGCCCTTATGCGAAATGAAATGGCTTAATTATATTCTCATATTCAAACATTTCCAGAAACTTTTTGCACGGATTACTTTAGATGGAATCAATACGATTCAATACTCATCACTAATCGCAAGCACTCAATTTATAGAAAAAATTGAAGAGAGAAACAGCATTACCACGTTAATCGCGCAAACTTAATCATGATTCAACAAAAATGGCTGACTATAACATCATTCGTTTTCACCTGAATTACCATTAATCAATAAATAAATGATCAATTTCAGCTATAATTTTAAATTTTTATTTAATAGATATTTTGATCTCTTTAGAGTGTGATGATAACTTTGTCAGTATGACTTGTAATTTTTGATTCATGTAAGGCCATTCTAGTGTCCGTTTCAGAAGATTTCAAAACACCGTAATTTTGACAAAATTGCCCCATTAAATTTGATATTATCCAAAATAAAAACAGCAAATGCAATGTATACTATGGAATTTTCTTTAGAAACAATGGAGAAAAAAAAAACCCCCACAGGAGGTGATATTCTGCTTCTTCTGTCTTCCGTTTCTTAAACGATAGAAATTAATATGATTTAATGCATGATTTTTAAACTTGAAGCTTTTTTCTCCAGAATGAAAAAAAAAACTTGAAAAAAAATTTAAAACGAAATCACTCTTTTCGGAAAGCAGTCATGGCAGTGTTTAGTGTCAATGCGACACAATAGCTGAGGTATGTGGTAGTATTGCGGTTCGAAAGTGGACGGGTGAAATTCTAGTACGGTCGGACTGTTCGGGGACATGCGAGGCCTGCGTTTTTGAGTTGGATGATTGAGTTGAGCGGGCGGGAAGGCGTGTGGCGAGAGAGCGTAAGTGAGGGTGGCACGAACTGAGGCCAAGTTGGGGTTTTGAAGTGGGAAGTAAACGGGCGGGTGGAGTGAAGCGGTGTGGCGGGGCGTTTGCTCGACGCGGCGGAGGGAAACGGAGGGAAGGTGGGGGTTGGCGGTGCGGCGGCCCGGGTGTGGGGGGAGGGACAGGGCGGGTCGCAATCGGGCCCGCACGTGCCTTCACGGCGCGATTTGCCGACGCATTAGCGCCGGCAAGGGGCGCGCGAGGAGGCGCTTAAGCGGAAACGGAGTGAGGGTGCGGGGTGGGGGGCGAATCGTCAAATTATTGCCAAGCACGCGTGTGTCTGCGCCGGCCGGAATTTAGATTAAGAAGCCACTAATCCGCGGGGCTGGCGAGGCTGCGCGGCGGCCGAACTCGTTCCGAGAGAGAGAGCGGAATCACGTTGGGGAGAGGCGCATCATTTTTGCGGCAGAGGGTGGTGACACCCCCCCCACACACACACATTGCTGCATTACTAACGGCGTTCCCCGACCAACTTGGCTGCTATAATTCGGGCTTGCTGTATTTGCGCTCTAGAGCATCGTGCCGTCTTCTTCGCGATCTCTCCTGCGCCATTCCCTCCTCTTAACCCTACTCACTTTCTACACGACATCATTCCTTTTCTCTCTGCCCACTTTACCCACTTTTCTACTTTTCGCATACCGGGTTTCCTCTAGCCTTTCCACATCAAGCGACTCTCCCGAACTCTGATCATACTATTCATTCGCATCCCAAACAGTATCCAAAGCGCTTATCGCCAATTGTTCACTATCCTAGCGCTAACCAACCTTCTCATTTGTAATCGCAGATTTCTCACTTTCTCTTCTCTGTGTCTGTCTGTCTGTCTGTCTGTCTCTCTCTTCTCTCTCCCCGATCCGCACGCCTCGTAGGACCATCTTTCCTCTATCGGCGCCAACCAACACCACGATCCTCTTCCCGCGCATTTCCCCGTCAGGCAGAACAACTGTAATTAAAGTCAGGACGCGGCGCGGCTGCGAGTCGGCGTCGCAGCCATAAAAACACCTAATTAGCGTCTGCGCCGACACGCCCCTTTCTCGCTCGGCATTCGCCCGTCTGGTTGCCGCAGCGCCGCCAACGCCGCGCCCGCGCCCGCCGCCGCCGGCAGCGATATCGTACGCAGCCGTGCGCGTCGCCTTCGTTTCTGTTTTGCCGGGCCGGGCGCCGTTGCCTCCGCCAGAGATGCGTTAGGGCACTGGCGGCAGCCGCCGGGGCGACGTCTCCGTGCTGCCGGTGGGGTGGGCGAGAGGGAAGGGGGAATGTTGATAATGTTGGGCAGACGACGACTGCAAGCGCGGGAAAAGACCGTGCGATGGACCAAAAGGATGTTCTAAGAAACGCCCAAGCTGTTAGAAGCTTAATTCGATGTAGATCATTGGACGTTTGTACGAAGTGTAAACGGTACATTCTAAATGTGCAGATTTCTACGGCATGCAGAGAGATAGAATATGTTCATTTTGTAGGTAATGAAGATTAGGAAGTATTTTATTAATTATGTTTAGGCATATTAATTTGGCCCCTGAATATTCACACCTGAAACTAACGATCAGTCACGAACATTCAAATACCCGTATAAAAGTGTTTAACATTAGGTGGTGCAATGTCTGAAGTGGTAATGTTCCTTGCTATACAAAATTTCTCATCGTATGTTAGATTTGACAAAACATCGCTATATTTAATCCTCCCTACATTCCTTAGAAGCTTGTAGTACCTATTCTAAAACATTCAATGAATGTGCAAAACACGTTTCTTTCTCCGGAATTCACAATTTCACTAGTTTTTCTAGAGTCGGTTTTTCCAAACTACTTAATGCAACAGTTATTTGCTCATTCTGTAGATAGTTGAAACACTTCAAATTTACCAAACTTTACATTTCTAGCACATCTTTAATCGCATATTATATTAATATCTGTTTTGTGAAGTAAGTTGAATCTTGAATATATTCAATCATAAAATTTTGGTATTTTCCAGTTTTAAATTTTAATTTTTAATTTAACTTCGCAACATTGCGATAGAATCTCCTTACGTCTCTATGCCCTTAACGAGGCAATGTGTGAATTGGTTGTTAACATTTATTATTTCCATTTGCCGTACATCGAAGTCGTAATGCTTCAAATAGTCTAATCGTTTATATACCACTTTCCAATTAATTGTATTTATTCAATTGCAATAAATAGTCATTATTCGCCTCAACTGTTTTTTTCTGCGAACTTATTAGTACTGATACACTATTCATCGGGCCATCTTGACAGCAATCCTCCTTGCTGTAATCTTCCTCGATTCAATTCAAAAGGCTTGGGACTAGATAGTCCCTATTCTAACATTGAGTTTATCCTTAGAAATGAAGCCATTAATTATCATTCCACCGTGCCTCTCACTGTAGAGTAAAAGAACACAAAACTATTTTGTAGATAGTCATTTGTTCCATCAAGCAAAAAAATTGGGGGCCAAATTAACTCCCTTCCGTAACAATTTTTTTTTTTTTTTTTATTTATTCCAATATGTGTGTGGTACTAGTACGATTATCTTAATGTTGACGGATATGCAATAGCTGAGAGCTTTGAATTATTTCTGTGCTCGGATTTCACAAATCTCTTATCTTTTGTTTTTTTGTTTTTTCAATCACAGTCAAGTAGTACATCTTCATGCTATTGTATATACTATAAACCGCTCGCAGCTGTTCCTCTTGCCTGCAAACCTTCCCGTGGGATTGTTTCTTCTTGTGCATGGCTCTTCCACCACCACAACCACATCACCACAGCGCCGAGCACCACCTCCACTTCCACCACCACTACCACCACCATTACCACTACCACCACCACCACGAACCATCACTACCACGACCATCCCACCATCACCCCCGACCTTTCACCAACATCACCACCACCATCATCAACCACCACCGTCACCACCACCACCATCACCCTACCATTCCACACCACTCCCACTCCTCCCACCATCACCACTAACTATCACCACCAACACCAACACCATCACCACCCAACCACCAGCCCTGCCGCCTCTCTCTCTGTTCGCACGATTTACTTTTTAACTTACCCCGCGGGCGCAGGCACATTAATTTCGCCGCGGCGTGGGCTTCTGCCAATATTCCAACCCTAGGTATAGGACGCCGGCCGGCCTGGCCCGGCCAACCCGACGACCCGGCAACACGGGGAGGAAAAGTGTATATGAACATTGCTTGGGGCGTGTAGCACTTAGAAGCGCCGGGGCACCTCAACTTTCGGTGAAGTTTATAAGATACCTTGTTTACTCGAAATCGGAAACAAGCGCCAGAGCGAGGCCAAGACGAAATATTTTATGGAAAGTTTTCCCAGACATCGCCAATAATTTGCGAGCACGCTTTTGTTTAAGCGTCAGACCTCACTACAGGTATTGACACGCCCGAGAGCGCGGGCATGGGGCGGGGCGTCTGAGGCGGGCGGCGGCGGCGCGGTGGTGGAAGCAATAGGCTGCAGAGGCAAGGTGAGAACCCTTCCGCGATGTTCGGGTTGAGCGAAGAAGAGGGTTGGGAATGCTCAAACGGGGAGCGAAATTTTATGGAAGATGTTGGCAGTTAAGATAAGTTTTTTGCGCAAACGTTTCTTCAATCTTCAATTTTAAAGCGCAGACTTTCTTTCTTGATGCAATCTAATTCCCAAAATTTGGTCTCTAAATCATTCATGTTCACTTTCTTCTAAACATATTAATAGTTTTTTTTTGCGTAATTTTTGTAAGTTATATTTAGTGATATATTCTAGTGTGGTCTGACGGTGGATGTGAAATGGAATGGGTAATATTATATTATTAAACCGTTCACAGTAATATGAAAGTGTGTGCTGTTTAAGCTATACAAGTATTTGTTTCAAAATGAGCGTTCACGTTGGAGGAATAGTTGGTAACAAAATATAATTTGAACGATTCTGAAACATTTGGTCCGGAGAGTAACCACTCATATCTTACTACATTTTGAAAACAACTAAAATAATTTCGTAATCCACGATCTTTGAAATTTTTGTTGGCCATGTTTAAAAACTTTCTTGTGATATGAAACTTATGTTGTTCAGAATGTGAAAAGTACGAAATTTAAATTGTAAGAAACGCGTATTGATCATTGACAACATTACAATAATTTGTTCGAAATGGCTTAAACATCGACACCGGAAAGTTTGATTATAATTGGCGGGAGAGAGCTCGTACATCAAGAGTTCTATATTGCGGATTTACCCATGTAGTACCTTGTTCAACCTGACATTAAAGTCAATGCAAAGTTAGTTACTGCTGCAAATTAAGCTCTGTGTTGGTACCAACACAGCTTAGTGGGTTGGTACCGAAAGTTTTGCTGTAGATCAGTAAATGTTTACCAATCTATTACACATATGTGTATGAATCTGGAATAAAATTTTACAGGGGGTATTTAGTTTGCAACATATCACATTAATTTCATTTATATTAAAAGAATTAAAAACATACATTGTCGATTTTGGTATGTTTTAAGGAAACCAAACACACCACATTTATCGAAATTTAATAGGACATAAGAAATGGAATCAAATGAAATCTCAGTATTCCAGAAAATTTTAAGGAATCACAAGAAATGTATAATGAAAAAAAAAATCTGTATTACAATCACAGTTAATTGGTGAAAAATTTGCAGAAGAACGCAAGACGCCTTCCAGCCTTAAAATGGACACGAAGTTCTGAAAAGATTTATTAAAGGGATGGATTGTCTCTAAAAGTGAGAGACCTGGAAGTCTCGACAGTTGGTGAGGACATAAAGAACAACAACAAAAAAAGAAAATAAAAAAAGAAAAAAGAAAAGAAAGAAAGAAAGAACAAAAGAAAGAAAAAGAAAGAAAAAAGAAAGAAAAAAGAAAGAAAAAAGAAAAAGAAAAAGAAAAGAAGAAAGAAGAAAATTAAAGAAAAAATAAAGAAAGGAATAAAGGAAGGAAAGCTCCAAAGCCTCTGCGAGCAACGAGGTGTTCGGTGGTAGCCGCCGCTAGATCATCCGCCACTGAATAGCGCGATTCTGCGAGCGCTGGTCCAACGTCACATCTTCTTTACACGCTTACATCCAGCCGCGCCCGGTAAAAGCTTTCTCTCCCCGCTCCCCTCTCCACCCTTCCCTCCCACTACCCGACGGCCACACTTCCCCACGCGTTTCTTTCAGAGGATCCCGGCGTCGCGCGACGATTTTTATAAGTGTGTCTGATATTAGAAAGCTATCTGGCCGTCGACGGCAAAATTCGATTACTGTGCGTGGGGGTGGCGGGCGAAGGACGCGCGCGCACCGCGGGTAACCTTTCAGTGTGGACATTCGCAAATGGCGACGGCGAGGGCTGAGTACGGGCGGGGGAGGGGGGGGGAGGCCTTGCGGCGGCGGTGTGATCCGTGCGTGTGACGTCGGAGTTGGCGGCGGCCGGGTTATCGTGTCGGTGCCCCGCCGCCGCTCGCTCCCGCCCTCGCCTCCCGCCGGCGTCCACCGACCGGTGGGCGGTGGCGGCGCGGCGGTGGAAAACTGCCAACCGCACGAAATCCAATTAAAGTTGGCGTGGCAGAATCGCGTCGCTGCATCGCCCATACTTTACAAACCCAACACACAGGGAGCGGGCTTCGAAGGAGGGGCTTATCTCGGCGGCCGCGTCCCCGTCCTTGTCCCTCGGCCGGCCACCGGAGACCGCTTGTCCTTCCTCGGGCCCTTCTCGTATCTCCTAACGTCTTTGGTGCTCCTTTTCGGGGGGTCGCGTTGCATGTCAAATTGCGAAGCGAAAGGGGCGCTTTTGTTTCATTCAACGCCGGGCGGAGGGCGCCCCGTGATTTATCCCCTCCGCGCTCACCCGGAATGGAATCCTGGTCCCGGTGGCGGGGGGGGGGGGGAGCGCTCCGTCGCGCTCTTGCGGCGGACTGAGGAAGCGGCGCGGGCGCCAACGACGCGTTGTTGTGATCGAGGAAAGCGGTTTCGGAGAAAAAATAAAATATGAACATTTTTCTTTGAAAGTGCATTTTTTCAACTAAATGTTCTGTCTGATGTCTGATGATTCTTTAAATTGGGGTCGACCTATAGCTCGTAGCTTTCACTTCATGGTCTTCGTTTCTTCCACCAGTGTTTTCATGTATGTTCTTTGAGCAAAAAAGACTATTTCGCGGTACGTGACTTACATGAGTCGAGAAATATTAGTGATGATATTCGTTTGGTGTGTCATGTTCGTAAAACCTAAGTTGTTCTCGCAATCTGAGTTTGTCGAAATCCTGACATTCTCAACTTGCTTAGATACTCCTGCTAACCTAATACTCGTAACCTTTAGAGCCTTTCCTGCCTCAATATCTCTCTTTAAGCAATCTTAGCTTAACCCCACATAACGTTTTCTGATCATTTGAACAGAGAATGCTAATCCATTAATTCTAGTAATTCTGTCAAGACACTACCAGTACCTTTGAACCTAACTGTTCCATACTACTCTAAGCGACTTGTCCACCCATACAGTTCCTGCGTTTTTTTATTCCCTAAAATCATATCGAACACCCTAATCGCCCCTGCTACTCTAACCGTTCTTACTATCCTGATCTCTCCACCATTCTAATCATTCCACTAGCCCTACTCTAAAAGCCTCCTCCTCTATCTCTTTCACTCTCGCTCACACACTATCTCACGTACTCTCACTCACTATCACTCACTCTCTCTCACTCACTCACTCACTAACTTACTCTCACTTAATCTCTCTCTCTCTCTCTCTCCATATCCCTCTCTCTACCCCGCACCCTGGCCGTGCCACCACCCATCTCCATAGCCCTCCCCGCCACGCATCCGCCGCCGTTGGTGTCGCCCCGCCACTCACCCGCTTCGTCCCACCGCGCCGGCCGAGGAGGCTGCATAATGCCGCGGATCCTTCATTCCGGCCGCTCGCCTCGGAGACTGATGGCGCCGCGCCCGGTGCTTAGAATGATTGATACACCGCCGGCCAACTTTGTATTCAGTGTAATGAAGATTTCGGGGGCCCGGTCGCGCTGGTGTGCGTAAACTGGAAATTAAACCGACGACGACTTTCGGCGTAAGACAAAGGACTCGTGCGCCGCGCCGCTGGCAGCTCTAATGAGATACGCGCGTGACGGATAGACCGCGTCGGCGCGGACGGCGCTGCAGACGCCGGGAAATCACAACAGGAGAGGGGGCCGATGGTGCTGATGATTGCCTGCCAATAAATTGCTCTGTGAGAATGGCTTGGTGCCTGTTGAGTAAGGGAAGGATTTGTTTGCGAAGTCGGGTCTGATACCAAAAGTCAGATATTTTGTTATGTTTCTGATATAAGTTTCGCGTAATTTTGTTTTAGAATGTAATGGATGGCAAACCGCTAGCAAGATCACTTAGCCAGCGAAAGGAGGTTATAATCCTGTAATTCACCTCTCTTGCAAGTAGTGACTTTGACTAGTAGTGATCATTATCGCCAGCATCACCAAGAACAACATCAACAACTAAACAATAATACTGACCTATTTTATTGATAGTCACACGCGATGTAATGCTGACGAAACTGCTCAATTTGAGATCGACTCATTTGAGGCAACGGTTGGTTGTATTCCAGGAAGGGAACATCGGTAAACTTTTACGATTTATCCGGAGCAATGTGTTCCTGGTATTCATTTCGTTCATGGGTCTATTTAAGTTAAATAATTAATTACATGTGGGGCATTGTGTTCATATTAGTCTGTTTGCAAATATCAAATTCTTTGTTACAGGTGAGTTTGCTGTGTTGATCATTCCTGCCGTTCCCTGTGTACGAGGAAATTGTGAGTACTTGTAAGACTGTGTTCAGGAAAAATGTAATGAAGATCATAGCTGATTCTACAAGTGAGGACGTAGTTTCTGCGAGTTTTCTCTGCACACGTTCCTTTTCGAATTTCGATTTGTAGTAAATCGTTTACCACGGGGGAAAATTTTCCAGAACTAAAAATTGAAAAAGAAAGACTACACTTTCGCGCAGTTCGTCATGGCCTCCTTAAGCCGGTAGGATATGCAACCGTCACGACACAACTGCACTGCGGACAAAACCCCAGGAACAGGCGAAATGAATAATATGCGGAAATGCTTTTTGATTTTAATTCATTTAAACCGTACTACGTTATTATAGAGATATATCCGTAAGGATATATTAATGATGCAAAAGATACATGAAAATTGTGTACTGTTTACTTTGCCGTACCTAACTCATCATGTAATGAAAAATCATATGAACTTTGCGTTGGGTTCGCTTTTATCGAGCAAATGCCACCAGCGTTTGTTACTGTCAGTCGCAGTATGAACTAACATATTTTAACTCAATTGTGCAAAGCCAAGAGGTGCTCTAAATTTTTAGTGATGAACTTGTATTTTTGTTCCCACCTATCGTCGGGCTGATTTAACTAATATTGTTATATAACGTATGTTTACACTCGTGCTATCAGCGCCAATGTCTTAGGCAAAAAAGCTAAAAGATCAATAATGTGGACACTTGGTGAAATTTCCGTCTTTTTATATCCAAAAGGGTTGACAAATTATAAATTGTTTAATTGATATCTTCCACGTTATACGATATGTAAATTTACAAAACCGAAAGAATTTGCGTACAGTAGGTCCCGTTTGGTTTATTTATTGTATGTATCTCAGTATTACATTTTCAACGCCAGAGAGATGGCGCGCTGTGGAAAGATCTTTTGTTCCCGCTTGTTTACTCCGTCTGTGAGCACTGGACTACATTCTGACGTTGTCCCGCTGCGCTTCATCCAGGGCGCGGCGCCCCTAATGAACTGCGCCCGTCTTGCGCAGCACCTTCCTGTGCTGGCGTGAGCGGCGCGCCCTCTGTTTTTGCCGGCGGCGCGCCCTGATTGGCCGGCGCTCCCAGGGCGCGGGGCCGCGCATTGACGCGCCGTCATGTAGTGATCCGGAGGGTGATTGATGCGCCGCGCAGGGGCTCCCCAGCGCCGGCCGGCGCAGCCCGCGTGTCGCGCTCGGCCCCCTACGGCCTGGCCCGTGCACGCGCGCCCGACTGCCCACTCGCTCGCTCGCTTGCGCGCTGGCTCGCTTGCTTGCTCGCCCTTTCTCACTCGCTTGCTCACTCACTCGCTTGCGTGCTAGCTCGCTTGCTTGCTTACTCGCTTGCACTTTTGCGTGCTAGCTCGCTTGCTTGCTCGCTTGCTTTCTCGCTTGCGTGCTCTCTTGCTTAGTCACTTGCTTGGTTGCTTGCTTTGTCGCTCTTTCGCTTGCGTGCTAACTTCCTTGCTCGCTTGCGTACTAGCTCGGTTGGTTGTCGCTTGCTCACTTGCTTGCTCGCCTACGTGCTCGTTTGGTTAGTCACTTGCTTGGTTGCTTGCCTGTTCGCTTGCTCGCTCTTTCCCTTGCGTTCTAACTTACTTGCTTTCTCACTTGCTTGCATGCTCGCTCGTTTGCTTGTTAGCTTGCTTGCTCGCTAGCTTCCTTGCTCATTCGTTCGCTTTCTTGCTCGCTCGCCTGCATGCTTACGTCCTTGCTTGCTAGCTTGCTTGCGAACTATTTTGATAGCTTGGTAACTATTTTAATAGTTTTCTAACTTGCTTGCTTTTTTACTTGCTAGCTTCCTCGCTTGCTTGCGTGCTCACGTGATCGCTTGCTCTAGCTGAGACGTCACACAGGCAACAATAATTGCTCCTGCAATGTCTCCAACCGACAGGTTCCAGGACTGCCATCCCGACGGTGGAGAATTTTATACCCTAGTTAGACAAATAGAATTCAGCTGCTGGCCGAAAGAGACCTACTGCCAGCCGTACTAATCGGATGTTTACTGTGGTTTCTTCGAACAGAGTCAGGTGAATGCCGGAGCACGAGGGTCGCCAGTCACATGTTTTCTTCCTATTCTTATCCTTGTGTTATCATCCTTTCTCTCTCCTTACACAAACACAAACAAACACACACACACACACACACATGCACACACACTTACGTGTAGCCATTGAACTACAATACATGTTGAAATACATGCCTGGAGTTGAGAGCATGTTCTAGTTGGGGCGGTGTTGCGCTGTGGGATATCTGAGAGAAAAACCTCGCACATCAACGTGTAGATCGACGCCGCAACTCAGTTCCCATCTGGGAGGAACACCGTCACCTCCGGACAAGAACATGCATTACACTTAGGAGACTAATAGTGTTTGATTTGTTCGGAAACACGAAATACTCCATCACTCAATGCCTGAATGATTACCTACTGGAATACGTGCTTATCAGTTTTTCTTCGTAGAATATTTTCCGCTGTTTACTGTCTGGTTCTCTTTGGTTTTAAATAATGTTTAAGCTGTTCTAAAAATTCACTGAAAAAAATTCACAATTCATAATAATAATAATAATAATAATAATAATAATAATAATAATGTCTTTATTAATGGCGAAGCTCAGGCCATAGGGCCTGCTCTTCCGCCCAACCACTAACCACAATTAATCGTATTTGTTTTTTGATGAAATCGTAAAAAAATAATTGTATTTTCTGAACCTAAATATTTTGGCTGAATGTGCCTTGTCTATTCGAAACGGATCTCCGATGAACAAAACTAGCCAATTCCATTTTTTAAAAATCTAATGTTTAAAACCAAGCACAGTGAATGCAGCCCTGACCGGAACACGCGTTACCTCGTTTCCTGTGTGGGTGTTTGTCCCTCCCCTCATCCTCCTCCCCTTTGCTCGCTTTTCATCAACTCTATTCCTCCACCCTTTTTCGCTTTGAATTACACCCTGGGGTGTTTCCCGGCCCGCCCAAATATACCTCTGTGAGTTCCGGTTACACTCGCATTTGCTGTCAGGCCGCCGCTTATCTGCAGCACTGTATTGAAACTTCGGCAACGTTACAGGCCCATAGTAAGCGTATCGCCGCTCATCAGGAAGATTACTGCGATGTTTAACCGCTCTCTAGTCGTGTTCTGGCCCGGGAAAAGAGAAATGTTCATGGCCAATAGATAGGCCCCCCGCGAAAGGTTGTTTTTTTTTTCACCCTCTGTATGTCTCATGCTGTTGCTCTTTGCATTGTATTTGCCCCACCCTCATACATTTTCTATCCCTCCCTTATCTCTCACAATGACACTCTTCATTTGTTTCTTTTTTTACATACCTTTCTGTCTTTCTAGTGTTCTCTGCATTTCAATATTTCTTCAATTCTGTATTTTTATTCAACCATTTTTTATTATATATTTTGTGAGGTTTCAAGATTTTCCGGGTTCTAAAAAGACTGAATCATATTTCTTTGGTTTTGTAAATATAGATGTTAACTTAAGAACTTTCGTAAACTTATTCCTTATTTGTCAAAGCTGTATTAATTCTGCTTTTTATTACACACTAGGGCTTATATTACGTTTGATTGTACTTTTTTAATGATTAATCTTAAAAAGAAATATGTGATAAATCTTAATCTTTTTAAATTAATTCTTTGGTGTAAGGCCTCAGTAGAATAATTTGAAAAGTTACATTGCAAAATGTGGCCTGAAAAAAGTGCAGATGATATACCTTTTGTATTGGGTTTTAATCACTAGTCAGCATTTATAAAAGTTGTTAATTATTTACTAAGTATTCGAAATACTATTGGCGCAGTAATACAAGATTAGGAGACTTAATAACAGAAATTTACATTACTTAATCTTTTTATGATATTACTCTAAACTTTACTTCTAAAATCGGATTTAAAAATGTAGTTTTTTTATTTGCATATTTCAGTATCACTATGTGTTAAATGCCAAACTATGTATCAAATGTACAGTTTAAACCATGAACGTTCTTCACGCCGATGCCCCAACCTATAATTATTTCAAGAAGCCTCACTCACTACGCATGCGCAGTGATCGCTCCGAGCTGGTCCGCGTGTCTCCTCCATAAAACATAGGCAAACCTCATAACGGTGCTATCGCTTTATGTTGTGTCAAGAGCGATCCGCGGTTTGTACACACAGCAACAGGTAGAAAAAACAGCTCCATCCCGAAGGAAGTCTTCCCAGGGTGGGCGGAAATTGAGCTAAAAGCATTTGTTCGACACTTCGTGCTCGCGCAGACCCTCCGACGAGCCGCCCATCACTCTCGCTGGCAGGTCAGTGCCCTCCGGCTGCACGTTGCGCATTGTCTTTTAGCAGCATTCTCTGCTTTCCCTTCACTGTCGTCCCTTCGATCTTTGATCGTCCGTTCACCGCCATTCCATTCTCTCTGCCACCTTATGATCACACTCTCAGCAGCCACACCCATTACTTCTAATGTTTACTTCTAATCACCGTCCACCAATATCTGTTCCGTCGTCCATCATCTACAGGTGCCTCCATGTTATGTGTCCAACGTTATATATACAGCTGTCTCGCACTAATTTCGTATACCCATCATTATTTGTTTCAAAGCGCTCCGAAGTGTTTAATCTCATAACCAACTGACCCCTTCTCACCATAATTGCCTTCGATTTACTCTGATTTTCACTCCCATTTACTACTCAATTCTCTAATTCACTCCGTCACACTCATCACCGGAGCGCAATACCCACCAGCCAGTTCACCCAATCGAAATACTCACTTTGAAGCAAACAACTTCTAAAGGTTATTTTCCATTTGAACTGCCCACCACTCACCACCGATTTTCTTCAACCAGCTACCTACTGCCTCTCGCTCACCGTCCATCACTCGCCCTTGACTATGCACAACGTCACCCGCTTCGCCCGCACCCACCCGTCACCCACAAGCCACCTCTGCCCGGCGCGCCGCGCTTTCTCCGTGGCCCATCACCCGTGGGAGGCCGGGCGCTTTCAGGGCAGTTAAAGGGGGCGTGTGACGGAATCCGCCAAGGGGGAAGGGGGAGCGGGGGCGGCAGCTTGCTTTTTACGTCGCGCTCCACCAGAGCGCGCTATCAGGGCGATAAAGCCCTGACGGCGCTTGCATGATTTTTAATTGATTGCTTCGGTGCGCTGCCTCCCTTCGAAGGAGTGGGCGAGCGGGCGAGCGCGGAGAGAGCTCGGGGGCAGCGCCTCTCGCCCGCGTTTTAAAGAGAAACATGTCTTCATTGTGACCTTTCACGCCTAAAAGATGCGAGGCTGTATTGGGGATAGAATTTGTTAATGGAAATTAATGTATGCTCCGAGTAAGGCAAGGATCGAATACACTAAATAATTCCCTGCTGCGTCTTGAAATTATGATGCTGAAAAATATGATTCTTAGATGTGTAGTTGAAGGCACTTTTTTCAGTGTTGACGTTTATTAATTTTATACAACTTCATTGACAAACATGCATATGAATTATTTCTCTCATGCTTTGAGGATTTCCTCTCTAAGAGAAACTTGTATCGGTTATTGTAGTTGAATTAAATTATGAATACATAATAATCTGATTGAAACTGTACATCGGTTTCAAGAACTACTAAACCCGCACACATGTGTTTATGACATGGAAAGATTACAGTTTGAAAAGTCTGTCTCCAAGAATAAATTTCACACTGTTCTACATGAATGCCAGAATATACATGTAGGCCGGTGCCTTATATTCATTGTAAATTGTGAATATACTACGTGTATGAAAGGATACAGTTTAGAAAAGTGTTACGCAAAACAACATTTAACAATGTGGGGTATAGGCGGCCGAGTGGCGCGCGCGTGGGCGTGGCGCCGCGTGGACATCGCGGCGTGGCGCGGCGTTGGCGAATTCGGGGGTGGGGCGGGGGGCTCATAAACATATGCCGCGACGGACGGCAGGCGGGCGGCGGAGCGCAAATTGAGCGCGACGTGGCCCGCCAAAGTCGAGCAGCCGCCACATAAAACCACGCCCGGCAAAGCGACTCCCAACTGCCCGTGTCCATTAGGCTAAAAGTACTTATTCGCGCCCTCAATGTACCGCGAAGTGGTCGCAACAGGACTGGACCGTTTTCGAGCGGTGCGGACTGGCCAATACGCGCCTACCCTCCCGCTAGTACCTCTTCCACTCCCCATCCCTCTGGCGTGACCCCCCCCCCAATCGACGTATCAGCTCCATGTGGTGTCATCTCTGTCCACTCATGTGTGTTTCTATTTTTATGTCACTTTATTAAAAGAGCAAAATCACTCGCGGCTTTGAAGAGAGGGATGAAATTGATTTACTGCTTTTACACTTAGTCATGTTTGTTCTTTCAGTGTAATTATCGGTAATTCTGTAGTAATTATTATTTATACCTATTTGTTAATGGAGATGGTATATAACCATGATTTAAGACAGAGTTTTGTTTGCAAATTACTTTTCGCTCGGCGGGGAAGTTACTTCTTTCTTAACTTCACTGTTGGCATTTCAATCGATGAATATGTTTACAGTGTACATTGGGAAGTCCCCATCTCTAAACGGTCTCAATGGGAATTTTACCTTAGTGGGTTCGCATTTACAGCTACATTCCCGCTGCTCTATCCGTTTGGAATTGACGGCCTCATAAATTAAAGTAGATAAGTCTCATCTCTCAACGCAAGTCATCTCCATCAAGTATACGTTTAAGATTTTAGATTTTTCAAAAGGGATTCAGCGATGTTTTTTCATCCGCGAAGTTATTTCCATCCCATTGTGATACGAGGATCTTCTGTTCTTTATGTGTTATGCCCTAATGGACATCGTATTCTAATGCATTTCCACACTGTTGTGCCCTTTCATTCCGGTGCGTTGAGATCGTTTTTGGCTCGGGGGAAAAACTCTCTCAAAAGGACACACCAAAAAATGAGTTGTTTTACTCAACCGATACATTTAAAACCAAGCGCAATATAGAACATATGAGATAAGTAACCTTACATGTGCTTTTTAGAATGTTGAATGAATTTATATTATAGTACCATACATTTCCATTCTTATGACGGGCATGGAATCGAGACCCAGGAATAACTACTGTGGGCGTTGGTTTTAGAACATATTTTCCGTTGATTAATTCTCTAGTTCAATGTAATGTTTTAGAATAAAATGTATTTAAATTTATAATGTCATTTTAATACATAAATCCTGCAATAACTATAATTCAATTTATTTGATTTGAACAGACATGTTTTTTTCGCTTCATATTCAGTGTAAAAAATTAATTTGTACTTACATCAATTAAAACTAACGACGGCTCCTACGCTGTTGATGACGCATTCAACAGCTACTCAGCACAGCAATTTAAGCGCAACGAGCGACGCGGCGCCACGAACCACTTGGTCGGGGTGGCTGCCGCGAAATTCGCCAGTCACGCCCCGCGCTGCCTGCCCCCGCCCTCACGCGTGCCCCATGATTCATTATCACACTCTCTAATTAATTAACTCTGCGCCCGCGCGCTATCGGAAGGCGCGCATCGAATGTCACCTGTTCCTCCCGCGACGCTCGCTTGTCGGGCTCCCCTCCCACGCAAAGCCGCCTGCAATTTCACACACGGCACGCGAGGAGGGCTTTGGGACGGGGGAGTGGCGGAGAGTAATGAGGAGAATGGGGACCGGGTACTGAATAACGAACGACGAGTACTAAGGAATTACTTCGTGTGTTTCGAGTGTTGTGATAATTTTGAACAGGGTAATGGCAGTGGCGAACACGCAAGTTGGCACGATAGCAAAGAACAAATACGACAGCAGGACGGGTGTCTGGGAAGTGAAAAAAATGGAAAGTGAGAAAGTGTGAAAAGCAAGGAAAATGAGTGGGAAAGATCAGCGTTTTCAACATGACGGTGTGTTATCATGATTCACTTTGAAGAACAGATGCATAATAGTAGAGAGAAGGTGGCAAACAAATAAGTTGATCCATAGGTGAAGAACAATTATAATAGTTTCCTGCAAAAATGTACGAAAGATACCTTGAAGGTGGAAAGATTGATTTTAAACGTCAAAGAAAGAACGCGAAGAATAAGTTGAAAGGAAAACAAGTTTAACATAGTTTACGTAGCAAACATAAAAACGAGTGAGTTAGTCTTGTGACGGAAAAGGTGTCATGTCTTGATTGTATTTTGAAGTAAAGAAACTAAAACTTTTCAAATGATACAGTATTGAAACATCATTCACACTTCACAACGAGTCTCTTGCATTCTGTTTAAAACTGAACTCACGTTACTTCAGCCATATATCACTTCAGCCAAATATTTTTGGGAAGGTCTTCTGAAAACAACAGGTGTATTGTAATATCTGGCAACCAGGAACACAGACGAACGAGAGATGGCCGACAGGGGGAGTGGGAGAATGAAGGAAAAAACAAGTACGAGAATGAGCTAGAGGGTGAACCACAGTGAGTGGGAGAAGGAGAGCGGGAGGGTAGTGAGGAAGGGAGGTAGAGTGGGAGTAGAAAAGACTGGGAACGAGCGGGGAAATGGGAGGAGGAGCGAGAGGATGAGCCAGTGGCTGAGGACCCCAGCAGGTGCGCGCGAGGGGTGAGGGCGGGGTGAGAGCGGGTTGAGGGTGGGGTGAGAGCTGGGTGGAGGCGGAGTGAGGGCTGGGTGAGGGCGGGATGAAGGAGAGATGCGAATATGGTGAGGGCGAGGTGAGAGCGGGGCGAGGTCGAAGGCAAGGTGGGGTGAAGGCGAGGTGAGGACGGGGTGAGGGCGGAATGAAGGCGGGGTGAGATTGGGATGAGGGTGAGGTGAAGGCGGGGTAGGAGTGTGGAGAGGACGGGGTGAGGGCGGAATGAGCGTGAGGCGAGGTTGAGGTGAAGGCGGGTGAGGGCGGGGTTAGGGCGGGATGAGGGCCCTCTCAAGCGCCGCCTGTTATTGGCAACGCGAGCGGGCGCGGGTGAGATTCTTTGGCGCAACCGCCGCGCCCTCGCAAACAAAGCTCTCGGGGTTGCGTCTCCTAGCAACGCGCGACGCGTGCTCAAACACACGCGCGGCCGCCGGCGCGCCCACCTCTAATCTTGGTGTAAGCCGCCGCCGCCCACGCGTGCGAGGGTGCGTGAGCAGCGGCGAGCTGCATAAAGGGAATGCGGAAATGAGGGATGCTCCACGTCAATGGCTGGACAATGGAGGTCCACTGTGTGCTATTAAGGAAACCATATTTAATGAACACCTGAATAAGGTTAAACTGAGCACTTGAAGTTTTTTTAATCACACAAACCTGATTTTTTTCTAAGATTTTGTCGTGTATACACATTTATTACTTGGGTTTAAAAGTTTATAATTCTTGAATAATATTGAAATAACACTCATAGAAACATAAAATGTGTTCTTAAAACACAGTGGAGCTAAATCGTTGGTCGCATTTTTGTATAGGATTTCAAATTGTAAGATTTTCAAACAATTCTTTTCTTTAAGAGAAGATGTGTCACAAGAATGGAATGAAGATCAGTATGTTACTACGTATATATATGAATTTCACAGAGATATATAAATATTTTTAATGTAAACACATCCGTATTAATTATTGTTTATTACATTACATATTATCACAAAATATCTGCATGCAGCTTGAAACAAAATATTTTCAAGGTACTACGACATATGGACACTGGGAATCTAAAGCATGTTTGTATTCTCATTTCTATTATGGTGTTTTCAACCAATATGCGTCGTTATACTAATGATAATATCTATCCGAAGTGAACGTGAATGAAAGATGAAAGTGCAAACGTTACACAAATTATGTTTAAATTAGTTAAAGTCCATATCGATAATTATTAACCGACGTGCACTTCTTAGGCAATATTGACAAATCTATATCAAACTCGAGAACATAACATGAATTGTAAATAAGTGAGATACTTTCCGACCTATTACTTTATTTACTTTCTTCTGAAATTAGCTTCTTCTCATTAAATCTACTTATGTCTTGCACAGTTGCATATATCATGGGTCAGAGCCAATTAGTGATTAATGAGACAATTTTTCACCTTTTTCGTATCGCGAGGATAAATTATTGCTTTCCAGTTTTACTTTTAACTTTCTTGTATTAAATCATTCTCCCAAACCTTCATTTTTTATTGTTTAAATATGTAATGTTAGGAGAGATCTCGTGAGGCCTCACAAATCCGGATCCCGACACAAATCGGACCCCGAAGCCACGTGTAACTTCACCCCTCTCCCCGCGTTCACACCCCTTTCCCTGAGGAGGGGCGTTGCCTTACGCATCATTTCCCCCCCCCCACGTCGTCCGGCATCCGACACCACCCACGCTAATCCACACGGCACGGACACAAGGGTGCCAAAGCCTTAAATTCCTTTTCGGAATTAGAAGCTTAAACACACACGGTGTTGCGTGTCAGGTGTTTTTACTAGCGGGGGCTAACAGGTTTGTGACAGGTACGCGACCGGCAAGGTTTGGAGGTAAACTTGGGATACGCAGGTGTAAAAATTGAAATAACGCCGCGCGATTTTGTTTTTAACGAACGTCCAGGCGGTGATCCGAAGGGGATCGAGGCATTTACTTTTTCTGGGGGGGGGGAGTGCGGGGGTGTCGCGGGTGGTTGGCGTTTCGACGTGTCGACGCGGATTTTGGCGTAAGCCTCTACGCTGCACTTGGACCCACGTCGCTGTCAGCACGTAGCCGCCGCGGGATGTGTTCAGTGGGAGTGGACGCCTAAGTCACCTGAGGGGTGCTTTTTATTTACTTCGCCTCGGAGTGGTATGCCCTAAGACCGTGCTGCGAAACATTCCGACTGATGTTAAAGTGTTCTTTCGTTGAAAGGATGATTATAATATTGAATTAGACACATTAAAGATTGGTTGTGATTAATAAAAATACTGCATATATCTGCATGAAAATATCTGCATACGCAGAAACTTCGCCCACTTGGGAAAATGAACCTTCGTCTCGTTATCGGTATGCCCGTGGGTGTAATGCATGTTAGAGATGGGAGGTGTCTGTGTTTCTCATCTTCTGAAACGGGAGGTCCGGCACGATGTACGGGGTTTCTATGCACGTCAGTTTCTGGTTTTCTCCTCTAGGTGTTCCCCTCAGCGGGGGCTATTTGACTCCGGGACACGCTGTAAAATTCAGTCTGATCTCCTATCATCTGTACTAGAGTAAAGAAGGTAATTGTGTGTTTAAAGGAAGAAGGTCGGAGAAGGAAGAAGAAGAAGAAGAAGAAGAAGAAGAAAAAGAGGAAAAAGAAGAAGAAGAAGATGAAGAAGAAGAAGAAGAAGAAGAAGAAGATGATGAAGAAGAAGAAGAAGAAGAAGAAGAAGAAAAAAAGAAAAAAAAGAAGAAAAGATCGCGAGCGGTGCGTGACCCATTTCTTAGGGTATTGCTCCGTCATTCAGTTGATATTGATTGGAAACACCACGACAAATTATAGATTAGAACAGCCGGCCGCTAGATTTGTCCTTCACACAACAGCTGAATTTGACACAGCTATGAAGCTAGAGTCGAAAATCTGCCACCGTCGCGACAGAAAGCCTAGGACTTACCAGCCCACGACTACAGCGGCAACGGTCGTCACTGAGCTATGCCAGCGGTTGTTTGCGCAGTGCCGGAAAGAGCAGCGAGGCACTACTTCCGGCGAAGCGCCCTGGGCGTATGCAGAGGACGGACCGCCCCGCCCCCCTCCCGCCCCGCTCCGCCAGCCAGGGTCGAGGGCCCTAGACGCGAGGCTCCTGAAATTATCCGGCGAGGGCGGCTTTGTCCTCGTCGCCCGGGACTCCACAAGCGCCTCCTCGGGGCGCGTCCTCGCTTCCGCCCTCCTGTTTGCGCGCCTCTCCACCTGCCCGTCCTCGCCCTACCCCCGCCTCGCGGCGCGCTTGTCTTGCCACTCCAGCCCCTCCGGGCCCTCGCCGGCCCCGCGGGCGCCTTCGGCAGCGAGCGAGTAGTTTACTCCAGAATGCATTCAACGCGAAATTAAAGAAAGCGGAAGAGGGAGTCAAGAGCGCAAGCGCTCTAATTAACAAGGTTGCGTCTCCTTTGGCATATTTGTCTCCCAGGGTTCTTATTACAAGCGTCGTGCGTGTTTTTTTTTAACCTTACGTTTTAAATCACCTTGAGTGAACTACTTTTTCACAGTTCCATTTATATAAATTTCTGAAATATTATCTTACAAGCTATTTGTCTTTTTTCAATCATTGGCATGTCGTTGATGCACTTCGTGTTGTTAATAGTGTTCTCTACCGTTCATCCTTGACAGTCTGCTTTGGTTGTAATTGTTTTTATGGCATTCACATACTCTCTTAACTTTCTCACATATATAATAAAAACGACCCTTGTTCGCTGCCAACATATTCCTGTACACTGCATACTAACAGCTAGTGAAAAACGACGGAAACAGATATTGGGTTTGTTGAAGCATCGTGGACCTTTTCTACGTGTACACTTGATTCATCAGGTAACATTCAATCTAATACATCCGTGTGTTCATCAAACACAGTTAATGCCACTATGTTAATTGTGTTGTGAATACGAGGACCGTCGAGGGCAAGGGGGGCGGCGTTGGCGTGAAGAGCCGCGGTGGGAGGCGGGTCGCCCGTATTCATCCCGGAGACGGCCACTCGCCTCTAACGACGGCTCTCGCGCCCACGTCGGCGCTTATTGCAAACTTAAAACACTTGGCGCCCCCGGCGGTGCCGTGGCTGGGCTGGCGGGTGGGGGGTGGGGGGGAGAGCGGACGGCTTGAAGCGGCGGCGCCGGAGGTGTGATGGACAAGTGGCGCGCGTTTAACGGCGGGCAGCAATTGAGAAGAGAGGAACAGTAGGCGGTTGGGAAATTGGCACCTTCAACCGAGAGAAAAAAAGTATCTATT
>BOPP01000001.1:4436517-4450299 GCA_017312745.1 Gryllus bimaculatus
TTGGTAAATACTGGTCAATGCATAAATTAAAATAAATATAGAGTACGATTAAAAAATTAGTGTTTTCTCCGTAAATTACAGACATTTTTATTCAGTACAGGTATTTTAACCTTTACAGTACCAGATACAGTATTTACCTTTTTGAATTACAGCACAATGGATTTGAAAAAAAACGTTGAATGGAGAAGGAGAAATACTGCATTCAGTTCGGATTGACTATTTTTTTGAGTCAAGAAAATGCATTGACTCGCTTGTGATGCCACTATTGAGTTCGGTTAGAATCCGTGGTTAGTTATGAAATCAAAATTGATATTCGTGATTACCATTGCTAAAGTATTCCTCTTAAGAATATTTTTAAAGTAAGTGGTTGAAATTGAAATTCATAAGATTCAATTCACTTCACACGTTATCATTCAGTTCGTAGTGTTTTTAGTGTTTTATGTAATATATTTATGTGTTACTGTTGGTTGGCAAATGTGGTTTAGATTTTAGCAATAGTTTATTTCGTTTCAAACTAAAGACTATTTTTAAATCGCTTTCTTATTAAAAATATCAGAGAGTAAACCGCTCCTTACTGCTTCGGAAATGCTTACGGCCCTTGAGGAATATTCTGCGTGAGCGCTTTTTAGTGCTTGGGAGGTGTCTTGCTTGCTGCCCCGCACGCTCGGCAGCGACACTCTTGGGCGCGGCTTCCTGCCCAATTGAGTGACTGCGGAGCTTCGCTAAGCAGCTTACGCGGCTTTCGTCACGGTACAGCCCTCCACGCGACCTATTGTGCACACCTCCGTCGCCGTCAAACGCCGTGGCCACACGCGCCAAATTTATATTGTTTTTGCAATTGAATTCCCCAGTGAAAAAAGAAAAAAAAAACCTGAAAGACGAGTTTTGCTGAGTGCGTACATTTTTCGATGTAATCTGCGGAGACGAAAAGGTCCGCTGGAAGGTCGAAGGATTTGACGGTTGGCGGAGTATCGTATACTTGTTTATAGGCTAGGTCGATTCAGGCTACGTGTCAGGAGATGAATTCTACCGGTCGGACTTGCTGTGGGAGGTGTTTACTGTGATGTTTTTTCGGTTAGTCACGGCGAAGCAGTGTGTTAAAAGAACGGGCCATACAGCTAGCTACTATTTCTTTCTTTCTCCTAGACGTAATCTTTTCATCTTACACGCACACTTGCATTCACTTACAAAACGTATTTTCATATTATTGGAGACACAGTCAGGAGCTTAAAATTGTTCGGTTGGAAGATGGTTGAAAAGAGGACAGTCTCGACGGGCAGAATATCTCCAGCCGACCTGTAGGTTATCAACGGATTCTGTAATCCGGGTATCGCGAGGACACTCCAGGTACACCGCCACATCTCGGTATTAAAAGAACTCACTAACTTAACGGGCTAATACAGTTGAAGGTTCGGATAACTAGAAACAAACAAAGTCAATTGAGGCTATTAAGATTAAACGAATTGTTACGTACCGTCTGCTTATTGGGTGCCCTTTTAGTGCAACTGAAAACTCTCTTCAGGTCTACAGAATCATGAAGTCTTGTTTACAGAAAACCCAAAATTTCTATCAGACCATGTTACTAGTGTTTTTTTTAGAGTCGCTAAAACCGAGTATGAGGTCCATAACATCACATCACATCGAGTTTTCTCAACCCTATTACCTCAAAATTTTAAAACTTGTGTCTGTTTAGAGGAAGGCTAAAACTGAAATTTGTCGCCCAAAAAAATTGCGAATGGCATGAAAGGTCGCGGGCCATGTCAACCGTTCTTCCATATAGGCTTCCGGATTTGAACTTAGTTTGCCTATCTTCAAGTATTCTTAAAATATGGTGGGATTATGAAAAGTATCTTGAAATTAAAACAAAAGGTTCTAATGATGGGTAGTGTTATTGCAGGTGCCTAACGTTAAATCTAAATCTGCTACTTCACAATTACACCGATACTTCTCCTCCTTGCAATCCTACCAATTAATAAGAAGAAACATTTTTTTTTTACGGTGAATAATACAATGAGTGAATATTTGAATGATTGAATTACTGACATTGATTCGGTCTGTATTCATCTTCTCTGATAACACCGTATTTTGATCATTAAAATTAATTTGCTCACTTACTTCAAACCAGCTTTTATATGAAATAATATTAACCAATTTCTTTCAGATAAATCACTCTAACCAAAAATTAACTACAGCAAATATTAGGTGAAAAATTCTGATCATGAGCTCAGGTTAACCAATGATCATTTTATATGAGATTTCTCGTTAAAACTCTACACAGGATTACGGCAATCTTACACTGAGACAGTCGTTTTCGCCGAGATAAAACATTCTTCATTATTTTTAGATTTACGACAACTTTCCGAGAAGACTCGCTAAATCCAACTGCAGAAATTTCACCCATAAAATACTTATGTGTTTTTGAGTGCATGACAATTATTCTCTCCGTATTTCCTTTCTAAGAGACCGTCCGGGAATATATTTTTGCAACTTATCTCTGAAATGCAAACTCTTGTACACGCGTTTCGTTTAACACTTCCTCGTTGACGAGTGATTCATGTTGTTATTTGAATGTATTAACAGACACACATAAAGAACAAGAAAGTGAGAATATTTTACATGAGGACGAACGCTCGAATAAAAATTATAACATGTGTCTGCTCTCCTGTAATTGGAGACGATGAAATCATCTATCGTTGCCAGTCTCTGACGGAGAAATAGAGTTCGTTTTAACGAGTCACTAACATCGTGTATTGCGGGGTGAAGCATCACTTCGCGCAACACCTTGCCTTATTAGTAGTCCTGTTCTTAAACTTGAACTGAGAGTCTCCACGGGTAGGTAAGCCACATAATTCGTCCACTCCGTCGGAATACTAAGCACACTTTTGCATAATATTATGCAGAGACTCCCTGTAATTTGGTACGAATCGTATAATACCTATACACCCCGAATATTTATAAATAACAGGGTATTTGTAGTAGAGAATGTAGCAACGCGCGGAGTATTCATTTGCATTGAAGTACAATATCTGCCTCGATGTTACTTTTCTTGTCCCGATCTCGATTTTCTTCTGAGTATTAAGAAAATTCACGATCGAGTCTGCGGGAATTCACGCGAGCTGTGTTTTAACTTGCCCGTTCAGCCGACTCAAAATTACAACAATGTTTCCCATCTCGACCCAGGAAATAATTCCACGCATAGTTGTGTTACTCAGGAGTTAATTACACCCAGACTGTGGATATTTTAAAGATTATATCTGAATGTCTCACCATCAACGTCTTAAGTCTATGTCGTTCTGGTGCTTTGAGCCGACATCCACGTCGTCTTTCGCTTGAGCTCTCAGGCTCAGTCTCAAAAAATGTTTTTTTTAAAGAACGCAAACATTCGCTTGATATTCTTATGTTTCCGCGTCCATCCTCAACTACGTGCTAATTCATTCTTGTTCATTCGTTTACTTCACTCATCGTGTTGGTTTTGCACTAGGAGTCTGTGAGTGTTTCGCAAAAAGCAACTTCAGGAGCCAGACTTGACGAGTACTCATCATTTACTTTGGCTATTCACTCGGACTCTGTATATTCGCCCACGATTATCTTTTTTCTTCGCAAGAACACTAGGTTGCTATAGAATGCAATCCCGAAAAGCAAAGCAACCAAATGGAATAGCCTCAGAGAAATTTTCTGACGCTTATTCCGATATTTCAACTATTTGAAAATGAGAAACTGTAGGTGGCAGGTGATAGCACCCAGAAACAAAAGAGATCGGTCGTATAGTTCTTGGATTAAGTTGACTGACAGTCGTTAGTTTCTAGCCATTATAGAAAGTAAAATACTCTCTTGGAAAGACGTAAAACTGAGTGTGAATTTTTGACTCTTTCGAACTTCAATATTTAGAAATTATCCCGTTTACTTCACGCCTTTTTAGTTGCTATATTTACTAAAAATATTTAAAATTATTCCACGCGTTCAAAGTATTTGCTTCAGTTTGTTTTCACAAGAGATTTGACATTCACGTAGCTGCTAGTAATTTCTGCAGACTATGGCACAACGCTTTGTGTAAATGATGCAAATAATACTCGAGTTCCAGTTCCTTATTGCTGATTCTTCCACATCCCCCTCCATCATGGCGTTCGTGAGTCTTCGCTGCGACCGACCCGTTTAGGGCGCACGCAGGTAATCCATGCCATGGTCAGCGACAGAGGAAATGGTGGAGGCCCAACCGCTATATCTCCGTTGTTTCTATGTCGGACACTGTCTAAAGCCATGCAATAAGAAGGCTGTTTTTCGCCGTGAGTGGTGTGGCTTTTGCCGGATGCGTGTTCAAACAGTGCACGCGGTCACAACAATCGTAATTTAGCTATTTAACGGCTCGGTATTATAGCCATGGGGACGCAATGTGCCCCGGTGGTGGTTTGTTTTTTTCTGGATAGGGTAGAGATTAGTGTGTAGAAAAGTTCAATTGCTTATGAGATGAGACAAACTGTAACCTAAGCGTTATCAAGTCTCGATAAGATTGTTTTAGCTTAGGTAGGGGCCTGTTTCTTGAGATCCGTTCATCTTCTGTACCAAATTCGTTGAACAACTATGTTCGCAAATTCACAGTTCATCTACATTCTTGAAGCTAGTTCAGTTTACAGGCAAGGTCGTTAACGCAGTTTTTAATGGTGGAGATATTTCACTTTTTGGCTATCATCACGCATTCTCTAAAATTAATTAAGCAACAATTACGCTCGATCCGTTGTAGTGTATTTATATGTTTTCTTTCTTAGGCCTGAGCGTGAAGCGGACGCCACTTGCAAACGGAGCATATATACCAACGCATTCACACTCAGCTTCCTTATACTCCATAGTCCATAAAAGAAATGCTCTAATTGTGTAATTTTGCAACGCTAAATGTCTCTTACAGTGCTATTGAAGAGATGTGTCTGTGCGGCTGCTCTTCGTGTGACCTAGTTTTACGGCTGAACAATAAATTAATAGTCGTATGTCCATTGGTGTGAGTTTAGGAGGAGAAATTTGCATAATAAATTTCTTGTTAATAGCATTTTTTATAAAAAAAGTCACGCGTTCCCAATTGCCTTGCTATTTTTTTCTTATCATATCTTATTTACCGGTCTCCACAAAGAACTAGCTCCCAGCAGAAAAATGTTTGTGAAGAAAACTTTTACCCTTCTGAAATCTTTCAACTTTTTTTTTCCGTCGTATTTTAGAATAACTTGATACAATACCCGCCGGCAGGCGCGGCAACACTCTTGGCGACCACCCAATGCCTTGCTTAGTCTGCCAGCTGAATCGGCAATCCTAGGAAAGGCTCCGTTAATGCAAGACGCAAAAACTTCATTTACAATACGCATTTTACTACTGTTACGAAATTTTGAAATAGTAATAGTCTATCAAGACTTTCCTCAGTCAGTTTTGTAAATACATTTTAAAATTATAAAAGCATTATCTTCAATCGTACAACGCGGGTGTAGAAAACGCTCCCCGTTAAACGATCTACTTTATTGCCTAATGTAATTATTAACTAAACCTATAAACCTGTTTTTTGGATAATTTTTGCGATTTAGTCGTGAACCTTAAATTGTCCTTTTTAATATAGTTTTTAAATAATCGTGTACATAATGTTAAATGCATTCTTAAGACTTGTTATGCCTCTCTGAACTATTTGCTTCTTATGTTGGCGATTGCACTTTAAGAATATGTCCATCTTATTAGAGATACTCATTTATGTAATACTTGAAGATTGTTTCATCCAAGTGTTATTGCAAAGCCACCTTTCGAAAGGAAGATGTTTTGCTTTTTTATGTTTAGTGTTCCGTGTACTTCCGCTGCGCCCTCGCCGCGCGGCGTCCGGCGCGCTGTCCGAGCGCTACTAAACTAATTGTTCCTTGGCTTTTTTCACACTAGCTCCAGTTTGAATCTGCCGCTACCATTGCTCTACGAAACTACCTTGCCTCCCTCCGCGCCGCCTTCTTTTAGTTTTTAGGCACGCCCAAGGCTTCGCGCGATCGCAGTGGCGTGGGCGGCGGCTGTACGGGGGGAGGGGGAGAAAGGGCGATGGGCAGAGGGTGCGGCGGCCTGCGCCCAGCGCGAAGGGTTGGCGGACCGAGCCTTACGCTCCCTCACCCTTCAAAGGGCCCACCTGAACATTGTTTCGCAAATTGTTGAAGGTGTTTCCCCCAGCCTTTCGAAGTTCAGCCTCCCTCCCCTGACTTATTGTGCTCGCATTCCAGCTATTAACGGGAGGAGAGTGTTGCGTCTTGTCGCTTCGAGCGCATAATGCGCGTCAAGTTCTTGCGTGCAATATACAAACTTCGGTCTCAAAGATGTAAATTTTGTTCTCTTTGAAAATGACGTATAGTTAGTTTCCGGCTCTGACAGGGAGATCTAATAAAGCTTAGCTCACAAAATATCGTTAAGCTTATATTATACTTCTTCTTATGCAGTGTCCATATTGAGTCTATGAGACTAAAATATAAATTTTTAAATTTTAATATTTTATAGATATAGTTAGAACGGCAAATATTATCCCATTAAACACGCATTCGTTCTATATTTAATTTTCTATATACTTTCAAAAATTAACACTCTAACATCCATAAATACAAAATGCTCTGTTCGCATTTTTCTAGTTCGGCCATTCTTATGTCGTGAATTCATATGAGCCATGATTTATTATTTATACAGGTATATAAACAGAAAACAAACGATAGTTAGAAAATGACATTTACTGTTGTGATAGTACTGTTGCGCTTAGTCCAAATAGTTAGTTTATAATATACAACCCTATTAACGCACGCGAATTTTGCGAAGAAAAATATTATCACTTCCAAAAAACAAAAAAAGAATTTAGGAATCTGTTCATTATAAAAATAAAATTACAATTAAGCACATGGGCTACTCCCATTAGTAGAAAACGTAATAGAACGATACCCGGTTAAATGAATATCTTTCCTTTCAATGCCAACTATGCGGTAGATTAAAGGTCAATTTACCATTAGTGGTGTTTTTATTTCACATCTTTACGTGATATAAAATAAACACACTATTGAGAGATATGATACATTTTTAAATAATTTAATACTGATGTTTACTTTGGTTATCGTTTACACATATTCAGCGGCAGCTACAAGTTGAACATCTACATCGGGAAAATAAGATAATTTCAACATTCATGAACATATTTTTTTCCGACAATATGTTAGAACTACAATAATGCTTTAGTGTACAGAAATTCATTTGTAAATGTATTTTTATTATATGGATTCAGTCGTAAAAGTAACAAGATTTCAGCTATGAAGATATCTTTGAAGGTTTGTGGCCACACTTGTTCGGCATTTATCCTCCATATCGTGAAATGATATAAATAGAATGAGTAAAAACTTTACTTTATTAACAATTGAGAACGTTAAGATAAAATGTTTTGGAAAAAGTAATCGTAAGTTTTTGTCCCCTCGTTTTTTCTTGACAATAGCAGAAATTATAGAGTGCATTCGTTTTGTAAGTTGGTACTATGTTAAATTGTAAACACGTCGTGTGCTATGAAGTTTATTATTGATTATTATAGTATTATTATTATTAAATGATTGATATGGTCTGTTTGGCTAGTGGTAGTTATGAGAAAAAGTAAAGGATATTGACACTTATTTTCATCAATTAAGGAAGTTGTGTAATTTCATTATATTTTGTAAGTTCACTGATTCCAATGTAAATTTACTCGTATACCTCAGGAATGATGTCATAAACGATCGAAACATTGTATCAATTATTGTCGATAAAGTAATTTCTGAAGACTGAGTTTGATTGTTTTATACATAAAAGAAAAGAGAAGTAATGAGTTGAATGGAGGCTGTTTTTAGACTAGAGCAGGCGACGCGCGGTTGGCCGTGCGGATCTGGCGCAGAAGTAGCCGCGGCGGCGGCGCGGCGCGAGCGTCGACATATGGCGGGCGATTGCGGGCTGGCTCCGTGCTAATTAGTCGGGGCTGCGAGGGGCGTGTGGGGGTGACGAAGCGACGGGGCGCGCCGCGGCAGTATTGGTGGCCGGGACACCGAATGGCGCTCGGCCGCCGCCCGCCCACTGGGCGTCTGCAGCCGCCGCCCCTGACCCGGAGCGCTGGCGGCTGTTCCGTTAGCGCCTGCCTGTCCCCTTCCGCGCCTCTTGTCGTCGCTGGTCGTTTGATGTGTCTGGAAGTGCTAACTGAAGAACTTATTTCAAGCTGGACGTGAGCGTATAAGGTTTTTTGTGTGTTGATTGTACGTGTCAAATTATTCGTAAAACGCTTTTTTCCATAATGTGTTGTCACAGACTGTGTTAAAATATTTAGTGTCTCTTTGGTGAAACGATATCGAAGACTGTTGTATTTAACCTCAGAACTATAAAAGACTGAATATTGGATTAAAGTTGACTTCTAAAAAAATGTATTTATATGAAATTCGTTTTCTTTTGGAACATAAGTCGCTTTAATGTCAGCTTTCATTCGTCGTCGTAGTTTCATCGTCGTCAAATTAATTTTAATGTTTCCAGTTTCTGAACGCGCATATCTCTTGCCAATATAAAAGAAGATTTTTTCTGTATAGCGATTCAGACAACTTCATTTTCTCGTACTTCACTGGTTTCTGCTACCCTCTGATCAAGCATGAAGCTATAAAAAATATCTCCCTTTAAGCTTGTTCCTATTTTGAAAGTCGTATATTGTGATTAACGTCTGTGCGTCAGAGAGTCTAATATGAAAATGACTGCTTAACATATTTGTGCGAAGTGCGGCTAGCAATGAGAAAGAAAAACTTTTACAAAAAGCTTGTAACTCGTGAAGATAAGAGGTGTGCATTTCTTTCGTCATTTAATGAAAGTAGAGCATTGCATCTCTTAGTGGGCGTCGCGGCGCCCCACTTGGTCTTCATTCTTATCTCTCCGTTCCTCGCCGCTGTCCGCTCTTTTCAACTCACGGGCCACCATGTTACTCCAAACCCTCCGGCACCGCCTAGCCATGCAACGTCGGCCGCTCGCCACTTCATCTATAACGCTTACCATGCACCGCCTGAATGATAGCCATGTGCACCGCTACCATGTTGCCCTGACTCCCTCCTCTTCCCCAGCCTCCTCTCCCCTCACCCCTCGTTTTCCCTTCCTCCACGCCCCCCTTCCTTCCCTCTCCACGTCTCCTTCTCTCCCCTCCCTTTCCCCGTCACCACACCTCCTCGCCACCCTTACTCCCGCCTCTCAGGCACCCAACGCTTCCTCCTCTTCCCTCTCCGCCTTCTCCTCCCTCTCCCCTCCCTCCATCACTCCTTTGTCGCCTCCTCTCCCTTTCCCCTCACCCCATCCTCCACTTCCTCTCTCCCTCCATCCCCTCTACCTTCCCCTTCCGGCGCTTCCACATCGCCTCCCCGCCGCGGAAGTATAAGAGAATTGCACACCTGGCGGGGCTTCAGCCAAATAGTTGCGGGAATTATATCGCCGCGGAGGGGCGGGAGCGGAGCGAGCGGAGCTATGACCGCGGCGGGGGGGGGGGGCGACGCGACAAACGTTTGCTTGGCAAAAACGTCAGCCATTTCTCTCGCGGCGTGCCCTTCTCCAGCTGCGGTGATTAGCAGTACGAGCGCGGGAGAGCGGCGGGAGCCGCGACCCGAATAATCAGCGGATGGACGCGAGCCGAGGGAGAAGGCGGGGGAAAGTGGGGCCTAGACTGCCGGAGAGGAGATTGCGTAGGGATGGAGGGTACTCGTTTTCCTGAGATCGGACGCTGAGGGCAGTCGTGTCAGCGGAAGAGTTACCAGACGTACAAGGTCTTGACTGTATTCGGGATGATAAATAACGATTTAACCACATTCGAACGAGTGTGAACAAATAGCAGTGACATGAAATCAGTTGGCGGTGCTGCTGCACCCAATTTTTGGAGCCGTGTGACACTTCTGTCAGTTTTCTTTGACGATCAAAGGATAGGAGTTATTTCGATGAGTTACTGCTTGAGAGAAAGTAATTAAAGGGAGAATTAGTGTAATATTTTCGTGATCAGTTTGTTACAGAGAGATGAATGTATGAAATCGTACTCATAAGAGGACACCACGTGGCCAACGTGATTTATTATTTTGATTAACTGATCTGGAAATTTGATGTTTGAATTATGCCATTTTGTAGGAAATTACTTTATAGTACACGAGTTGAATGTAAAATGCATCCATTTGCTTTTGATCCCTCGTGTTCCGTATTTATAATTACAGAGGAAATTCTCGGATCCAATAGATTACCAATTCGTTTTACCGATGCGCTAATTAATTTTCTTTTTATTACTTCGTTTGACATTTTGTTTCAAATATTGATTAATGGATTCGAAGAAGCACATTGCACACATTGGGATTTTCCTACATGAATGGAAGTTTGATATTACTTTTATATTGTTGAATTATAAATATCCCCTACAAAGTGCTTAACAGTAAAGGGTTATTCGTAATGAAATGCTAGAAAAGCATTTAGATATTCCATATGTATATATATAATATATGTATATATATAATATATGTATACATATAATATTGACACTTACAAGCGTAAAAAATATCGTTAATAATCTAGTATTCTCTAGATACACTTCCGCTTAGTAAAACACGTTTGATTTTCCGATAATATTGTAATAGCCCATTTCAAAAAATCCAAATATATTGCAGTGGGGTGATTTGAAGAATTTTCACCGGAAATTAAAATTTAATCACATATCAGGTTTTCAGATTTTCCCTCACACAATTTTGCCTACTTTAACAATGCAGTATTCCAGGACCTTCCATACTTTTCTGAGAATGCCTCAGATTCTGAATGCGTGAATATTTTCATCCAGGCGCTGTCCATTTCTCATAGTCATTTCGGAACAAGGTTCAGTGTAGTTGTACTCTCTCCATTTGAATGATGCTGATTGTATTTCCCATAATTGTTGACTGATTCCTTATTTCATCTGCCTATTCCCCTACAGAGCAACGCCTCCCTCGTTTGCTGCGCCCTCCTTGTTCGCGCCAGTCGGTCAACCCCTCTACTAGATTGAATTCAGCCGGTCTGGAGGAGTATCTGAGCGACCGGCTGCTCCGAACTGTAGTTTTCCGTATTTTTTTCGTTCGCCACCAAGCAAATCTGGGAGCAGCATCCTAACGAATAGGCCATGGACCGCGCTCGGTCTTCCCATCATCTTCCACGTCCTATCCTCTCCTCTTTCTTACACACACATTCATTTCACCATCACAAAATGTCATGAAAACAGTCGTGAGCTTATAGCTCTTCCAGACTTGGGCGATGGCTCGCTGGTAGGAGATACCTGATTGGGGGAAGCCGACGGTTAGGTCGTCACCGGATCTCGGCTATCTGCTTGGGAATGTGGCCACCCTCTCGCGATAAAAAAACACGCATATCTTCAAGATAAACGACTTTAGCTACCCGCGCATGCGTGCCGGCCGCCTTGCCCTTGCCTACACTGTCGTCCCTTCCGCCACCATCATAGTTGTACTGATGATACTTACTATTCTACTGATACTACTTCCCATCGCCTTCGGGTCCCGGCCCGCTGTCTACGCCCATGTCACTCGCGTCCCTACCAACATCACCTTCCCCCCATTGCTACCACCCACGCCATTGCTGCCCATTCGATTCCGTTCTCTCATTACCCTCCGCCTCCCAGCTCAGAGCCCGGTCGACTTCCACCGCTCGTGACGGATGTTCGTTGACACCTAGACCACCAATTATTACTGAGGAATATTGAAAAAGTGGCGTTTCATGTTAACCTATGTAAACGTACCTCGCTATTTTAAATAAATTTGTTTTGCATTATATTTTATTTGGTAATTCGATTAAGATAGCTCTCTAGATATGCAGAATCCGACATTAATAGCAATTGTTACGTCATTTCCATTTCCGCCTTCAATCGTCTTCTCTCGTTTACTCGTATTTCAGCCCTGCCTCCATGGCACGAGTCCCAACCACGAGCACAACAGTGGCTGCGGCCCCAAGGCGGCAGACCAGGCCGGCGAGTAACATGCGGCTGCAGCGGGCCTCGGAAGCCCTCTCCGCGCCCTCATCCTGCTCCCTCTCCGCTCCCGCTCCGCCCCGCCCCGCCCGCTCCCGCTCCCTCCGCTCCGCTCGCTCCCGCTCCCGCTCCCGCTCCCCGTCCCGCTCCCGCTCCCGCTTCCCGTTCCCCTCCCGCTCCCCTCCCCTCCCCGTTCCCGCTTCCGTTCCCGCCCCGTTCCCTCTCCGTTCCCGCCCGTTATTCCCCGCCCCGTTCCCCCCTCCCGCCCGTTCCCGCCCTTTCGCCCGTTCCCCGCCCGTTCCCGCCCCTTCCCGCCCCGTTCCCGCCCCGTTCCCGCCCCTTCCCGCCCCCGTGCCCGCCCCGTTCCCGCCCCGTTCCGCCCCGTTCCCGCCCCGTTCCCGCCCCGCCCGCTTCGCTTCCCGTTCCTCGCTACCCGCTCCGCCCCGCTCCGCTACCGCTCCCGCCCCCGCCCCGCCCCCGCCCGCCCCCGCTCCCGCCCCCGCTCCCGCCCCCGCTTCCCGCCCTCGCTCCGCCCCCGCTCCCGCCCCCGCTCCCGCCCCCGCTCCCGCCCCGCTCCCGCCCCCTCCGCCCGCGCTCCCGCCCCCGCTCCCGCCCCCGCGCCCGCCCCGCTGTCCGCCCCCGCTCCCGCCCCCGCTTTCCCGCCCCGCTCCCGCCCCCGCCCCGCTCCCCCCCCGCTCCCGCCCCGCCCCCGCTTACCCCCCCCGCTCCCCGCCCGCTCCCGCCCCGCTCCGCCCCGCTCCCGCCCCCCTCCGCCCCGCTCTGCCCCGCTCTCGCCCGATTCCCGCCCCCGCCTCCCGCCCGCGCTCCGCGCCCCGCTCCCGCCCCGCCGCTTCCCGCTTCCCTTCCCGCCGCGCTCGCCCTTCGCTCCGCTCGCTCCCCGCCTCGCTCCCGCCTCGCTCCCGCCTCGCTCCCGCCTCGCTCCCGACCCTCGCTCCCGCCTCCGCACTCGCCTCTTGCTCTCGCCTCTCTCCAGTTCTTCCCTCCCACCCATTGCAGCAGTCGCTACCTTTCTTGAACCTTGCTCAGCGCCTTCCGTCTCCACTCCGTTTTCGCTCCCTCCATATCTCATCCATTCGCGCTGCGCGCGCCTGCCGAAGAACGTGCTCTTCCACCCAGCGGCTGTCTCTACCGCGGATGTCGGCTGCAGCGCGGCGGCAGTGCGAGGCGCGGGCTGGGAAAAGAGGGGTAGGCGCAGGAAAGGCGGCAGTCAGAGAATGCGAGAAAGAAGTGGAACGAGAGCGAAAGGCGTGAGGCTTGTGTGTGGTCGCAAGGGTGGTAGAGGCGAAGTGTGACGTTAGCGAGGAGGCGGGGTGTGGCAGGAGACGACCGGAAGTGACGAGTCGGGGGCATACACGTCACAGACAGAAAAGGGTTTTCAGACGATTTGCAAGGTTGGAAGCGGGAATCGGAGGAGCCGAGGGTTACACGGGGGGTAGTCTGAAAAAGAAGCGGGAACTGGGCGAAAGCGAGAGGGTGTGGTGGTTAGCGGTAGCCGGAGAAGAGGCGGAAAGGCGGGAAGGGCGGCGGGAGTCGCAGCCTCGTTTGACAAACCGAGCGGCGTGGCGACCGCGCCTGCGGTGTCGAGGGCATTTATTAGCTGAAGCCGCTCCGAGAGCGTCGCGCCTCCGCCGCCCCCGCCACCCCCTCCGCCCTCCCCCCTTCCTCCGCTTGCCCGCCCTTTGACCCCGCTCCGGCAGGTCGCCGCTTGCCGGTCGCTCGAACCAAGAAAGCATAGGCCAACGGGCGATTAAAATCTCTCC
>BOPP01000001.1:4460518-4525251 GCA_017312745.1 Gryllus bimaculatus
TATATATATATATATATATAAATATATATATAAAATATAATATATAATATAAATTAAAAAATTAAAATTATGGTGAATGAAATAATAGTCAATAGTCCAAGTACTAGCAGACGTTTTGAGAGGTTATAAATCTGTATACTATTAAATATATTTTTAATTGCAGAAAAAACATTAATGCAATGTTTCTAGTGTTCACGGACATGTAAAGGAAGCATATTTGAGAACGAAATATTAACGGACGTTTAAAAAATACATTTTAGGTTGCTATTATTTAATGTGTTCAGAATTATTAATCATGGAAAAAGTCTCTTCGTTTATTGTAATAGAAACGTTAGACTACGTATTTTCAGACGTCACACTATATATTTGCATGATTTTTTCTTGTTTGAAAATGTCATTACTCATGCGTTCTATACATCTAGAAAAAATCGGTACAATCAGAACCTGTTAATTCATTTTTTGGTAGTTCTATGGTCTAGGTAATCAAGAAAAACACACTCCTTCAAAAATACTATGTGTCAACAGAAATACGTGACTAATTATTTGAAAATAAGTTTTTGAGCTGATGTTTCACCAGACATTTGAAATTTGTAAGAACGTTTCTTTACTCAAATAAATTGATACGAGTTTCTAACAAATGTCTTATAAAACTTCCAATATTATACGAAGACTAAAATAAATCAATAGTGCCATGTTGTGCCTTGTTGATTTAAGATCTGTAATTAAATCTTATCTAAAATGAAACCATCTAGAAAATTAACGTCCGAAACGAAATAATTATTCTAAAATATTCTATAATTTCCTCTATCCAATTTAAAATTTGTTTTCTATCTTTCTCGAAAATCTCGGACATTAATTACCTCTACAATTTTCCGAAATTGTCACTTCTACTTGTTTTCACATTAGTGGAGGCCGATTGAAGTTAGTTTTTTTTTTTTTTTTTTTTCAAAAAATCTTTCTTCTATCCCACATTGGGACTTGTGCGCCGTACAGCCGCATCCTGACATTTACCGCTGAAGTTGATATGTAAAAAGCAACCCTAGGACTTTTTAGGCCACTGCTCCCTGAACGCGTAAAGCCCTCCACGGGTAACCAAGTGTCGTGTCGCAGTTGCTGCGCGAAGGGCGCGGGGCGCGGGTCAGCGGCGCTCGTCTGGCGAATGGCAGGAGCCGCCGCGCCGAAGCGTCCCGCAGGCCGCTTGCGCTGGGCTCGCCCGCCCGCTTCCAAGTTTTATAATTGATGGCTGCCTGTAGCCGGGCAGCCATATTGATAACTTATTCATCATTGTGTACGCCACTTAAACTTGGCGCCAAGTTCACTCGTGCTACTCTTGCATAATATTAACATTCATTACTGTCTGTGGGGTTTGCCGCCGCCTATCGCTCCGCCCGGCCCCGCCCCGCCCGCATCATGCTTTACGCCATGCCACACCTTTCTCTCCCGCTCCTGGCTTTTGCTACCGCGCCCCGTCTGGCCCGACTCATACTTGGCCCCGCACTGCCTGTCTTGGACTTTTCACTCTACTCTCCCTGCCTTGCTCCATCACAGCCCGCCATGCCACGCCAAGCCCCGTCCCGTCCCATAGCATCCCACCTCCGCCCCACTTTCCCCCGCCCATACCGTCCCGTTTTCTTCCCGAGTTCTGTCGCGTAACCCGCCTCTCATGCCCATCTCCCCTCGTTCCCTCGCTATACCTCACCTCTACTCACCCATCTCATCTCACTCCACCCCACCCCAACCCAACACAACCCACTCCACCCACCTGACTTTATCCCACCTCATTCCTTCCCATCCTCATGGTCCCCACTCACTTGTCCCACTCCACTCGCCCCCACCTACGCCTCCCCATTCACTCCCACTTCACTACCCACGCAACCCCACACCCACCCACACCTACATTACCCCCCTACAACCTCCATCCACACTACCCACCCCACCCCACCTCACATCACACAACCCCTCCTCGCGTCGTTTGGTATTGCCGTCGCCTCACCCACTCCATCCCTGTTAATCTACGCTCGACGACCCAGGCCCTCTCGTTTGTCTACGTAAGCCACCTGCTTCTTTACCAACTTACTTCCACTTGCTCGTAGTTTCATCCGTACTGTCACCACTACCACCACTACTTGTCTTTCCTGTAACGCATCAGACTTCCTGCAGCTGAGCGCCTTGTCACATAATGTAACCTCTTCACTTCACCCAAGTGTAAGGCTGCTCACACATCAGAATTCGGTGAACAGCCAGCGACTGCGCGCTCAATTCCGAGAAGCCGAGGAACTCGGCGAATGTTCAGTTAATTGATGCGCCTAAAGGACCGCCACGTTTCGATTAGGGCGAACACAGAATGTTTTGAGTCTGGACAAATAGGCTAATACACGCGAATGGGTGGAGCTGAAAAAAAATATTTCGCACCAACCGTATCCTTCTTTTTAGTGAGTCTTCTACGTCACATGCAATTCAAAACCTTTATGATACACTGGGTAGTCACGCATCTTCATTCTGTTTTCACTAACGGTCCTTGAGTCCCATCAGGGGTTTTCACGGAGAATGTCTCCTCTTTCCACAAAGTAAGAAGGTAGAATGTGATGAATGTAGTTCAAAGTCCTTTTGTTTTGCCCGCTACTGTTTATTATTTTTAGATTTTGTTCATGCTATTTTACTCGAGTACTATCAGATCGTTTTAGAAACGGAAACTTGCATCTTGAAGTGTGCTACAATTTGCTTTTATTTCCCAGTAATGCAATGATATTTTAACATTCATAACTTAATAAATAAAATGTCACGAAATTGACAGGTGCCATGAAAAAAACCGTGTTGAATTCTCGCAAGCGGCGTATTACTATCTGTTTACATAAGACAAGAAAGTAAAAGGTAGCAAAAACCAAAATAGAGTAAAAGTATAAGGGTGCGCAAGGGGGGAATGTCTCCTAGATCGCCGGTTAGTGGTTTGTTTCTTCGCGTCACCATTTGCAAACACTCAAGGTCCATCGCCACGTCGCGTCGCCAGCGTCACGGAAGCCAACCTCTCGCCTGCTCCGGTGGAAGTTTCAGCGCATAAATAATGGATCCAAATTTCCAGTCGGCGACGCGACGCAACGCGACTTCGGCGCGTCCCGTTCCTGCTCGCTCGCGGCTTAGTGTTGTACTGCCAATTACCGCGGTAACAACGCCGCAGCTGCTTCTCGCCTCTTGCGAGGCGACGGGAGGCGCCGACGGCGAGGTCAACTGGGGAAGGGCGTGTCGCGGGACGCGGGAACCGTCGCCAAGGGGCGGCGTCACACGGCGGAGATGTCTGGGCGATGGTGATTGAAAGGTACCAGGACGGTCGCGGGGGCTAGCATCGTGGAGAGACAGAGGGAGGAGTGTGGGAGGGCGGGGAGTGAAGAAGTGGGTTCGGAAGGCGGGCGGTGTCAGGAGTGTTGGGGTTAGGTAGGACGGTGCTGTGGAGGCGGCGGAAATAGTTTGACGGGCAGAGACCGACATGATGAGATGGGAGCCGGGGTGGACGTGCAGGTAGCGTGGCGTGAGTGTCGAGGTTGTAGTCGTGTTGAGAGACTGGCGTCGAAGGGATGTCGTGGTGGGCGCGGCGCGGCGCCGCGCGGCGGCGCTGGGGGCGGGGCGGGGGCGTGGCGTCCCGGGCAAGGCGTGGCGGTGGGTGGCGTGGTCGGTGGGGCGGGGCGGGGGAAGCAGCGTGGCGGGCCAGTTTCGGGGAGTAGCGGGGTGTGGCGGCGTAAGGTGCCTGCCTCTAGAAGCAAACCCGAGTTCTCCGTGCTTCTGTGCGACGAATCTTAAACCTAGTCGCAGTGGCGTGGAAGCGGAGGTCGAGATAATTAGTGCGTCGTCGTCGTCTGCTTGCGCTCACCTGTGACGAGGGGGTGGTTTGCTCTGCTGCCGTCGCTAAGATGGAGGTTTCTTCTGACAGCATTTGATTTACGCTCCTCTTCAATTCATGATGGTTTCGCTGGTTTAGGAAAAAGGCACCTGCATACACATGTGTTAATTTATACGTAATGGTTTGGTTCATTTACTTTTGTAGTGAAATAGAATTTACCTAACTACATTTTAGTGTTTATAAAGTTTGGCATTCGAAGAAAAAAACACATTTTAATGGCTCTTTGTTGTTATTTAATCAAAAAAATACATACGTTGTACTTTATATATTTACTATTCTTGCTTCACAGACCTGACTGTCTTGCGTGTGTTTGAATCTAATGCACTTGCATCCTGGCCTATTGTGCGATTCATTGACTCATGAGAGGCATGAGGTCAATTGTGGGCGTATATTTTCATTTCCATTATGTTGCCTTTCTGATATCACTACTTTTGTTCAGTTTGCTTATTGCGTTGTTACTTAAAGTTATTCTCATATGAGTTACCTTTTGTTGTCTTCGCTTCCTTAGTTTCGTTAAAATCCACTTGGTTGGTCCTTCCTCCCGGCGAGATCAACGTTGTTGGCGCACACTTCACCGTAATTATTCGCCGTTTTCCTCCCGCCGCTTTAACTACTCGGGGGCGCAGCCCGTAGACCCGGGACGTGAAACGCCGGGCGAATCTCTCAGCTCCGCGGGCGGGGGAGTCGCAGTGAGGGGAGGGGCGATGGGCGAATGGCGCTTATCGGCGAGCGGGGGCAATGTAGTGGCACATGGTAGTTCACTCGGGAACCAGGCAAAATGAATGCCTTGAAACTGTTTTTATGAGATTCTTGCATTAAACAAAATGTATGAATACTCACTGTTTCAAGCATCCATGGTATCTTACAAAGTATTAATCCATATTATTGACAATGACGAAGTTTGACATTCGGGCAACAATAATGAAATGATTATATGCATCGTCATTGCCAACAATATTATTTTTTATTCTAATTATTTAAAAAATATATATTGTTGGCAATGACGACGCATATAATTATTTCATTATAAATGCCAACGATAACTCACCACAATACCTACAACAATAATAACATCAAATCAACAGATGGAAATTGTTTCATAGATTTATCATGAATATGTGAATATTTAAAAATATCGAAAAATTTCCGTTTGGCCCTTCAGCTTTAGGTATAAGGCTCAAAATCACGATGAATGGTTGTCCAGAAGTCCCTAATTTCATCCGATTTTGAGAACAGATTTTTCTTGGTAATTGTGAACGTTAAAAGTTGAATTTCCAGTTGCTAATCCTCATTAATTATTTTATTTCTTTATTCTCTTATAAAAATGTCTTATTACTTTCGGATAGATTGTGAATATCTTTCTTAGATCAACCTTTTGCTAAGAGGAATATATACTCGTATGCATGCGTCTTTGCGCGTACAAAACTTTATAGTTATATATTCTGCAAGGTGTGCTAGTATTACGAACCACTAGAGAATATGATCTTCAAGATTTCATGTCCAAATTTTGTTGAGATCTCTTACTTCAAACTTTCTAGGTTAAGTTAAGGAAGAAAAAAGGGAAAAAATGGGAGCTGCATTTGGCACAGTCTAAATTATCGCTTCAGCATCTTTCAAATATTAATCAGAAGAACCTACGTGATCGATCAAAATAGCCCATTTCAACTAAAATTATTGTTGAAGGGTTGATTAGTTGCTGTATGTTGTCGACTTGTATTTAGTTGATGACAATAATCTGCCGCTGTTAGCACTCGAACCTTGAAAATCCCAGAAACCAAACTTTAACTTTTGTAAAGGAAGATATTTTTGCCCTTTTCATCCGAATTCGGCTTACTGTGCGGAGGCGGGGCCACTCCTTGTGCCTCAACTTCCTCTTCCGGTGCGGAGCGGTGCGAGTGCGTGTGGCCCTTGAGGGTTATCAGCCCTCCGCGATAGGCGCTGGGCACCTCGCACGCGCGGCCCCTGCCCCCTTCGCGGCCCTTGACGCCGCGTCCTTTGCTGCACGCCCTTCCCTGGCCCCGCCCCCGCCTCGTCCGCTCCACGGCCTGTCTCTTGCGGTTCTCCACCTTCCCCCGCCTCTCCCCGCCCCGCCCCACCTCTCCCCGCATCTCCTCGCCTCTCCCGCCTTGCCCTGCCCCACCTAGTCCCGCCCCCCCCGTGCCGCTCGCCCCGCCCCGCCTCGCCCCCGGCCCCGCCTCGCCCTGCCCCGCCTCGCCCCTCCTCACCTTACAACAGTCCCGCTACGCCCTACCCCCGCCTCGTCGAGGGAGAGCCCAGATAGAATGTGCCACAACTTACTTGTGGTGCTGTCTTCTTGAACAGATTTAAATTTAAATTTTAATTAACTTACTTCGTGTATTTAATATTTGGTTTTCTTGCTTTCTTTTTCACTGTATTTGTTAGATCCACTTTGTACTGTTGTTTGTTCATTCGAACTTTTCCGCTCAACAGAAGTAGACTTACTTCTAGAATCAGTGATTTGAAAGTTTTTAGCAAATTGTCAATACGGATAAAGCAATACCCTAACGTTACTGAAGTACTAAAGAAAGAGTACATACCGATATACTGCTTTGGTGGGTGCTGAACATCAAAATTCGAATTCTCGGGGTTGCACCACGGGAGCGGGCTTGTGTGCTGGTCGACTAGGCGCCGCCCTTGTGTCTCCCTGGATCTGGATGGCGATAGCAGCGCCCCTGCTTACCTCGGCGGCCATTACTGCCACCTGCACCCTCGCCTTCTCCCAACGCCCCCAGCAGCGACCGGCGGACGGTCCTCCTTCCTCCTTATCAGGCGATGTCCGGTTTATGGCCTTGGTGCCTTGGTCAACGGCGTGATCACCATCTCCATCAAATCCCCCACTACTCCTCTTTTCTCTACCATTTCAACCACCACTGCTTAGGATAGAAGTCGAAAATGTATTTGCCAACATTTCTAATCAAGAGATTAACGGATTTATGTGGTTTATGAATAATTTTTGTATATACCATTATCTTAATTTTACTGATCTTCAAATGCAAACAAGATGTTACACCAGTCGTAACACACTCAAACGCAATCGTAGCCACTTCCTTCCATACTAAAATGATGCCCAGAGCCACCACTGACAACATTACCACTTATTGGAATATTTTATATGTGGTATCTTCTTACACCATTGACATAGGAGCGTTTATCAAAATTCACTTTTAAACATTTGTATTTGATATACTTGTCAATATGGCACCATCATGCGCAAGCACTGTACTCAGGTGCTGGCGGTTCGTTGAACGCATTTACTTCAACCGTATTCTTCCTTCAAATCTAGAGACTTTTCATTCCTTAACGCATAGTAATATCTAGAAATATAATAAACTTATAAAGGAATAGTTATAAATTTAGAAATTAGTAAAACTTTTCTTTGCACAGTATATCTCTGCAGTGATTCACATGAAAATATCATGCGATCCATCGTCTAGTGCACGCTTCTAGAAGCACCTTCAATCTAATCTAATGGGACGTGATAATGCATCTTAGCCGTCTTCTCCGCCCTAGAACTCGCGTAGTGGGGGGGGGGGCACTTCAACACGTCTCCAGCGACCTCACGTGCGCGCTCGCCGAACATCTCCTCCTGTCCTGTCGCCGGGAATTAATTAATTAAGGAGCTCCCTCCGCCCTTCCGGAGCGGGCGGCGTCGGGGGGTCATCGGGGGTCCGTCAGAGGGGAGGGGAGGGGTCGGGTCGCGGAACCTCGATGCCGACCACACAACGCGATCCGGCGCGCGATTTACGACAACCTGCATACAGATGCGTTCATGAATCTCGCACGGCGCGGCCGGCACTGTTTATCTCAAATAATAACGTCGTCAGTCGCTCGCTGCATCATGCATGCGACAGTAATGAAGTGGTAGCGTGCGAGAAGACGCCCGCCGGTCCGGGCGTCGAGGCGAGCGCCTTTCGTGCTTATACAGCTGTTAATTTAGTTCCCTAATGTCTTGGGCGCAAAGTTAGTCGCGGACGCGTTGGCTGAAATGCAAAATGAATGAGTATGTCTCTGACCAATTACAAGTCATTACAAGTTTGATACCAGTCTCTGAGTTTTGGAAACTCCAATATTTCATTACAAACTCGAATTGTTTTCATTTCCGACTTCGTTTTTACCCTTTGCATTTAGATGTGTAAATCAACATGGCTATTACTCGCTCATCCACTGCATATAGCTGTCTCCGGAGCAAACGTCATTTGATTATGGTACAGATGTTATTCACATTCACTAAAATATTTTAACATTTTGATTGATGGAATAAATGAATATAACAGTAATCAAAATAGTAAACGAAAGTATGTTCTCCACTTATAATAAATTATAATGTTTTACTATAAATTAATAAAAGTGAATAATTGTACGAAATAGGTATATATATATATATATATATATATATATATATATATATATATATATATATATGCAGAGTAGTGTATAGCGAATTAGCCTGTTGATGGATCCGCCTTTTCCCATAACCTCATAACCTGCGTGTTGTTTTTCCCGCGCCCGTCCTGGCCTGTCCTCGCCTCGTGCCCGGGTGAATGGTACAAGAAAGCCGCGCTCGTAAAGGCGTCTTGGAACACGCGGGGGCCGCCCCGCAAATGGAAGAATCGTGTCGGCAGCGCGGCATCCGACGCGGCGGCGCCTCTGAGGGCGCGCCACCGCCGCCTCCCCCGCCGCTCATCACGATTTCCACCACCAACTGCCGCTGCTACTGATCACCTCCCTACCACCACCACCACTACCACCATCCTGATCGCTACTTCCATTATTACCCATATCTCTAGAATATTACTACCATTATCGGTGTCATTTCCGTACCACCATCGCTACCTCCACACTTCTACTACGCATCCTCCGCTTATTCCCCTTGTTCTTCTTCTTCTTCTTCTTCTTCTTCTTCTTCTTTTTCTTCTTCTCTGTCACATTTACCATCGCCATCGCCTTCACCTCTTCTTCCTGTTACTCCTTAGCCGTGACCACTATCAGTACTACCCTATCACCACCTCCACGACAACGTTCATATCACCTCCACAACTACTACACTTCATCACCACCAGCTTCTCAATCACCACAAACACCAGCATCATCACAACTATCACCACCACCACTATCATCACCACCACCTCCACCAGCACTATTGCCGCCATGAGCACCATTACTACCACCACCACCACCACCACCACCACCACCAAGGCGCTCCGTCACCAAAAGCCCAACGACCGCATCAGCACCTACTATATATTTCATTATACCACCAACGCTCGCCTCAATGACCACTTCACCCCCGTTTTCTCCATCGTCTCTGCTTACCCGCCTCCACACCAGCGGTGCCTCCATATCGACTGCGTCACCGTTCTCCCGCATCACTACCACCATCGCAGCCGCCACTTCACCTCCCCCTTCCCCCTCCTCCGAAACTATCGCCGCCAGTACCATCCCCGGCTGGAGGCCCTAGCTGCCGGCCACGTCAGGCGGGTCGGCCGGTCCCGGAACATCCGCCGGATATAAATGGTTCCCCGCGGGAAGAATGCACTTGTAGCGCAGTAATAAAGTGGGCGGACGAACGCCGGGCATACAAGGCACGCGCGCGTCATATTTCATCTGTATTGTCGTCACTCTTATTAGCGTGATGAATAGTTCTTAATACGCGTCCTCTGGGTGTCGGAAGAGGTTGCGGCGGCCTCGCCGTGGACGCGGGCGGACAGGACGGCAGCGCTGGCGGCTGTGACGCGGCGGCCAGAAGAACGAAAGAGCGAGAAAGCGAGTGGAGGAGCTGGGTTGGGTTAGAGCGTATTTCTTGGAAGGGTGCGTGTATAAAGTTTCGTAGACCTGGAGTTGTAGGCTAGAAATTAGTCGACTACGGTCTTTGGACACCCATGATATTAGATTGGTGAGATTCTGTCTGAAGAATTATAATTGTCTATTGGTTTAATTAGTCGCCCCCCGGTGAATTGCAGGAAGCTAAGGAATAAACTGTAAGTAATAGGCTTCTCTCTATTGCCCTGGCGAAAGAAACAAAATATACACTGATGCGACTTATTCCTTATTTTGCGACTCTTACTTCTTTTTGACAGGCTTGCACTTTTTTCTACCTCTGCTCTCTACTGCCATCTCATTTGTCCCGAATCGGCCGGGGTCTGCCGAAGGCTGCAGTCTTTTTCTAACTTACTGTGGTTACTGTAGTAGGAAAGGATATGGGAGAGGTTATTTGTTCACTTATTATTCTTTGTCTACACGTCATATTCAAACAATGACAATGAGTTGTTAATCTGGCGACGATGGTGCGCCGATGAAAGCGCCACCGAGAAAACTCTCTCTCCCAGATCTCTCTCTGCGTTTGCGCTCCTCGCCACCCGGTGGCCGGTGGTGGGACGCCAGTGCACTCTTCCCGACGCCCCTCGCCCATCAGCGGACACGACCGAAGGCAAGCGACGTGGACGAGGGGCGGGGGGAGAGGGGGGCGGTGGCGGGGAGGCGACTTGGCGAGTGAGGGCGGCAGCGCCACAGTCGACGGGAGGGCGACCGCTCCACTTAGGATGCAGATTTGCTCCCCGACATCCTATTAGCCGGTGCTCGGCAGCGCGAGGGTCGTTGGAGACCCGAGCGGGGTCTTTGGGGACCCCGCCGCATTGCAGCCGCTTCCTGCGAGGACGCTGCGGCCGAGCGAGCTGCTCTTCTTTAAGTCGCATAGCAATTGGGAGGGGGCGGTAATGAAGGAACCCTGAGCATTTCTTTCTTTCTTTCTCTTTCTTTGTTTTGGGAAGTAGTTACTGTTTCATCGTTTAGGTCGTCCATTATTTCAACCTTTTTTTAAACCTAAGTGATAATTTCGTCTTTCAATGCATATTGGACGTTTTCAAAAATATTCGAAACCGCGTAATTGCCCATGTGTTATTATACCAGCGTTCTCTGCCCAAATACGCCCACGACCAAATCATTTTTTAATATCTACAATGTAGAGAACATTTTTTTCAGCAACTTAGTGAATTTTTGAACTAATTCTCCAAAAAGGGGAGGTGTCTATCTGTATCTTCGCGTGAATACAGCAAGTACACAAAAGCTTTCCATTTGTTTTCGCCCTTGGTACACGTCGAAAACTATTTCCTAATACACTTGGAAGTAAATCTATTCGTCACGTGTTTTGCAGTAGCTCACTGATCATGTGCTTACAGCTTATGATGATTCTTAATAGTTAAGTCTGAATGAAATGTTACGTGTTATGTGAGAATAAATACTTATAGAAAATTAGTTTCTGCTTCTATTATTTATTTAGTGTACCTGATAGCATCGGCTAATTGAAAATCAAGTGTACCTGAAATAATTAATTACATAATATTGGATACACTGCTTTTCGGAACTTGTTGTAAAATTAAAAAGAAATAAAATAAAAGATTTCTTATGTTTGTTTTGTATGTTACAATCTGCTGAAATATTGCCCCATGTCGCATATTTAACTGTCATTTGCCTGTCGACTCTTTTCACAACTTTGGATGAAAGGTTTTAATAAAATATATTTCATCTCATTTGCTGTAGTTCTCTTTAAAAGGAAGTGATATTTACTCTAAAACGTGTTGGGGCATTCATCAGGGACGTGGAACTGAAGCAGGAGTCGACGAAACACCACACCTTCACTTTTACCGCAACTGTAATTTAGTGGTAACTATCAAAGCGATCACCACCGTCTCGAATACATTTCACAAGTAGCGATGGCATCGGTTTGGCGTAGCGCAAACGCTGAATAAATTATTTAGAACGAGATTGAATGCCTCCCCGCTCGATATTTGTCTGGGTGTTTACACAGGCTGCGTTTGGCGATACATTTGTTCCAACGGGTTTTTTTATTTTCTCCGGCTAGTTTCCCGCCGTCGCCGGTTATCTCCATTGCCAATATTTTTTGAATGCGTTCTGCCACGCCACGCTACGCTGCGGGACGGAGGGTGGGACAAACGGTGCATTCTGAGCTGACGATGTATAAATAAATGAGAGAAAAATCCTGTTTGCAAGGTAACTGAATTGAAGGAATGAAAGGAGTGATTCTCTTTGTGCAAGAATATCTTGCTTTCTGCTCATCGCACTCTGTGGCATTAAGCTATCGCCACGTCCACACGTCGAGCTACCAGTTTTATTTATCGTATTGGATTTTGAGATATGTTTGCTTTAATCCGCGGTGCTGTGAACATTTTGTAAATGTGTCTATTTTGTATATGAAATAAACGACTTATGTAAGTTAGATAAGGTTGATGACGTATATAGTTTTATCACACAATTTTATTGTCTGTAAATATTATTAAATTGAAAAGGAAGTGGAGAGAACAGGCGACGAAAAAATCACTTGCGTTTTAAGTGTGCGTAGTGAACTACAACTAATAACAATGTGTCATTCGCAATTATACTCTCGAAATTTATTTGCCAGAAGTCGTGATTTCCCACATAATAGTAGAGTAATGTTTTGGTTATGAAGATGTCGGGCTACACTTTGAATATAAAAATTATTCATTAAAAAAATACACACAAAGATAAAGTTAAATTGATAGTTTCAATCTGAGAGGTCTATCTATCTATCTATCTATCTATCTATCTATCTATCTATCTATCTATGTCTATCTGTCTGTCTGTATGTCTGTCTCTCTATATGTCTATCTGCCTATCTATCTACCTATTTAACATCTTCCCGAACAAGCGCCACAAGCTCAATATTTGGCCAAGCAGTTCGTCGTATTTGCTGACGGCAGTCCGCCCCGCAGCGTGCAAATTAAGAGGGCGCGTTATGCACTTTGTCGCGAAGGGCCGCCTCGGCGCGTGCGGCAGGTGGCGTGCGGAGGCGGAGGCGGCGGCAGCGGCAGTAGGCCCCGCGCGCGGGAGGTCTCCGCGACGGCGCAAACCGCGCCCGGGATCCGCCCGAGACTTTATTAAATTATGTCCGGCGCGGCAGGAATGTCATGCCGAAAGCGGCGGCGGCGGCCGGTTACTGCCAGCGGAGGCCGGAGGCTGAGCGGCCCTGCGTGGCCAGGCGCACAGTGGTCGAGAATCAACATTTACGCGGTACATGTGTGGTAAAATTAATGGAATCTTAGCACATGCATATATATATATATATATATATATATATATATATATATATAATTTTCAGGTTGTAATATTCAAATGTGTAGGTATATTTTAAAATTCGTGGGTGGAGGATGTAGTATGGAGAATGTACCTGAAAAATAAATTCAATATGCCTTTAAAAGAAATAAGAATTGATTTTACTATCAGACAAGTTTATAAGCAATTCAAAATTGGTGGAATTATGCCTTAAAAATAATTTAAGACGTTTCTAATTTAATAATAATGATAATAATGCTAATAATAATAATAGTAATAATATATAAATGGGTTGTGGCGAGATAATCACGGCGCATGGAAGTCTACAAACTCGGTAATAGCATATGCGAATTAGTTGTAAAGATATGTATATTTTTTACTATGTATTAACAAAATGAGCTAACTGCTGTTCAATTGTCCATGTAAAGATGTTATTTTCATGTGGGGATACGTGTCTAGATGGAAGTTGCAGAGATTTGAATATGCAGACCTTCCCTAACACCTGCCTGAAATTTTACTAGCTTTGTTGCATCTTAACTACAACCGAAAATTCACCCGGCTAAATCATGAAACGAACACTTCTACATTGTTGTCAGCAGTACATATGGAAGGCTACAACATAGTTAACTCAAATTTAATTATACGGTAAAACCGCTCATAACCGTCTTCAACGGATTTGGGACGTGGTAAACAAAGAAGAGTCAAAGGAACAATAAAAGAGTAAAAACACAAATCAATGAGCCATACAAATTATCCATAGTTAATTATAACAGTTTGAATACCGATTACGTAGATTGTATATTGATATAATACACACAAAATACTTAATAAAAAAATCTGTATTGTATTATATTGAAGTGCTACAATAGCGTGCAATGGTCGGAATCGAGTGGGGGTAGAGACTTGGAGGGGAGGCTTTCAGTTGCGAGTTTCCTCCGCCCAAACCCCTTGCTTGTCGCCACCGTGCGGTCGGTGGCGGCGGAGGCGGTGCCGGGAAAATAAAAATTCCGCGGTTGCTCCTCGCTAAATATATCAGTGGGCCTCTGCGGAAGAAATGTATACGCGGATTTTTCGAGCGCATTCGTACATATTTTTGTTAATGAATACGTTTCTGGTGTACTCGTAGATATGAGATTTTTCCCCGTGTTTTTTTTTCTTTGTGAGAGACAACTGATGTCGCAAAGCCGTGACGTCATGTGTGTAGAAATGGGGTGGTGGGTGGCCTGTGCGTTGTAGTGGGAACGTTGTTTTCTTGTTTTTGTTTTTCAAAGAAGACTCTTGGAATAGTGATATGAGTATAGCGTTTTAAAGTACTTACCGACTTGTTGCGAACCGAGTTTCCTTTGTTTACAGTTGTGCCAAATGGAATTTTCAAGTGAAACAGATTTTAATGTGTTAAAAACCACAACGCGATGAAAATTTAACATTAAACGATGTTTTTCATTGAAGGAGTGAATTTTTCATTCATATTTTAAGTATTCCTTCCATATTAAAATGAATCCTTTTAGATTAATATTAACATTTAAACTTTTAATACTTTTTTTAATGAGCAAATACATAGTGCAAAGGAACACACCAATGGAAATTACCAAATCCACAGAGGAACAGAAAAAATATCAACTTATAGAATATTTTCACTACCTAGGTGCCAGATAAACACTGTATAAGGAAGAAAAAGGGAAATGAAAGAAATACGTATGTTCGAATTATCGATGTTCCTCTGTGTCTCTTTTTTAAAGTATTTTTTTAGGTACATACAAATATTAAAAGGATCGGAGGCAAACCATTAACGAGCCTTTAAATGTATAAGAACATTATTCAGAGCATCAGGGTACTTAAAAATCACTGCAGTAGTTTAGTTTCGCACTTCCGAAGCCGCAAAACATTCCTCCATCTTGCTTCTCCTCCAGATGCATCCGCTGGAGAGGATTCACAGGCTCTCAATTCGTCGCTGCGGCGCGTTCCTCCAGAGGAGAGGGGGGTGACTGGTGGAAGAATACACGGAAATTATCCTCTGCACGTTCAATACGAGCGCAAAGTGTGAACGAGCGCAAAGTGTGAACGAGCGCAAAGTGTGAACGAGCGCAAAGTGTGAACGAGCGCGATTGCCGAGAAGGAAACGTAGCGCGGCTGCCAGGAAACGTCAGCTCTGCCTCAGTTGTGACGTCTGAGCCAACGGGCACTCCCGCCAGTGCGTTGCATTGAGTTTCTTTAACTTTTATTTCTCTCCTCCCTTTACATCCTCTACCATCGCTGCCTTTCCCGTCTTCCTCAGCCATCTACCGCGGCTTCAGCTTCTAATATCACAGGTACCACCTGAACGTCCAGAGCCACTGGAAGTCAGTTTTGGTCACGTCTGTGGGTAACAATTTTGTTTTCTTCGTGCAAACACTTCTTGAGCCATCGAAACTGCTAATGATGTATTATTTTTGCGTCAAATTTGGTTTATTAACATTCAATTTATTTCATGTTCTTTTGGATTGGAAGTGCCTGCACAATTTTGCCTTCTGTCATTGACATTTTCTCTTACGAGTCATTTACCTTTATCACGTGAGCTCTACACTCACACCATCTGCGAGCATGGACATTATAATATCCGTCTTCGTTGGTACCAAAAACTCTATTGTGGTTGTCAGGATATTTACTGTCGAATGCCAGAATTCATTTGCAATCTCATTTATCAGGCTGTCATCGATTTGTGTTAAAAATTTAACTTACATTGCAGCTCTGTAACGCAGACTCCCGTGTAAGGTAGGTACTGCAAATGCTGCTAACGTTACCTGATATCGTTTTCCCGCAACAAATTCCGTGGACCGAACGTCTACGTGACTACCTGAATGCAAACACCAACCTCAATTTTTATCAAAACTAGTCAACAATATGTCTTTCTTCGTCTCTGTGACGAGTTATGTATCTTCATGTCCGATTCTATGCAACTATGATTCATGTCTTCGCATCGCCATTCATACATTTTCCAAGTCTCCATCCCTTCTTATTTCCATTTTCCTCCGAAACACCCCCCCATAACGACCTCGGCTCCCTTCTAGGTCTTCAGTTGACACTTGCTACATGTATATGTCGAATTCAGCCTCTGTCGCGGGGGGGAGGGAATTCCCGCGACCGACGGCTTTGGTAGGAATTTTTAATGAAGAGTTAATGGGGATAAATACCAGGCGAATGCGGGGCAGTAGCTTAACAAACGGACAATGGTCTAAACGAGATCTTTCTAATCTTCGTCCTTTCATTTCGTCTTACTGACACACACACACACACACACACACACACACACACACACATACACGCTTACTTGCCTCAATTTTAACTTACATAGAGAGATCAACGGGGAGCTGAGAGCTTCCACCTGCTGAGGTATTGACCCCCGGGAGAGATTCCTGGAGCGGAAATCCCACAAATTGTCCTGTAGGTCGGCAGCAAACTACGGCACTATACTAATGGAACTAATGATGATAGCAGTTGACGCGCCTGAAAATTAAATAATTTGTCGTTCATCCCCATCTCCATCCCCTCTTCACTTCCACCAGTGACACAACCGCCGCCGTCGCCGCCTCTTGTAGAGCCGCGTAGTCGTCTCCACTTCGCCGCTAACCCAATCTTTCCCCGCCCAGCGCCGCGCTGTCTCGAACTCATCAGGGCGCTTGGGCACAGGTCCGCCGGGCTGCCCACGCACGAATCTGCATAGCGGGTGATTGGGTGTTGTTTTTTCCGGGGTCATAGGGTCTTCCGCGCCGCGGCGCTCTGAAGGCCCCAGGCGGTCCCGCCGCCGGCTGCCCGGCTATGTACCTTTTACTTTTGAGGGGAGCAATTCTCGGCATTGCGCGTCCTGGCCGCCCTCCGCTCGCGGCGACGAAGCGCGCGTGGATGGCTCAGCGAAGGCGCCGAGGACGCAGCCTTCCGCCCGCCGCCGCCCGCCGCCGCGCCCGCCGCGCCCCGCCCCGCCGCTCCACAGCCGGCGCCGCCCGCCCGCCGCGCGCCGGGCCCGTCGGGCGCTCTGCGGCGCCCGCTCTCTGCGCTGTCCGGCATACCCGCCGTTAGCTGTCGCCGCCTGCCGCGCGCGCGGTGCGCCGCAGGCCCCCGCGAGACGGCGGCGTAACAACAGCGCACGACGAGAGAGGAAGGCTACAGTAGCGAAGGGGGGGCGGCCGCGCATACACAGCACATGAACCGACGCATGAAAAAACGAGGCTCGAACGCGCACTCGCAGCTACATAACGACGAGGGTCTCCATCCTTCCACCCGCGGCACGAAGAATAGGCGGCGTCGTGCGGGGGCAGTGAGGAGTCTGGCGAGACGTGCTGGCCGTTGCAAACTCGCACCTCCATAACACGCGTGCGGCGGCGGCGGCGAGCGGAAGGCCCGGACTGCCGCGGGGGTGTTGCGCAGCACAGGGGAATGTTGGTGGAGACAGCGAAGGACGACCCGCTCCCGGTGGGCGGTTGTTGGCGAACGTGCCCTGGAAAGGAAGTGATGCGAAGGGGTGGGAATGTGGGGCTGGAGGTGATGTAAGGGGCGAGTGCGCGATGGAGCGTTACGGGGTAGGTGATTGGAAGGGTTGGTCGAATCGATGGAAGGAGAGGTCGGGCAGGATGAAATGCGAAGGTGATGCGATGTGGGTGATGTCTGAAGACGGTGGGAGGTGCAGCATCTGTAAAGGAAAGACGTTTCGGGAGAAAATGTAAGAGACAGGAATGTTGTTTGGACTCGGGGGCGTTGCACGGCATAGGAAAATGCTGGTGGGGACAACGAAGAACGACACGCTCTTGGTATGTGGTTGTTCGTAAACCTGCTCTGGAAACGAAATGGCGAAGAAAGTTGTAGAGATGACGGAGGGAGGTGAGATAAGGAGTGAGTGTGCGATAAACGGCGTTATGGGGTAAGTGATTGGAAGGGTTTATTGGTTCGATGAAAGGAAATGGCTAAGGCGAGGGGATGTATGCAGAAGGTAAGAGATCAGTAAATAAAGTTTCGGAAGAAATCGTAAGAGACTGGAATATTATTTGGACTCGGCTAATTCTCATGAGACGCCATTAACTGCACCATGGTTTACATTGTTAAATCTAATATTAAACGGTAAATAATGTAAAGAAAAATCTTTTGTCCGTTTATAAATATTATTCAGTATTTATAACGCGGCGAAAAAATAAATTTAGAAATTGATCGTTCAAAACAATTGGTTTCATTTGTACACAAGAAACCTGAGCTTCTTCGCTTTGCGCATTTAGTTTCTTATTTGCCCATTGACGTTGCATCGTTTCCACGATACTACACTTCCACACTCTACACTGCGATTCTGCCGGATCCCGCAACTCACCAGCAACTCCCGCCCCGCCCCGCCGGTTCCGCGCCCGGGAATTCGCCTTGGCCATCCCACCGCACCCCGCGGGGCCGCGCCGAGCCACGCCGCGCCGCGTGTATCCTAGCCCGCCGAGTTGCCGGTTGCCGACAGCCGGTTGCTCGGCGAGTCGCATGGGCGCGCCCGCTCACAGCAAAGTAAATACGGCGGCCGCGCGGAATATGCAGGAGGCCCTGCTCGCCCCAACAGCGGCGGTGGCAGCAGCAGCAGTAGCAGCAGCAGGAGGCCTTGCTCGGCGAAGCGGGCACGGCGCGGCGCGGCGCTCCGGCGCAACTCCCACGGACCACGCCCACTGAAATCAGGGCTGGGAATGGGTTCGTGGAGACGGCTGCTGCGCCGATGAATGATGCCGATAATCTCGTTCATATGATGACAGAACCCTATCGAAATATTATCGCAAGAAGGGAGAGGGTGTGGGTAGATTTAAAATTCACAGGGCGTTTAAAAAACGCTTTGACTTAATATATTCGTCAAAGAAACCCTGCGAAAAACTATCCTAGGTTCAAAATTGCATACATGTGATTGTCTGTTCTCAATGAACTCGTGTTACGTCAGCAGGACATACTTTTTGCATTTCTCTAACCCTTGCCATTTTTAAAAATTGAGTGTTTAATTAGAAGTTAGACCGGAGCATTTTTTAGCGTTTTCTTCATTAACTGAGGAAAAACTTAACTGTTAATTTCATGAAAGGATTTGGAACATTTTTGAGAATTTTGAAAATGAGACTTTATGTAAAGTACTCCTCGCCCCCGAATTAAAATATCTATTTCAAACTTGCAGGACTTCATGCAGGACAGTTTATTCAGATCTATTAATTAATATCAATTTTGGAGGAAGTTGTCCGAACAGTTTTAGGGGCTAGTGTTCCCCACAGAAAGGCGCCCTCAATCGCCCTCAATTTTTAATATGAAGTCCTACAAAACCTGAATTTTGACAACAGATGATTGAAGGAAGTAATTTACTAAATTGAGAAGCAAGATGAATCCAATTTTTCATTACCAGGGCCCGGCAATAAGATATTTCTATGGAATATTTCTGTAGGAAGGCGAAAAATTAGAAAAGTGCACATATTTGTTTACTAAAGTAAATTGAAGATTATTCTCTAAGTTTGTAAACATATGTCCTTTTGTTGAAACGAACGTAATGAATTATTGTTATTATCGAGTTTGTCGTTGGATCTATGATTAAATTAACAATAACATTAATAGCAACAATAACAAAAATAACAATAAAACAATATTAACAATAATAACAATAATAATAACAACCAGGGTATTTTTTTAATATATTTCTGATTCCGCAATGTTGAATGTTTTAAATATTTCTGAAAATATTTCTTATATACAGTGAAAACAATACTTTAAAAATGTAAATGTGACTGCATTTAATTCATTTTATATTCAATAATTTCATTGTAATATTTTGTGGGGAAGGGGAAATTGAAAACAAGCGCATGCAATCAACATTAACAATAGCACCAAACGGCTGTGAATTTGACGATAAAAGGCGGCGGTTAGCACGGCGGGAGTGAACAATGGGCGGGAGGCGGCACCCCCAGAGGACAACGGCTGCGAAGACGAAGGGCGCGCGGAAGTGGAGCGGGCGAGGAGAGGAAGGGAGGGGACGGGAGGGTTGGGGGCGTGGCGGGTGACGTGCGCACAGCAGAGCGCGCGCGCGGTGCGGGAGGGTCATGTGGCGGCGCCAAGTGTAGCACAACGGAGAGCGGCGGGAAGCGGAGAGTTCTTGGGGAAATGGTGGATCAGCGTGGGGCGTGGGGGGCGGTCGGGCGGGTGGCTGTGCGAGCGAGCCGAGCGCGGCCGAGGGCGTTATCGATGGCCTGTGCGCAAGAATAATACTCGCCCGGAAAGGTCGGCGGGGGAGACCCCGAAAACCAACAGCCGGGGGCGGCGGCGAGGGCGGTGGCGTGGGTGAGCAAGGGCAGGGAGGCCAGGCCAGCGTCCTGCCGGATCGGCCCAGCGGTCAGCAGCCCCGGAACAACATATCGCTGAGAAGGCGAGCACGTGCGCGCGCTCTGGGCGGCGGCCGGTGGAACGACGCGCGCCTGGGAGGCGCGGCGTGAAGTTTATTCGGGAGAGCCCGGTATTTTTGGCCTTACCTGTTACATCTGTTCTCCGACGTTTCGGTCATCGCGCTGCTCTTGACCTCGTTCCACACATCCCACCTTTGTTTTTTTTTGTTGTTTTTAAAATGACAGCCCTTTAGTATGCTACTCGTAAGAATGCAGCGGTTTGTATTGATTATTAAACATTGTTTGCTATCTGGTGGACGTACAAGTGGACATATTACTTTAAATTAATTATCTTCATCTGCAATTAGCCTGTGTAATGTGAATTTGAGGTTGACTTTGATTAAACCTATCAAGCTTTTCAATACTTCATGTATTAATTGCTTTTCGTAGCATGAAAGTAATAGAGAAGTGTCGTATCCACAACTCATAAAATATTTCTTTTCATTTATTTTCAAGATAATTTGTGTAGTAATGATTAATCACAATCACAGCTCTATGCCAGCCCTTTCTCCTGCCACAGGTTTACGTTGAAATGCTAAGACAAGAATCTGCCAACTCTAGTGTAGGCTCAATTCCAGTCTGAACTAGCTCACTACCAGCATACGCTGTCTAGAATGACACACTGCAGTGGTTTTCCTTCCCAGCCAGAATGTGAGATTCTGCACTGACCTGCAAGGGCTTTACCACCGCCACGTATTACCTCTAGAAAGTCACCTTCCCAGACGTGACAAGTACCCGACTCTACTCCAGCCGTGTGTGGCAGTGTGGTGCATGTGTGTGTGTGTGACAAAGCATGAGTAGAGACCGTGCGGTCTGTGGCCCATTAGTTGCGGTACTTTGTTTCGTCATTCATCTGATGTTTGAGAATCCGCGGAAAATTGACGATCAGAGTAGAGAGCTGGTAGAGCTCTCGAGACATCGGCTGGATTCGGCCTAGCTTTCTAGCTATTGTCGAAAAGCCGCTACCGTCAGGATTCGAACGCGTGAGCTCTCGGTGAGAGTCGCTGCAGTGGCAACACGTGTTGCCCTGAGCTAACTAAGCCGGTTTGGATGGTTGTTTGAATTGCTTTGGATCGTCCCGGCGCAGGAAACTACGCGTGCGTGGGCGGCGAAGGCAACAAGGGAAACGCAGGACGGCTGCCGGGGCCCGGGACAGCGTGTCGCTGTTACTCCCGGCGAAGATAAAAGGCTTAAGCTAGGGCAGGAAGGGAAAAATGGAACAAAACGGAGTAAACCTTATTTAACACCCTTCTAAATGGATTACATCCAAACAATCCTCTCGGCACCATGGAGTAATGAATACAAAATTATACCGAGGATTTTGCTGCGTAATGGAAACCGGAGATTACACCTCGACGTATCCTTCCTTTTGTCGAAGGCAAACGGCACCAGATTACTTTCTGGTAACGACGACCAGAGGCACCTGATCTCAATGCATCTCCGTGTGCCAAGGGGAGGAATAAATGAAGTTAAAGGGTCGAGCTCATTTGTTGCTCAAGGACGGCTCATATTTTTCGTGAAAATAATGTCCCTCAAGATTGTGTCATTCTAGACTTGAGTATTTTTAAGTTGGTGTTTTTAATACTTCTCTCGTGGGAGATGAATTTTTAGGTCACATTCGGAATAAGTTAATTTGTTGGTAGCGTTTTCAGCAAGAGGTTTTTAAATTATTTTTATAGCATCATATCCTGCCTTTAATAATATCGTTAAATTTCACTATTTAGACTCTTGTCTGAATGTCTTTCATTTGACATAGTGCGGTGTTGACATTGACGAGAAAAATACAAATTTTAAAAATATTCTACATTGCTTGTGATCATCAAAATAAAGTATGCTCATTTTAAACATTAGTAACAAAAAAGTATCAAAGTAATAAAGTAAACAATAGTAAAGTATCTTGCACCTCGATGTCCTTTTTATTTTATCAGGTCAAAGTTAATATCTTCAACTATTTTATTGATCTACGTGTGTGAAATCGTACCCAGAACGCCGCTGAACAGGTGCTCTCGTTGACCAATGAAGCGTGGGGGCGGGAAGCGTGCCCAATGCGCCATGCACATTGCAAAACAGCTTTGTATCTGCCACGTTTATTTCTCAGCATTTTTTTGTTCCTGTGAATATCGGCGACTTTCATAATTTCCTGGATGGAATTGGTTAGCATTTGTGATGTCTGTTCGAATGGAAAAAAGGTTGGACATTTCCGGTAAAGTTTCGATATTTTTCAGGCAGTCGCCTGAGACTAGTGACTTCATGTGCACGCAAATAATACTTGTGGATCTAACACAAGTGTCTACCTCTATGGTCTGATAAAGGTGACTAGCGATTAGCCATATTAAAATAAGATCTATAACGAAAGCATACTTTACTATAAAATTAATGATTCTTTCGTTATTGAATTCACAAGGAAAGTGTGATGGTAATTCACAGGTAATGAATTAACAGTAAATGTGAATGAGTGGTCAACTTATCCCACGACTTTTCGGGTGTGATTCAGTATTAGCTGGGGAAGGAATGGTCGTGTGATATTTGTGGCCCGTACCTTCAGAATCATTCCGAATAGGCACGAAATCACTGAAAAAAAGCCGATTACAGAAACCGGCAGAACATACAACTGTTTCAAGTGTTTCGACGTTACGCTCCTTACAAAACTGACCGGAGCCCTAACCCTCTATCCATGGACCGCTTTTCCTCTTCCTTGTCCTTTTTTACACACACATACACAACACTATCACACATGTCGGGAGACGAGTTCAGAGCCGGCTGGAGCGATGCCATATTTTGATTATTTATTTATTTATTTATTTATTTATTTATTTATTTATTTATTTATTTATTTATTTATTTATTTTATTTATTTAATTACGTCAAAACAGTTAAAAACTGTGTGTAACGTGCTATTGGGAAAAGGTAATTTGACACCGACGGACCACAAACCGACGGTTTCGATATCCAGCATGGGAAGATCACCGCCACCTGCCGCGATAAAACACACACTACCCTTTCGGGACTAAAAACCGTAGCGGTTAAGGAGCCCGAAATCACTAGTCAATCGTGATCCTTGCAATGGGCGCTGACAAAATTTCTCGCCATTGTGCGTGGGCGCGGCAGCGGTGGCGGCCATGGCGGGGAAGGCGCAAGCGCTATCCTCTTTAAACCACCGCGCAGGAGCCTCGCCAGGCGATTGGTGGCGGTGGCGGTGGCGGTGGCGGTGGCGGCAGTGGTGACGGAAGCGTTGGCGGCGGCGGCGGCTGCGGTGGAGGCGGTGGTGGCGGTGGCGTCGCAGCACGCTCCCACCCCGCCCGCGTTGCACGCCGACCTGGATAACGCGACGCGCGTCGTGGGATTAGCGGGAGTGCGAATGTGCGCGGCGGTGTTGGGGATGCGTGGGTGGGCCCCGAGTAGCTCGTGGCCAGAGCCTCGGCCGCGGCTGTCGGAGTTTTCTCTCCGGTGTCGTGCCCCCGTTCGATGGGCTGCGCAAAACGCTGCTGTCTGCAGCCGGCGTATTTGTGCGGGTTTGGGTGGAAGGGTTGGATTGGGTAAGAGTGCAGTAAGCGAACACCACTCAGAACAGTGGTTCGGCAATATGTGTTGCAAGGTCCTTCACTGTGGTATATCTCTTATTTTTATGTAACTTTCTAGCACCAATTTCATATGAACTCGAAACTGTTTTATCAACTTATATAAATCTATGATGATGATGATCTGATGGTATTCACTTTTTATATTTATTTTGCGTCTCCATTTACTAGTACTTCTCAAATGTTTTTATTATAAATTACCTTTAAAATGTCGATCTCATTGGCTGCCACTGATAATTCTGTGTATTATTTCTTACACAATATAAATCTACCTGAGAAATGAAAAAAAAATGATATCGTAGAATACATGATCGCTGCGTTTTTCACATTTGTTAATTTATGTGCCCTATATAAATATTATTCACATATGTTTCATATTGCAATTTGTCAGCTCAAGGGAACATTTATCGCACGCTGTGATGAGTCCGTGTAGGTGACTGGCATGCAATTGTTTTTGTAGCGGATGAAACTGGGCGCGTTTGCTGGTGTGTCACGTGGTAACGTGACGTTTGCGTCATTACATCCAGTGCGTCAGAGGAAGATGGGTAGGTCAATGGTGCAGCTGGACCATTTGTCTTACATTCTTCTCCTCTGAAACGATGGTGCATCCGCAACCAAACCAGTCATTAATTATCCTTACTCGGGAACGTTAATAGGATAAGCGGTAGAGTCTGCATTGTTTAATTTCACGTTTAAACCGAGAAAACATATTTAGTTAGTGCAAATTCATTTTAACGATATACAGTTTTTTTTTCAAATAATTGAGTTTTCATTTATGCTGAATTTAAACTATTTTTAATTTGTTGGTTTATAGTTATTTAAAACGCATTCATTTGAGATATTAATTCCCCCTACCACATGCCCGCCATTATCATCCTTACAACAGTATCCGTGCCACAACATTCTCACCTCAGCATCATCGCCACCGCATCCCCGCCACATCAATCTTACCACAGTATCCCCGCCAAACATTCCCACCTGAACATCCTTGCTACTACATCCTCGCCACAACAATCTCACCTTTACATTCTGCCACTGCATCCCCGCCTCTCACTCCTCGCCATTGCCTCCCCTGCGTTCCCCCTCTCGCGCCCGCGGGGGCGGCACCCCCTGCGTCACGTGCGAAAGAGTCGCGTTGCGCCTTCTCGACGTCGCGTTTTATTTCTCCATCCCCAGCGTTTGCGTGTGAGCGCTGTAAACACGTATTCGTCACCGATGGAAAAGCGGCGTTCGCAGGTTTTTTTTCTTTCTTTTTGTCGGTTTGTTTTTTGCGTTCACTGCAACTGCCAGATAGCGCTCGAGAAGAAAAGTGTGCCGGCTGATTGCCAGGAAGTGCACTACCGGCTCTCTCAGACGCAATTCAAGAATCAACAAAGGGCTGCAAGAGAACTCATCTCACGCGAGCCTTTTTTTCTTATACTACGAGTTCACTGGGTGACAATTTCACTTGTATTCAGTTGGTAAAGCATAGTGACTGTTAATGAAACGTCTAGTAAACGTACATCAAAGGCAGTTAAGCGACGGCATAAATCTAGTTGGTAAGTCGACAATAATTCACAAGTGTCATTGTAACAATTTTCAAGATAATTTTCAGTATTTCTAAGTTCGTGATATAAATGTGCACGATACAGCTGTTAGATATTTATTATTCGAAACTGGAATTTCTCGGTTTAGTAGTGTGGTTGAATGTAGTTAAAGATAGTTCTATTTCTCATGCATTTGTTCAAAGCACACCTTTCACTTATAAAACATTCAAAAAGAGAAATAAATTCGAAAGTTGTGAATTCAGTGTTGACGGAAAAATATCCCTTTGTACATTTGGACTTAATACACATAGATATCCGGGAATTATTCCTCTAATTGAATGTGTGAACAGTATGATGAACCGCCGTTCCCTCGGGTTTAGGTTGACGTCTCATAGGGCGCTGCGCCTGGTCAGGAATTTAGAAGGCCTGAGCGATGGATCTACCTCTCTTGCTACTCTGCCAGAACGTTCTTATTTGAAGTTGAAGATTGCCGCACCGTCCGGGTGCCGCATCACCCACCCCCACCCCCCACCGTTCGACACCGTTCTGTGCGCCAACCCTCCCTCTCTGTCGCCCCCGCACACAAGCTTTCCCACAGCCCTCAATATCTCCATAGCGTCTTCTTCTCATAGACGCTGCCAACCATGCCGTCTCGTCTCCCACGGCGATTTCACTCTTTCTCCCCGATCCCTCAGAGCCCTCCAGAATTGCAGCTGGCATAGCCGCTACCTTCGCCGACTATATTTGAGCTCTAAACTGAGTTTGCTTGCGAGGAAATGTCAACAAGTTCCCGAGTTACTTCTTTGGGGAAATTGGCAACGATCGATTTTCTTCAACCCGTTCAAACCCTTCCTTCAGCACGAGAGACTAGAAGATAATTTCCCTTCTACATTTACGCTAACACAATTAGGGCGCGGCAAGCCTTTACACGCGCTGCACTGATGGCGAGAGAAAACACGTACAACTCGTGTGGCGGAAATGTATGTTTAAGGAATGCTCGAACGAATCGACAAAGCTGCGACTACGTTTTGTTAGTGAGGATAATGCGTAAGTCATTTAGAAACATCCGTCTGTATTCAGAAACAAATTCTGATAATCAATCTACTTACTCCTAATAGTGAAAGTGATATTTAAATATATAACATTACAATGGAATTACAATTACGTTATTGACATTTCTGTGGGTTTGTAATATCCTATATGCCAGAGAATAATTATTTATATTATCGTGTAAACATTCGGTGTTGTTTAACTTTGCATCATTGTGTTTATTTAAGTTGTTTGCACAACATACAATCTGTATGACAAGAGACCATTATTTGAATATATACTTTGAAGAATATATTTTCTTATTTGATTTTCATTCTTCTCTTATTTTCATTGTGTCTCGAATGGACATAAGCTTTTAAAAATATTGTCAGTGCTAAACTTCACCAAGTTACATTCAATTTTTCATTATAATTCATTATAATTCGAAAACAACAACAACAACAGAACGAATACTCTTACACAATGACTGTGTCGATGATATATAGCTTCGCATTGGAACTTCACATTGCACGAGAACTCACCCAACACTCGTGGCCACCCACGTCCGTCGGAACACAACTTGCGGGGACATCTGTCCAGCGCACAATTAATGCACGAACGACGCATGAACTTTCGCAATTTCAGCCGCCATTTCGGGGCCTATAGATGACACGCAGCGGCGGCGGCGGCAGCGCGCGACGGCAGCGCGTCGCGCGGCGGCAGCGCGTACCGCCCTCGCGCGCGCGATCGGTTTGCCACGGGTGCCCTTAATATATCATACGCGAGCGTGCGCCACGTGATGAATGGTCCCTGTGTGTGAGGGGGGGGGGGCGCGTGGACTGCGACCCGGGAAAAATGGCAGGGCACCACGGAATATTTCAATCAGTCGCTCGACGAGACGCGGCGGTGTGTGTGTGTGTGTGTGTGTGTGTGTGTGTGTGTGTGTGTGTGTGTGTGTGTGAGTCTGTGTTTGGGTATGGTGTGTATCGTAGTACTTACTCCAATCGTGCTTACTGGCTACGTTGGCCGCAGATCGAATAAACAAGATAAACCAGGGGACGGTGGTTCCTACAAGAGCACTTGAAGCAAAATAAATGTAAGTTGTTGTATATGACGTTGTAGATTTGTTTTCGATATTCAAACAAGCGGAAAGCTAGTGAGTCATACTAATCACTGGTCAATTACTCCGATTATGAAGTGGACATATACCAAGTGGTATCTATCCTATTTTTTTCTTACATCGAATACTATTAATGTGTTAGAATACATACTTATTGATTCGGCCCAGTTGGTACTGTTTGTAGTAAATTAAAAGTTTACAAAAAATAACTATCAGCTATCGTTAGGAAAACTTCAAAAAAGAGATCACTAGTTATGAAATACAGCTACGAATAGAAGTGTTGAAGTGTTGATAATTATTTGTTCAAAAATAAAAGTGAGAATAAGTTTCATAAAATCTTGTAGTTGTAAGGAAAATAATTTATAGTATTCATTATTTAAAAAAAGTGGAACCCACAGTACTTCGGACGAATTTCTCCAAACGTGTCGATGAAATTTCTTCTGAAGAGCTACAATATGAATAAATTCAGTTCGATTCAATTCATGGCAGAGCTTAGGGGCAGCAATGTCAGAGATCATTTTACATTTAGTAGAAGGTTAGCTACTTTCTTCCTCTTTTTGATGACGCAATCCCTTGAGTTTTTGATGCTGATGACCTGATAATTACCTCTAGATTATGCACATCTGAGCGCTTTATGATAGAAGCAAAAAAATAACTTGACAGTTTCAGTTGAATAAACTTTGTTCCTTTGTGATAATGTGCTTTGTGCGTGATCTACATTTTGTAATGATTTTTTTCGCTTCATGCCGGTCTCAATGATCGTCGTGAGCAACGGAGACAATCCCGGTAGCAGTCTGTCTGAAATTGAGATTCTCAATTTATTTGCAGCCATGTGTGTGTGTTTATACCGACTGAGTACAGATGGAGTGCACCACCTGGACTTCTTTTCTATGAACGCCTGCAATCTGTTAAGTCTGAAACGAATTCGTTTGTATATGTAAGATAAAGATACTTCCGTTGGCGAAAATGCTATATTTCTGTGGCACGGGAATAATAGATTTGTGCGAATAGAAATTTTGCGATTAATAATTACGTCTTTATACAAAGTTATGAACAGCAAATTAATTTGTTTGTACTTGTAGCCCTAGCTTATCAATCCGCGTCTACATGATCTCAAACACAGCAGACACTTTTGTGTGAGAAAGGAAATAATTGTTCACAATGAAGTATAATAATTTTATTAATTGATACATTCCTAGAGTCAACTTTCGGGAAGACACTTGTCCTATCTTTAGTGGGTCTTGTCCAAGCAACATGGATCACTTACAAACGTTAACAAGATGTTCGAAAAAAATACAAAAACTGAAAGAAAAAAAAGATCGCCGACCATGTGACCATGTTTGTAAGTGATCCACGTTGCTAGGGCATGACCCACTGAAAATGGGAAAAGTATTTTCTAGAAAGTTGTCTCTGGGAATGTAATAATTAATACAATTATTACACGATTATTTCCTTTCTAACATTGTAGATTGCCACAAGATATCTGCTATTACTAAGAATTTTATTAAACACTTGTATGTTTCAAAATTAAGAGAGTTGTTCTTGGAAAGTTCTTCGAAAGTAAAGCGCTACGTCGTGGAATACAATACCAACTGACTTGTGTTTGGCGACAACATGTTAATTTTTTGTATTTCGAATATTTAAAATGGGAGACGAAAAGAACATGTTTGTTTTTTATTTTGGCTGTGCCAATATTAAGTAATTCCTTTGTTTTGTGATAACTTGATGTGATACCGTCTGATGACATAATATGGGTTGGTAAAGTTAAGTTTCAACGAACACTTCGTAAGGATGGTTTTTCCTTTTTTTACGGTGAACATTTAGTTCCATGACGAGCCCTATTTTCGTCACAGGAAGATTGACACGAGAAACGTCAGACAGCCTATTCTGCATGTGCGCCAGAGTGCAACGCCCTGCTGCATGACTTCCTCCCGGGCTCTCCCTTCCTCCTCGTGCATCTCCATTCCGGCTCCTTCCGGCACGCGTGACGTCACGGGCTGCAGCGGAAGTGCAGCGCCGTGCACCAGCGGGCAGTGCCCGGGGGGGGGGGCAGAGCGCGCCGGGCGTAAGAGGCGGTTTGGCGAGTCGTGGACGTGCCCGTGCGTGTGGGCAAAGGAGATCCACGTGCGTTCGTGCGCGTGCGGCGTGATCTCGCGTGCCGCGTGTGTGGGTCACGCCATTAATTTTCAACACGAGGCCACCGCGGAGTTAGCGTTCGCGTTGGCTATGTTGGTGCTTGCGGACGGTTGACCATTCACTAAAGTCTTCGCACTCTCTTCTCTCCCTCCCTCTCTCTGGCACTCACACTCTCGCACCCTTTCTCTTGTACTCTCTCTCATACTCTTTCACTCTCGTACTCTCTCACTCTCGTACTCTTTCACTCTCGTACTCTCTCACTCGCGTATTCTCTCACGTGCCTACTCTCTCACTCGCGTACTCTTCCACTTACTTTTTCACCCATTCTCTTTTTCGTTCACTCTTTCATTATTACTCCCTCACACTCTCACTTTCACTGTAACTCCCACCAACTTTCTCATATACTCATAAATACACTCTGAAAAAAACAATTGATTTCCTTCTCTAGCACGCGCACACATTCACGCACTCTCTTTATCTCACGTTCACTCTTACCCACTCTCATTCACTGTCAAACGCTCGCCTTTGTACAGTTGCTGGCTTTTTCACTCTCACTCTCATTTTCTTTCACTCTCATTATTCTCGCTCACATACTGGCCCTCTCCAATATTGTAGCCTTGCCCTCGTCATCTTTGTTTGTCCTCTGTAATCTTCAAAGTCTCACCCACTGCAAAAATGTGCGTGTTTGGGGGTGGGGGTACAAGTAAAAGAATAAAAAAAAGTAAAACATTCCGAAGTAGATGGCATATTCTCCACAGAAATATACAGAGGAGAAGAAGGAGGCCTGCGTTCTGGGATGTCAGAGGCCGCATCAGGGAAACAAACGTGTGGTGGGGACGCGTGGATTCAGGTTCATCACGGGAGTGGCGCGCTGCAATGTTTATCCACCATATGGAGGCCGGTGTGGCAATGCTGTGTTTGTTATAAAGGGGAAATCTTGATTATTATTCACGGTATCAATTACGTGACAGTGAGGTAATTAATTTCGTTGTTTGAAACAATCAATATACTAGACAAACTGCAAATTCCGTTGTGTATAATGTTATGCTTGTCTTCGAGAAGAAAGGGATGCTGTATAGTTGTGTTCATATATATATATATATATATATATATATATATATATATATATATATATATATATATATAGATAGATAGATAGATATAGATATATAATCACAGAATAGTGCATCCTGCTTCGTGCAAACTATTGGCGGTGGAAGTTTATCGGTGTTCGGATGATTCTGAATTTTAGTCAGATACACTAGCACTTGAACACTCCTTTGTGCACTTTTGTCATAGACTTTAAGACAATACACAGATAATCCTGAAGTAAGTGCATCTGCCATGAGCTGATCATCAATGAAAAGTCTTGAATAAATATTAATTGAGATTAATGTTTATTTAATTATGGCCTAACCTCCACCATCATTACTAAATTTTGTTTATATGCATATTCATTAAAGTAGTAATTTCTCCGTAAGATGTAGGGTAACTTATTTTAGTAAGGATGCATTATTAAGTAAAGAAAATACCAACATGGAAGATGGTGAAACCTATCCTGTAGCCCTTGAACGAAATGCTTTTGAAGAATTCACGAAGAGTTCGGTTGTATAGTAGCTTATGATCGCCCTAATGGCCTTGTAGATGGCGCATGTGCCCAATTCAGACCCATCTGGCCATCACATTCGCGTCTGAATACCGCCTCCACCACCATTTTTCCGCCGCCCTCCAAGTTGCCTAGACGTGCGGGGGCGTGCATGCATTTATGCGTGCGCAGCTGCCAGGGAATGCACCCTCCGCCCGCGGGCGCAGATGTCTTTCCAATGGCGCCGCCCGCACGACTACGCTTCGCACACAAACGCCCCTGCCCCGCCCAGTCCCGCTTCCTCCGTTCTCCTGCCTCGCCCCCTCCCCACCCTTCCCGCCATTCCCATCCTCTCACCCGCCGCTCCTTCGCACCTCCCTCCCGCTCCTCTCCACCCAGCCCTCCACACCCCGCCCCGCCGCTCCGCCCCGCCCTCCCTCCCCCGCTCCAACCGGCCCGCCACTCCGCCCGCACCCACCCACCCTCCCCACCGTCCGCCCACGCCCGCACGGCTCCTCCGACCCGACCCCGACCGACCCGACCGCCGACCCGACCAACCCGACCCGACCGACCGAGCGACCCGCCCGCCCCCCCAACCCAACCCCCACCACCCCACCCACACGTTCCGACCCGCATCCGTTCCGACTTTCCCTTTACCATCTAAGCTGTTTTTCCCTTGCTTTCATCGCGATATTCTGTTCTTCCATTTCTCTCATAATTTGGGAGTTGCTGTTCACGACTATCTACTCTCTCACTCTTTTCACCCCAGTATCAGTATTCGCTCTGCGTCTTGCTACCGTACCATCTTCACCACCGGTTGTACTTCCCGGTTTTCGTGGGTTTCTGAAGGTCTTCTTAGGCTAGAATTGCCTTCGTCTCGACATTTTCTCCACACTAATCCCTGCAGCTGCTTCCACAGCAACTACTGTTCTCACTGGTGGGCAACAGAAGCGAAGTTTGGCTGCTCGATCCATCTTTTTCACCCATACCTTTCCAAATTTTCCCAAACTGGTTGATCATCTCGTTAAGTCTGTCTCTGTTAGATGATACATTCTTTTAAACCGTACCGTTTAGTTGAAATGTACTCTATACTACTTAGAAAAATTCGTTCCAAATATTAAATACTATTATTTGATTAAGATGGCAAAACCAAAAACTTGTGAATTGTCACCAGCATTGTGTCTATTTTTCATTCTATTCTTAGAGCTTCATTATGTACTCATGTATCAACTCATATCAACTCATATTATAAAAAACAAAATAAACGTGGTTCTCACAGAATAAAAGACACAAATCGTGTTCCTCCATCTCAGATGCAAGCCTTCTTGGCAGACCATTCACTCGTCCTCGCCCGCAAATGTCGCCACAGCCTGCGGATAACACGGCAATTCGCGTAAATGGGCTCTTTAATATTTCTCGTCCACGGCCGCGCCGCCAGAGCGCGCGGCGCAGGCTGAGGGTGCTTTCGATGGCCGCTAGAGGCGCGCGCGTCGTCGACGTCGCCGCCGCAGCCGCCGCGCAGTGCTCGCTCTGCCGCTCAGGCAATTGACGTCACCGCAACCCTAACATATGGAAGCCATTTCTGCTGCTTATAGCTCATGAGCTTTACTACCGTATAAATATAAGTTGAAAATGTTCGAACCGCGGAACAACCGCCATTGGGAAAGAGGCTGCTCGTTTCTTTATCCGGCCTGCCCGGGACCGCCTCGCCTTCCCTACGATTCTTTTATTTGTCTGCCGTCTTTTTGTTCGGCTGTTCGAAATCTCTCTGTGTCGACTTAAGACGTTGTTTTCAGTTTCAAGCACTTTAATTTTATTGTTCGTTCGTTACCTGGATGCGTAGGGCATAGATTATATTTGGTTTATTTCTTTTCTTCGCTGGGTGAAGTTGTGATTTAAAAAATCAAACCACGACTTCTTTTCCACTTAAAATCTCTGTACGATAGCGTATGATTTAAATAACAACTTGTCCCATTTACTTTCAAATCACTTGGAGCACTTTTCAAACTTCGTGTAATATTTATTTATTGCCATTTTTGTTATTTTTTTCCTTTGACTTCTCTACGATTCATTGCTTGGCTGCTTCCGGCAAGCTAGTTTTCACAAGCTCTTTGTTGAACTCATTTCTGTAAAAGTTTAAAGAAATATTCACTTCGAATGCGCACGTACAATTGTCCAGTCGTTGTTGAGGGTAATGGTTGAGAAAGAAATGTAATGTGGAAGTGTGTATGAATTTATTTTCTATTTTATTCGTTCCCTTAGTCACAACATTCTAGTTCATAAAAGAAAAATCATCAATGTTTTCAGAAAAAAAGACCTTTTAATGAACCTTTATAAAATTTAGTTTCTCGTTCTGCTAAATTTGTTGTTTAATATTTATTTGTACGTTGTGTGTCATACTTTATTTAGATTTCATCTTCCTTGAATTTCAGAGTTCAGAATTTCTGAATTGTTGCATCAACTGTTCGTTGATCTATTGACTGCATTTTTTCTTATGATCTGCTACAGAACTTATTTAATTAGTGCTGATGATATACACTCTTTTGTATAATTACATTAGACTAAATTAAATTAGTGCTGATGATATTCACTCTTTTGTATAATTACATTGGACAAAATTAAATTAGTGCTGATGATAATACTCTTTTGTATAATTACATTGGACTAAATTAAAAAATATGTGCGTGGGCTGAGACGCATATCCAAAAGAGAATAAATTAAACGAATTTTTTCGAAAGGAATCAGTAACACAGTTCGATATGTAGTATTATCAATGTAGCGACGATGCTATTCTATTTGCGATGAGATCTTATTTTGTTTTAGAATAATTCCATCAAATCAAAACATGTTACTTCCAAGCGTTCTGCAATAAAATTTGCCTTTTTAATACTTTAGCTTACTTGGATGGTCGAGGTGGCTAAGAGCGTGTTCCGACTCAGCGCTTCGGTCCGAAGGGTCGCGGGTTCGCATACCGCCTTGGGCACTGTTGTTTGTTCATTGACTGTTATGTGTCTATGAATGTGTCTATGTATGTGTATGTATGAGTATGTATTTGTATTTATTTGTATGTATACGAAGGGCCTCGCGTTCTGCTGGCCCCAGATCAGAGGAGCCCTAAAGTGTGTCTAGTGTATGGTCGAATATGCGCTCCATCGGGACGTAAAGATTACCATTTACATTTGCCTTTAGATTAAAGGCAAATAATGGTACGTCGAAAGTCTAAAAACAAAGTAATGCCACTAACAAATATCGAAATTATGAATCGATGTCTTTGAAATATCTGTAGATAAAAATGATGTGGCGAATTCGTCGCTTAGATTTTTTTATGACGATTCGGCTCTAATTGAGGAAATTCTACTCCCCTTACCTAGAAACTTATACATTAAATTGCCTTTGAAATTGTTTGTGTTTAAAGTCAGATTGTGTTTGCCATTCGTTGTCAAGGGCACACATCTTTCAGAATTTTGAAATAATTTCATCGAAAGGAGGGTAGAAAGCAGAGAGGGCCAGTGGATGAATTTGTTGCTTTGAGTGCTCACCCGGAATCGGCCCGGTTTGAGCAAATCCCGCGAAAGCTTCTCTCCTGCTTTTCCTCGCCTCGCAGCCGGAGACAGAAAGCGCGCGGTCGGACATTGTTCTGTTTCGCCGGTCATTAGCGTCGGAGAGCTGCATTGTCGCACGGTGTTTGTTCTCGAAATAGTGCTGTGGCGCGGAAATAACGTGCGAGAATGAGGTGGTTGGGGACTTATTAAGTACTTCGAAACATCCATTTAGTTGCAAACTCAATGCTAGTGCTTTTCCTTCTCTTTGAAAGACGCGGTGAAAACGCCGGATTTCTTTAACCGATTCAACTTTCTTGTAAATGTAAATACTGTAAAGTTATTTCTCCAACTTCGATATTTTCGCATTTATCTACTTAATTCGTTTTCTGTATAATTTTAATTCAGACCCATTCTTCTCGAAGGGACTTCTTAAATCGAACTGCGCATTGTCGTCAGCCCTCTTCCGACTTAGCGGCCGTTATCAAAAGAGTCCGCACTGTTTGTGTTGAAGCAATTATTTTTAGCGAAGTTCAAGTTGGGTGCAATTTCCTTAAAAGAGATATAAAATGGAATGACTTCTCTTGCGGACCAAGTTGTTTCCAAGTTTTAATTCAAACACAAATGCTTTACATCCGTGTTAAGCTTACCTGGAGTCGTGAAAGAACCTGGTTTAAAATAGATGGTATTTTTCAGTCACCTCCCTCCCAGTGACATACACGCGGGAAACCTTTTGATGTAATGCTGCTGAAATATAATGAATGAAATGCTTTGCGAGCTTTTAAGCTTATACTGCGGTGTATTTCCCAGGATGTTACCGTTGTAAATAGCAAACCATATTCATGAAGAGATGGAGAGGCTTCGTCGGTAATCTCGGTCTTTATTGCGTGGTTACACGGCGAACAAAACTTCGACTTCTAATGTTCTTTGTATGTACCTTAAAGCATCGTTCAGGAGCTTGCATATTTTCAGGCCGGCATGCGTACGAAACATTTTCAGGATAAACTACAGTTCTCTAGTTTGAGTAATATGAATAACATCGAAAAACTAATTATGGAAGTTTGTTTTTCTCGGATTTCTGCCTCTTCATTTGCAATGCTAATTGCTGACCGCTCCTCTTTCGCCCTCAGCCTCCCAGCCTCGCCCGTCGTCACGCATGCTCTCTCCTTCCTCCCCTCCCCACCCCTCCCCCTCCACGGTGCCTTCTCTTCCCTTCCCCTCACCATCCCTCGTCACAACGAGCTTCCCAGACATCTTCAGGATAAGGGCCTTGCAAAAACATTACGCCAAATACAAGATTATGATGCAATGTACGAAACAAAAATCCAAATTGCACTAGAAGTAGTTTATCCCACGTCGGTGCTCTTACGTTAGATTTATGCACTCAGGTGGAAGTTTCTGCTTGGTTTGATTATGATACCTTTGTGTCTCAGTCTTGCATAGAAAACGTATTCTTTTCCGCTGTATGCGGAACTCTTTGATTCTAAAGTTATAAAGTCGGAACGAAAATCACAGTCTATAAAAAAGACAAAAAAAAGTCTCTCTATGTACATTAGGGTAAAATGTATAGAGTGTATGTAAAAGGAAACACTGTTGGGTGTTTTCTCGTGAGACCATGGACCAAATATTATACATGGTAAAACAAGTCTTGTAACCAATAAAAATGAGTTAATTTTTGACGTTAGAAAGCAATGACAAAGAAAGCAATTCCATTTGAAAGCCTTCTTTTAAATACGTCCTTTCTTAATTATTTGATATATACTCGTTCATTTTGTAACCTGATTTTTCACAAACATCTAACATTAAATAAAGATACCAGAAACTAATTACTACCTATTTAAATATCTTACGTTAATATTACATCAAGAATGCATTGCATTTTTTTCGTCAGATGAAATAATGACCATATTCCGATTATCATTTAAAACAAAATTGATAGATTTATTTTTTTGCGAATGTTAGGTCTGTGTCTCTGATATTACATACTATTTTATATAATTGAGCTATAAAGTGCATTTATCGTTCTGCGCAACATGATCACTTGCACTAAATTATACAATATATTTTTCAAGTTAACAAAAAATGCTGATGACAGTATTATTATTAAGAAGCGGTTGTTTTTTTGTAGGGATAAAATCTAAAAATATCTTTATGTAGTATAAAATGTACATATGATACATAGAACTTGCTTTTTGAAAAAATAGAACACCTCGATGTCTGAAATTGAAAATGTGTTATCACAAACTCCATTTGAATCCACTTTAATCCACTCCAATTTAATCATATCATTCTAGCGTAGTATATCTTAATAAACAACTTCAAAAGCACAAAAATATCCAATGTATATTTTTATCTGTAACGTGTGGGTTCATTCATACGAAAGTTCATCAATACGAGGTGATCGTCCGTTGGAGGAAGTACGGGCAAGATAATCAAAACGCACATACGTTGCGCGGAAGGGTCATAGTTCTAAAATTTGGCAAAAAAAAACGGAGAACATATGTTGGTAAATTATCATTTGTAAACAGAACAATACAAAATTGGAACGAATTGCCTGCAACAGTGCTAGAGACTTTCGTTCAGATTGTCAAAAGTTTTAAAATTAGATTAAATAAATTGTAGTTTTTTTAGTACATGTTAACATTATTTTTTTAAATTTGTATTGTTTTAGCATGATAGGCTTAATATATTAATCTTCTAAAATTGTATTAAGTAATATGTAAATATTGTTAATGTTTTATCCAGACACTTCGAATTTTCATTTCTACCTATCCATATTTCACCGTGTCTTTCTTTCTCTCTCTCCACTTACGTGAACATAATCGTCATATTTATCTCGTGTATCTCAACATTTCGCTGCCTTACTCTGCCCATGAACCCACATTTCGACAAGGTATTCCCTCCTTGCCTCTATCCGACTTTCTGTAACATCTTGCCTGGCACATTCCCCCATTTAACCACTTCTCTTTCCAACATCGTCCTCTAACTCTCGACACATCTCTTAAATTCTCTCGCCCATGGAGTTCCATGCCCTTCCCATCCCACATCCTGTCTCTCCCCCTTTTCAACACGGTCCTCTCCCTATCTCCAGCTATCGCTCTTCCTCCCCGCTCGTCCGTTTGCGCTCGCGCCCGCCCCTCCCGCGCGCGGCCACGCCCACGTGCTCGCCCGCGCCCGGAAGCGAACAGGTGAATCTCGGCGCAGCTGCCACTCGACCGATTCGTCACGCCCCATCGCGATAAGGGTGGCGTTTGAAATACGGCCCGCGCCGCCCGCGTGCGTGCGTTTGTTTTATTTTATTTTTTATCTCCCTGCCAGCGATACGGCCGCTTCCGTGCAGGTACGTCCGTCCGGCCCCTGCAGGGGAGGCCGCTTCGGGTGTGTGAGGGGGCGTGGCTGGCGCGGTTTGCGCCGCTCAATGAGGTAACTCGCGGGGGTTGTGCGACAGCTCCGGTTGACGTCTTATTTTTCAGCGGTGGAGGACAATGCTGGCGGCCGGCGGCTCTGTCCGCTAGGTTTCCATGGTTTCTCCCATCGAGTCCAGGCGAATGCCTTCGGTAGTAAACTAACGGGCTACGGACCGCGCGCGAACGCTCCTTCCATATCCTTGAACACTGTTTCCCTTACACATACACTTGTAATATGTCATAAACAACCACACATGTTGCGAGACCACAGCATGTCCCGGCTGAGGCGCTGCTCCACTGTTGGAGATTCCTTGGTGGGGAATTCCCCCGCAAACTGACGTGTAGGTCGGCGCCGATTATCCAGCAGTGGGACACCGTCACCTTTCGGAATAAAATCATTCACTACCCTTACGAAATAAATTACCGTAGCGATTAACGCGTCCAAAACCACCCACCAACCATCAATCAATACAAATGTTTGGAAATCGAGATTACCCGAATGTGAGGTATAAAAACACGCACCAGTACTTATCAGATCTTATCTGGGAATCGGTAAAATCTGTATAAGAACTTGTTGAAACTCTCTCATAATTCTCAGTCGTGGGAAGTACAAGAAGTCGGATAATTGGCAACAGACCATAGTTTGCACAAAGTATTGTAGAGGCACCCACAGCGCCTAGATGTGCTGCCTGCAATAGATTTTATGCGGAAACAACATAAACATAAAATCAACACCAACCAATCCCTATCATCTTAAGTCGTGAGTTTAAGGGAAGATAATAAATATTGCTAGTAATAAATATCCTAATAATAATAATAATAATAATAATAATTATAGTGATGATAGTAATGATAATAATGGTAATGATAATAACGATAACAATAATGATAAATTTTATATAGATACACACATGTCTGTTATAATAGTATCCATTTCTTCGTTGAGTTTGTTCACAAGTGTATACGTCCACCTTGAAGAGCAGGAAACATACAATACAAATCCAACCACTCTTACCACCAAAGTCCTTCAGACCTTTCTTTCTCTCCTCTCCTGCGCGAAAGAGCATAAAGCCCGCGCCCCGCATCGCTTCAGCCGCCGGTCACATCCTTTCAGCGTCGCCCCGCGGAGGGAAAAACAATTCTTTAATATCCAATTACTTCCTCCTCCTTCTTCTCCTCCTCCCAGGAAGCGCGCAGCCACCGCCCGGCTCGCGATTTACTGCGCGCTCCTTGCCGCGGCTCTCGTGATAAACAGCGGAGAAATTAAATGTCGGCCGATGGGGCCGCGATGACAAACGAGGAAAAGTATTGCGTTAAAAGCCCGCCTGAGCGCGCCGTGCAAACCGGTGTGCGCCGCCGCCGCCGCCGCCGCCGTATCCATCACCGGCCCATTTGCGTGCGCGCCCTGGCGGCGATATCGCTAATTAGCGGCGGGACGACTCGCAGGCGGCTGGCACGGCGGGGAGGTTGCGCGTTGGGCGGCGTGAAAAAGTCTGTTTCTATGACGAAGAAATTACGGTTGAACACAGCAAGAGATGGTCAAGAGATACTTTCTTTTTAAAAAATATCGAAGAGTAAGAGTACATTTAGGTCTCGAAAATGTTTAAAATAAGCCGAGTGTGATGTGTTTACATTTACGTGTTTATGATTTCTAAAAATGCAACTGGATAATACATTTTAATGAATAATTTGGGAAATTTATTTGTGGACATTTTAAAATAACCAGATAATTTTATTTCAGAGTCAAAGTTCCGACCTTCTGAATTTATTGAGGTCAAGGAGATTTTTAAAAAAATTACAAGAATACAAGTAGGTACATGATTAAAAGCAAAATAATCACATGATATGATAAATTTAAATAATATGTTTCGCGCTCGGTGTGTTCAAAAATAGTACATGCAATACTTGCGCGAGGTGATTCCCGTAATTTGTATGTAACTTATTATTTTACTTTAGGTTCTCGTATACGTACAGATATAAGTAGTCATATACGTAGAGAACGTTATGTAATACTTCGAAAAAATAGATTTCGAGATTTCAACTTAAATGCACATTGATCAACACCAGTACTAAGCTGTTCCTAAGATTTCTTCCAAAATTAATATTCCCCGGTTGGTCTGAAAAGCCCTGAGATTTTTAAATTTTGATGGTACTTCACTTAAAGTCTCTGGGACATTTTATACATTTCCTCGAAAATGGTCGCAATTTTTTTTTAAATTTCTTTTAAGAATTTAAAGTTAACGTAGGTTGATTTTCACTATAATTCCGTATTTTCGACAGTTCCATAAAATTGAAATTTTTAACGTATTCCTAAAACTACAATATTGCAGATATATTTTTTCTTCAAATGAAATTTTTATTCACAATTAGTTTAATTAATGTAATGTTCATTGTTTTAAATATGACAGTTGTTTGAGCGCAGTTGTGAATGAAATGTGGCCATTATTTTTAAAAAAAATGAACAAGAAGTTAAAACGGTTGCAAATTTTTCTTCGAACTTTTTGTACAGGTAGTGTTAAATTCATTGAAGGTACGTAAATGTACCTTTGCTCTAGTTTTTTTAATTACAGTTTTTTCATATTTGTCCCACGTCTTAATAATTACATTACCGCCAATTTGTGTTTTTTGCATTTGTATAAATGAGGTTTAATAAATTTTAAGTGCTTCAAATGATGTATTAAAACGCTTGTTGAAACTTCAAAATTTTTCTATGAAAATGAGCACAAACTTCCGCCTATTCAGAAAAGCTCGAGCGATATTTACTCAAAAACAGATACAAATTTGTCAACGAAAATTTGCATGTAGGACCAGGTTTTAGTCTTCTATAATATTCTTGAAATCATATTTCAGTTCTGCAATTAGAGGAGCGAGCAATTGAGAAAACGTGAAACAAATTACCTTTTGGTAGTAACAGATGGCAGCTAGGAAGAGGATGTTTAAAAACGAACTTTTCTACGAAAGGATCCGCGTCCCACGTTTGTCATCGAGTGCGTGATTCTCGCCTCCGGACCCGGCACGAGCAGACACACGCGTGCGTTCGGGAGATTTACGCGCGCGTACACATTGGTCGGCGCGCTTGCGCCTCACACGTCTTCTCTGCGAGCAGAGGGACCAAGACTTTCTATCGCACGGTCAATCCCTCGATACAAACGATGTGTCAACGCTTGGGAGCTTCGTTTCTCCATGAACATCGCACCCCTGTCGCACGTGCGAGCGAATGTCACATTTATAAGACTTTTCTTTGCCATGAATGAATATATCTTCGTGATATACATCTCAGGGTCTCTGCGTTTTGTAATATGAGTAGTTACCCGTTTTGAAACGATTTTCCTGTATGCTCTACGAACAGCATTTTCATTGGGATATGATATTTTAAATAGTATTTTCTTAGGACACCAAGATTTTTTTTAAATATGAAAAGATATAGTTTTTTTTAATATCAGCCCACATATAGGTGTTATAACTGTTAAAGATGGAAAGGTTTTATCCATTTGATTTCAATACAAGTATTTACATGAGCATCATTGACATGTGAACCCATTTCAACCTGTTGTAACTGATATAACAACCTGTTGTAATTATACAAATTCAGCAGAACAAGCCCTTTTCTTTTCGGAATAATTCCCAGTACATTACCCAATTCCTGGAAACGTAATTTTATTCTAGATTTTGTGAAATTCACAACTTCATGAAACCTGTTCCCCCTCTTATCGTGGACGTGGCCATTTCCCTCTTGGAAATCTATTTCTCATTACGGTGACTTTATTGCACCTCACGGTACTTCTGAACCCGTAGCAATCCTTGGCACGCAAGGTGAACGTGAGCTTACGCATCTGGTTGTTCCGCGAACTTCCCCCTCCGTTGATACCACCAACACTTCCGGTGGTTTGACAGAAAGTACCGCCGCGCCACGCCGCACCACCTCCGTTATCGGCTCTCATGATCTCGTTGAGCCGGCCACTCACCCCCACCCCCTCACCAACCTTCACGCGAGACACCCCGCTCGCTCATTTTGATACAAGGGATTTGGCCTGTGTGGAATTCTAGCGGCCAGCTGCTCTGGTCGGTAGTTTTCCGTAGCTTCTCGTATCAACACTAGGAGAATGCCGGAGTAGTACCCTAACAAAAGGTCCACGGGCTTCGCACGATCTTTTCTTCCTCTTCCTATTCTCAACCCTTATTTAAGCCCTTACATGCACTTCACTACCACTCGTGTTGTGAGACCAGTCAGGAGCTTAGAGCTCGTCCAGGATGAGGCACCTAGAGAGGGAAATTCCCGTCAGACGATGTGAAAGCCGGCGTCTTATCTCGCTTTTCTTAGGGAAGCAACACTTTCACTTCCACACCATAAATGCACTGCACTCACGGGACTGATGACCAAAGGTTGATGCGCCGGGAATACGAGATGCTCACTCTCCTCGGTCTCGTGGAAGGGATTGTTTCTGGTACCTTTCCTCAGGTCTTTTAATTTTCGCTTATTCTCTGTCGTGATGGAACCGTTTACAACGAATATCGTTTATTACGAATTTTTCAGTCATAGTGATTCAGTAGTCGTGACTTGAGACATACACATGACAAGTCCCGTCAAATTGCAAACTACCTATTGATTGAACCGTTATGAATAAATATTCCTACCGAAATAATATTTTAATTCAGTGTTTCCGTTCATATACGTAATTCGGTCTCTCATGATCCAACATGTTTCGTGGTGTCATTTTGTTTATTACTAATTTAGTGAATTATGGAGTATTGTGTAATATAATAATATAATCATCAAACTTTCTCGAACGCAATCTGCATCCGGAAAGGTCACTCCCTCATCTCCGTGCGTCACACGCTACCCCAACTGCCGCGACCGGGCGGTCTCTCTGATGTGTATATTTGGCTCGTAACGGCGGCCAGATAATATTTCTCGATCCGGTCACTGCTGATTTGTAGCGCGGCAGTTGCGGGCGCGCGTGCGTGATGCCATAAATCGGCCTTTGACAAACGGAGCTCCATCACGCGCTCTGTGTGTGATTTAAGACTCCGCACCGGCGATCGGCGACCTCCACCCCCTCTTCCTTTTTGCGGTGGGCACCTACGACACGGGTCGCGCAGGTTGACCAACATAAACAGGCTGAGTTCATTAGAGAACTACTTTTAATGTTGCCGGCAATTTTAAGAATCGTATTTTCAAATACTTATAAAGTTTTGGTTAAAATATGAGGAATATATTTGTAGCCATTGACAAAATCTCAAGTGAAATACGATTGTTTGCTTTGAAATATTTTTAAAATGTTCCACGTACAAATATTACATTTGCTCTAAGGTGAGTGATTGGATTTTTTTGGTTTGCCATCTTTTCCCAAGTATTTAGGATGAAAGTGTTACTTTTTCGGTGTTGACATATTGTTATAATTAATATTATTAATGCAGTATTAAACTAGCCAAATGGAGATACAGTAGTTGCATCAAATTCGGTTCTTGATTTAGTTCATTATTATTCTAATTTCGGTGTTATTCAGTATTGTTCTAATTTATACTGTCAATTTAAACGTTAAATTTTATATTTTAAAACAAAGTAACTGAAATTTTTAATGCCCTTTTGGAAATGTTGAATACAGTTAGCAGCCATATCTGCAGCAAATTTATCTTCACCTCAGCAGAGATATTCCTGTCCCTAATTATCCATTCATTCGGTTATTTGAGCGCTGGACGTTGCGTTGTTTCAGAGGTATTTTAAACCGAAATCGTTGCGGAATGTTGAATATTTCGGAATAGGCATGCATTTTAATACTGCCGAATATGATACTGTGCAATCATCCCTTCATTTTATACTACACGTTTATATTAAATTAATGTAAGCGATTATTCATTGTTGGGAAGTGCCGAATTCGATGTGACGATAATTTGAAATGATTACTGCACCTCTAGCAGGTGACACAATTTCCCGCGACTCGTAGAATTTAGATTCATGTAGTGCCAATAATTGAATGCTAGTGCTGGTTATCAATCAGGCCATAACACGTTCTTCAGCTTACTTCTTTCTATCGGTTATGAATTAGATGTTTGTCTAGAAGGCCCATCAAATTGTAATGAAGAGTAGATATTTCATCAAAGTGTAGATATTTTTAAATGTGTCTGTTATATAATATATGCCCTCATTAGGTATCAGTCATCAACTAAGTAACGCGTACACAAATACACACTCAGTAGCTACGTATATTTTATTACTGAAATTAAAATTTTGAGTAAAAATTCTTACATTTTAAATTAACAGTGTGATTAAAATGTCTTCCAATGACTAAACACATTTTTTGATAATTTACGAAGAAAATAATTTTGCCTTAATAAAACGTAAAATAAAATATAAATTTCCTCTTTGTTTTTCATCATTTTAAGAACCAATATGTTCAGAATTAATCCCTTGTATAAAATGATCTTCTATCTTGGATGGAGATTTGGTTGCGTACCATCAGCAGCGTGATTGTTTGTTTTTTCACGTAAATTATCTTGTTAATTGAATACGTACATTTAATGAAGCGCCTTCCCTTTGAATTGAAATGATACGTCTTTATTTTGAAACAAGAATGAACGCTATTCTTTTACTACGTATCCTGGACAATTCCAACGACTTCCCGCAATAACGACGGACGTGAATAGCAGAGAATCGCAACCCCTCCCTACGCCCCGTCCACGTAGAAAGGTCCGCGGAGGGGGCAGATGGGAAGGTAGCTTACCGAAAACCCGAACGACGCGCGGCGACCGAACGGTAACCGATAATTTTATTCGAGCTTAAGTCCACGGTTGTGCGGATGTATCTGGGCAGCAATTGGCCGAGAGCCTGGTTTAGAGGGCAGGAACCTGAGGGGACCAGCTACCACCCCGCGGGAAATGGGGGGGGGGGGAGGAGAATTAGTCTCTGCGCCGGGTCATCAGCCCCCCCTCCCCCATCTCGACTCTTTGCCCCCATCGTACCTTCGCGTGCGTGCACTGCTCTACGCTGTCCTTCGCAGATCGCAACGTTCTGTTGCCTTTATTTATCTCAGAATTCCTTTACTACATCCTATTTTTTTCTTCCCGCATGCCTCCTTTTAATTTTAGTCATTCCCACCATCGTCCTTTCCACTTGCATCCATTATTTTGTTTTGTACTACCAGCTTTTTTTCAGCTACTTTCATTTCCTCATGCCCAAACCTCTGATTACATCAAACTACACTCTTCCACTCTTTGATCTTTCTCTTTGTATCTTTGCCTGCCTTGCTTCTCTAATTCTTTTTCTTTCTCCACTTCTTCCTCATCACCATTTCCCTCCTACGTGTGCGTTGCGTTTACGCTTCTCTCGCTGCCCGATTCTCTGCCCGTCCCGCGGAGGGCTCTGCCGCGAACCGCCCGCAGACCTCCCCCGCTGCCGCCGCCGCCGCCGCCGCCGCCGCCGAGGGTCTCCTTCCGAGGTGTTAATGAGCGGTTCGCATTACGGAGCGTGCGGGTGGGCGATCTCCGCACCGACTGCTCGCCACCGCCGCCGCCGCCTTTCCCCGACGCCACCCCTTCTAAGGTGTCGCCGCTTCCTGCCTTCGCCGCTGCCACCGCCACTGTCGCTGCTGTCGCCGCCGCCTCCTGCTCCTCCTTCGCTTCCACGCTCTTTTCCTCCGCCTTCGTCTTTCCTCCGCCTTCGCCACCGCTTTCACCACTGCCTTCACCTTCTCCTACACTGCTGTCTCCTCCGCTCCTTTTCCTCCGCCTTCCTCTTCCTCGTTCCCCTCCTTCGCAGCCGCCATTGCCTGCCGCCGCCCTATACACCGGTGCTACCTGCTCCCCGCCGTGGCCGCACCTTCTGGCCCTTCCCTCGCCGGCCCCGCCCGAGATGCTCACCGAGCAGTGTCTGGACGCCTTCATCGCTCGCCGCCTCTTGCAAAGCGGCGCTGCTCAGCTAGGGAGTTTTTCACTGCGGGATCTTATTACTCGAGACACAAAATTAGGAACCGTCTACCCGTGCGAACTCTGACGTTTAGCATAAAGAAAATGCAGGAGTTCGTCCATTCGGAGCGTTTTTCCGATCTTGCAGTGTGTACGATTGACATTAGGGTGATGAAATTTGCTCCTATGGCAGCGTCTGTCCGTAAGCCAGTCGCATAAGTGGTAAATGCGAATAAATTTGAAGAGCGGATCCGAAGTATGAGATCGCAGTTAAGACATAGCGGTATGCGGACGTTACATTGCGTATATTGTGAAAATCTCTCTCTGAACACACAAAACGTTAAATAGCGACGTGCCTTATTAGCAGTTTATGCCATCTAGTTTAACGCTGTGCATTAGACTGTTTCTGATCGCACATTCTGATTTTCCGCACCGCCCTTAACAAAATGTCACCTTCCTTGGCAACTACGCAATCCTCCATATCTGCCGCTGTTCTCTCTGTTTCTCTCTCTTTCTCTCTGTCCCTTTCTTTTATTCTTTCTTTCTTTCTCTCTCTCTCTCCCCTCTCTCTTTCTCCTTTTCTCTCTTTCTCTCTCTCCTCTCTCTCGACCATTTCCAAATTTACATTACCCTTGTACTAGCCGCCGTGATCGCTCTTGACCTCGTAATTCTTGTCATTAACCCTTTAATATCCGCACCAATTTCACTCTTTCGTTGTTACAGCTTCTCATTCTACTTTCCCTGTTTCAGCCGCCTATACTTCACTGACCTCGCTTGTCGTTCACGTAATCTTCGCCATCCTCACTGTTCTCGTACATCTCGTTTCCTTCACTTTTCCCACCAGACTCGATACCCTCGACTTCAGCGCGGCCTTCTTCGTTCCTGCGGCGCTCTGTCAGCCATCGACGCTCATTAATCAAATTCACACGAAGTGTGCAACCGCCCTTGTGGATCCAGCTCTGGTCCTGCGCGAAGCCGCGGTGCCGCTCCACTCGCTCTTCGGAACGTCAATATAGATTACTGCAGTAAAACACTGATGTTTTCAACAGTTTCGTTATCCATACTGAACAGTGGTTTGTATTCCAAAACCGTAGTATCGTATCGTATAACTACATTACCGACACGTTATAAAGATATTATGCTGATAGTGTTAACAGTATATGGTAAAGGAAATAATCGTGCAAAAAAGGTTTAATAATTTTTATTAATGGTCACCCAAAGTTAACTTTCGGGAAACACTTTTCTCATCCTCAATGGGTCTCTAGCAAGGAGGAGAAAATTGAAAGATTAACACACGTTGAACAAAAGAAATACAGTGAATTTAGTGGAAAAAACAAATAATATCAAATAAATAAAATTGAAAATACTTACTGTCTAAGCAACATGAATCAGTCATAAATATTCACAACATGGTCAAAAAATATGAAAACTGCAAAACATGCTGGGTACAGCTAGGTGGCAGCCATCTTTTGGAATTTTCATTCACTGTATTTCTTTTGTTCAACTTGTGTTAATGTTTCAATTTTTCCAGGTAGACGATTATTTTCTTTACCATATTATGGATTATCACAAGATATCTGCTACCACCACGGAATGTAGTGTGAACATTTCTAACACCTTCACTCCTCCCATTACGTCTTCCTCATTTAAGCCAGTAAAAAGTAAATGCTGTTTACAATGCTTATAATAAATGTAATATACAATGTGTAACCTTCAAATTTCCTGAATATGAAGGAAAATGGGTGTAATTTTGTATTAGAAACTGGCAATGAGTGTTGGATGATCCTTTTCTTGAGATTCGACAACATCTTCATACCTAAACATTCTATTTTTGAATTTTTCTGCTAATGTCTCTTCATTCGTTTCGCATCTTATCATCCTTAATGGAAGCATCTCAACATTCCTTCATGTTTCGATACTTGAGGTTCGCTAATATAGACTTATCGGTTCTTCGATCTGATGGTATCGACATGTAATATGTCTCTTCATGTACGGCAACATCCTTACTCGTCCTAGAGGACGCCAGTCATATCGATGCAAGGGAGGGTGGCAGGGTGTGATGGAGAGGGGGTAGGGGCTTCGCCGCCGGCAGCCGCGTAATTTGGTTTCGCGTTTAATAAACCGGGGAGGCCTTCAAAACCGCGTAAACCGTATTATTCATGATCAAGATTCCATTCCTCCTTCATAACATCTTAATGAACTGATGAACTCGAATTCGTCGGATGGTTCGCCCGCGAACGTGACGACGAGTTTGGTCGCCCGCGCGCGGCCGGAGAACGGGTCTTTCTGCGCGCGGAGTGATTGAAACGCGCGCCATCGATGCGCGGAACCATCCAGAAATGAGCGGACGCGAAGGAAATGGTGACGCAATTGAGACGGTTGAGTTTATATGCACACTAATCATTCTGCAAATGTCTGATGTAGCATTTTTTTTATTACACCAGTTCGTCAATGGTTGAAACTAGTCACAAATGACCAACCATCAATTTACATATAATCTTAAATCTATCTATCTAATATTATTTACTAGGCTGTCCGGGTGACGCCGCGTCCACTGCGAAGGTGCCGACGTTTCGGTCGCCATTCTGCGACCTTCCTCAGGGCGTAATGGATCACCCGGACAGCCTAGTAAATACTGACTCCGGCCGCGGAAGCCTACGCTCTCACTATCTAATATTCTTTACATCATCGCTCAATAGTGAAGTATTTATTTCAATAGTGAAGTTAGTATGTATTGCATTTAATTTACAGTATCAAATTATATTTGTTGAGAATATTATATAATTCAAAGGGCTTCGTCCTCTTGCTGCATATGTTAAAAGAAATTGCCGACTCTCTAATGAGTGACTTTCAAGCAATGATGTAAAATTATCGTATTTGGCGGACACTGAGAAAACATGTTCCTGTATGCTGCATACAGACAGTTGGTGAAACGTAGCCCAAAATAGACCCAATCAGTTTGCTGTAGGAACTTGGATGTTCATTACATAACTTTACACACTATTCACCAATTCAGCAATCAACCTTATCTAATATTTACATTTTTACTACAAACACGTTCATTCTAACTGCGCTTATATAGTAGGAAGTTTGTTTATTTTCTAAGTGTATCTATATATTCTGTTCTATAGGAAAGTTTGTTTTATCATACGTACAGTTTCAAATGCACCGTCACGTTTGTTTCGGTTATCTTGCTTTCAACTTTTACATTGGGAGCTTACATCTAAGATAGTTTCTGACTTGGACGACACGTTCCTTTCTTTTCCAATTTTGTAGACCAGTATCTTAGTTTTCATTTCCCCGTCTCTGTACATATTGCTTCTAAAAGACAGCAGGATGTGATGGGAAGAACTGAAGTATATACTTATCAAATATTTGTCTCGGTAACCGTGGGGAAGGGAGGTGGTTTCTTCATTGCCCAGCCCTCACAACGAAGATTCCATCTACATATCCAAGTTGAGCAGCACTTTAGGATTAAATTGCACAAGTTGGGTAAATCCTTTTGCATTAAACCTGTTCAGAATTCCCAAGCACGTCACGCGCTTTTTTCCCTAAGAATCGATTGTGCGGAGGCGTCGACGGTGGCGGCGCCACCGGCGGCGGCGGCGGAAGTTTTAATAACCCCCTCCCGAATAATAATTAGAGCCTCTATCTTAAACTTCGTCGCTTTTCGGCGCCAAATTTTCCAAGGCACTACTATTTTTTTCGCTTCCAATTATTGCGCGTTTTGTGTACTTTCGTTAACTCTCCGCCTTAACGGCCGCAGCCCTGGAATGGAAACGCGCCAGGTCGATTTTCTTTTTTTTCTTTTTTTCTTTTTTTTTTTTTGGATTTTGGGGAAAATAGGTGTTTAGGCTGCCGGGTCATTAAAGAAGTAGGCTTCAGAATTTAATCTTTCTTGGTTGCGATCTGTGGGAGGTATATATAAATGCGAATGCAATTATGCGAAATTGTTAGGAAAGAAAATTCATCCGAGAAGAAGCGAATAATCTTGATGCCAGAACCTGTACATTCACTTCTTTAATTTTAAATTAAATATAAAATACTAATATGAATTGAAAATATTTTAATTGAATTGATAAAATGCCAGTTTATCCACGCATACTCAAGCGATCTTTGCTAAAAACTCAATCCACATCGTGGAATATGTCGTGGAAGGCTAAGAGAAATTACCATGTGCAGTCGCGCTCCGATTGCCGTGATGCAGATACGAAAGAAAAAGCTTATGCTAGGGAACAAGATTCAGAATAGCACCTATCTAGCTCTCACCCTTCTCTTCATTCTTGCTTAAGACATTCGTGCCTAAGTTTGCTTAGAAGAAAATTAACTAATTCAGCTATTTGCAATAGACATTATACTGTGCAATTGCAATGTTTTTTTTATCAAGAAATCATCAAGCTTCTCATTAAATAATTCAAACCGATAACCCTTCAATGTAGTTCTTAAGATCAAAGATATGTGTATTGTAAGTAAATACATAAAATATTAATATATAATGTTTATTCATTCCAATGATGTAATTACCCAAAATATTGATGCTTGTTGATAATTTATGTTTGTATGAATTGTATGTATCGTATAATTGTATAATATGTGTAATATTGTATAAATTCAAAATTAATGCTCGTGGTCGCTTACCTCCCAGACCGTTACAAAGCAACCTTAGATAAAAAAATTAAAAATACCATATTATTTAAAATATTGTTCATTTTGTAAATATCCGGTATAGCGGTCTACTATTTCTCTATTACCAGATGACAGTAATTGATTTTTGTGGTGGTCCTGTAATAAACAATTTTCACGAGCAATCGGCGAAAACTAAAATCTTCTTTGTTTTGTACCCGTAGCTCTAAATTTAAAAAATCTTGTTGAACATTTTGGAAGGTAAATGATAATGGTAATGCTAAGGAAAGCTGAGAAAGTATCATTACAAGAAGAATTTATCTGAAAATGTTTCAAAACTTCTATTGGAATATAGTCTCATGTTTGGAAAATACTTTAAGAGCATCCGGAAAGAAACAAATGATGGAAATAAAAATTAATGGGATGCAACCACCAGTAGATTACATTAGATCACAAGGCTCTCTCATTAGAGTGTTGTAAGAACAACTAATGAACATGTTCGATAAAATAATGAATCGGTATTGTCGAACTGAACTTTAGGTATACCCTTTCCATTCGTCAATTAGCAAGTACGCGAAATGATCATTGCTTCGCTCGGTTTTTCAACAGCCACATCGGCGCCGTCTATTCGCTCGAAGAGGCGGCGAGCATTCGTCGGCGCTATGGCCCGTTCTTCGGAGCGTCTCCCGCGCCGCCCATGCAAAAGGAAATCGCGCGCCGCGGGAGAACCAAGATTGATGAGGCGGGCGGTCGCGCGGGGTTCGGCGGATTCGCCTGTCACCCCGACCCTCGCCCGCGGCCCGCCCTGACCCCTGGCCAGCCCAAGGGGCGGCCGCTGCCATCCGGCAACTACCCTCCAAACCCCGCCTCTGCACTCCCCTCCCTGCCAACTGATTTTCCCCGCCCCCCCGCCCCCCCACGCCTTCTGCCTCCTCCCTCTTCCTATTCCTCCTCCCTCCTCCCTATCTCCCTCCTCCCTCCCTATTCTCCCTCCCTTTCCCTCCCTCCCTCCTTCCCTCTCTCCCTCTCTCCCTCCCCCTCCCTCTCTCCCTCCCTTCCCTCTCTCCCTCTCTCCTTCCCTCTCTTCCCCCTCCCTCCTTCCCCTCTCCCCCTCCCTCCTTCCCTCTCTCCCTCCCTCCCCTCTTCCCTCGTCTCCCCTCCCTTCCCCCTCCCTCCCTCCCTCCCTCTTTCCCTCTCTGGCCCACCCTACACCAACCGCCCTGTCCCACCCCGCCCCTCCCCGCCAACTACCCTTACCCATCTTCTCCCAGCCCCGTCCCATCCGCAGCCCCCAGCCCCGTTCCCGCTCCATCTCCCGTCCTCTGTCCACAACCCCGTGTTAACCTTCCCCGCCCCACTCCTTCCCCGCCCGCTCCATCCCCACCAACACCCCTTCCCCCTCCCGCCTCGTCCAGTCCTCTACCTGCCTCGCCCCGTCCTGTCTCACCCCGCGCCACTCGGCCATTGTCCGCCTCGGTCGTATCTCCGTCCCGCCAAATGCCGTTCTCTCCCTGTTAACTACTCTTCCCTCCCTTAACAACTCCCCTCCCCTTCCCTCCTCTATTTCCATCTTCACTCTTCCTCTCTTCGCTCCACCCCTCCCCAGCCCAGCACAATCAGCTAGCCGCTAGTCCTCCTCGCCATTGCGTCGCATCTTGCCGCTCGAAGTCTCTATGAGTCACCTTTTCGTCTAACCCCTTAAATTTTGAAGTGATGTGGAAGCGAGTTAAAAGTATGTTTTCGTTGGCGCTTAAATATTAATCAAATTATTCATATACTTTTTTCTAATTATTATAAAACGTTATTAAGTAACGGTCATAACAAAGGATTAATATTTTTAGGAGAGTGCAATTCGCTTTAGACGAGAAGTTTTGTATTTATTTGGTAATTTTCAAACGGGTATATTTATTCGAAAATAAATACAGTGAAAGATATTGGTTTGTATAATTCTGTAATAATTTGTCTTATAAATTATAAAGATGGTTAATTCCAGGATTTCGTAAATTATTTCATCATTCTTTTATATATTCGAAATTGCAGTAAACAATTTTACTTATAGGTATAATATTCCTCCCCTTCGGTCATTTTCCTTCCTCAGATTTCAGCATCCTTTTATTGTGTTTTTCTTTTAGAAAACATTCGCTTGAGTACTCGCATATTAATAAAACGTACAACATATTAACACTAACCTTTTAGTTTTCTTCTTTTCTTCGCGTCTGTTTGAATGCATCTTTAGAGCCGCATATGATCTCTTTACGAGTAGTTCCTCGCATCCCTTTGCTTGACCAGTCCGGGTCATCTCGTGTAGGCTCGTCGCTTCGCTGTGTGCCTCCGGCCTTAAGGGCCGGGCCCGAGCCCTCTCTGCGAAGACGCGGGTCGGCAGGCTCGGATTCGGAAATTGGTTCAAAACTAGAAGAAGGGCGGGTCTGGCAGATCGAATTTGAGAAAAGTTAGTTTGGGGGCGGACAAGATATATGACCCTCACGCGCCGGCGGCGGCAGGGGCAGGAGACGATGTGGGAAGGGGGGGTTTCGCAAAGGGGATGGAACTGCATATGGGAGATACAAAGCGAGATCAAATATAGAACAATGGGGCATAAATATGGACGAAGAAATATGCGTCGATTTCTCCAAACGGTCGCATATCCCGTTCCGCCCTTTCCGCCTTTCTTTCTCGCTTTCGGCTATTGCTTATTTCTGTTGTATATTATGAGCTTATTTCTTGCTGTGTGTGGGGCTATATATCTGAATACCTTTGACAAATTGATAATACATTGGATTTTGAATAAGGCATGGAGGAGTTTGGGTTCGGAAGTATAAAGAGAATATCTCTCCTATCGGCAGAAGGCCGTAACAATTAAAGAAGGCCTTCATTAGATTTTGCGAGGTTCTCGCGAATTCCAATGGATTGGTGCGTCGTCGAGTTGGAAAGCTAAAGCGGCAGTAACATTTCTCTCAGAAGAATCGACTCAGCCTCTTTCTCCGACGAAAGGCAGAGAATTCATATTAAAGGGTGATGTTATGACCTCGCTTAAAACGAAAGAAACTCTGGGTGTATTCCATAGCTTTATTGCCATCGTCGGAGTAAAATTAGATTGAATGGATGCTTTGTTATTGTTTCGTGCGTGGGAAGCAGAGAAAATAAAATCGCGGAAAGTTTTCTTGCGTGCAGCCGCATCTTGTATGAAATTACTTTTCCGTCAGGAAAAGGAGTCCTCTCCGAATGAAATTTAACATAATATCCTCCCGGCATTTTTGTGCCTCTTTCTTCTTCTTCTTCTTTTCGCCGAGCGTCCCTGCGCCCTTTTCCCACTCCGCCGGCGTAATCCGGCAACTGGCCTCGCCTGGTTTTGACTGCAAGCGCAGCCGCCTAAGCTTCAACCCACGACATAATTCTGCGGGAACAACTTCGCCGTAATAAGAAAACACCCTGTGTGAGAGAATCTCCAAGAGCGCTGTGGAGTGAACATGGAGAGACGCGTTTCCCGCAGGCGGATGGCGGCGGCAGCGGCGGTGGAGGCGGCGGAGGAGGAGACGTGCGCAATGGAGGAAATGGAGTTGCAGCCTCGGGTGTCGAAGCTGGTACCACGAGCCTTGTTACCCCGGGCAAGGCCTCTTCGTAATGAATTTCTCGAGTTTTCGACTGGAAAGCGCGGTCGTGGCTGGCAGAGCGCTGCCGCGCGGGTCTGCTCGGTGGATCTGATGCTGACGGTTGCTTGTCTTTTTCTGTTCCAGGTGAGAGCGCCTTCTTCGTACTTTTGTGCACGCTCTGTGCTTGAGGATGGGGAATGTGCGGGTTGCGGAAGGTAAGAGATGAATATGAAATCTTTTGCGGAAAGCGCTAGCTTTTTAGTTAATTTTTTATTCAAAATATAATCCTGAGAAGTAGCATATTTTATACTTTTTTTCTTTCACGCGCAAAATAGTAGATTCTTCAAAGCACTCTTACAATTTTCATTCAAAAATTCATTTCATTCTTCTTGTTTTATTTGTATCACTTAGTTTGCTTCTTCATGTTATATTTAGTAAAGATGTGTAGTAGTTCCAATATGTTTTTGTCACATGTTATTTATTTATTGGTGAACGTAATTTTTCTTGGAATAAACAAATAACCTTGAAATTATACGAAATAATTATAATAAAATTTCTATATTCTTTTAGAATCGTGCTTGTCTCTCTAGCAAGACGTTTCCTTTAATTCTGATCGCGGAAGCTTTGGTATTCAATAGTTTTATTTTTGTAAAACAAAGGTTATATAGCCTTGAAAATCACTTCATTCAGTGAGTGTTTAAAATTAACATTAAGATTTATTTAGAAATTTTATTACACTATTATATGAGAGTTGACCGTATTACTTAAGTAATAGACTCCACGAATATTAATTTGTGATATGTAATGATGCACTCTACCGGATTTGAAGATCTCTTAACATTAATCAATGCATTGCAGTAATGTATTTATTAATGTCACAGATTTTTAGTAGAAAAATCAGTCAAATTTAGAAAGAATTGTTTTTATATTTATATATTTTATTCTTTATAAAATGTTATATTTTTGTTATATAACATTACTTAGTGCATTACGTTACTTTACTTTACCAATATAACTTTCAATCATTCATTGTGAAGGCGTTGGGCCATAGTGGCAATTTGGGCAAACAAATAATATTCAATATTCATTTATTTAGAAATAGTGACAGAATTATTGTAAGATTAAAATTCATTGGTTTTGATGTGAATGAAATAGGTCGATGACGTAATTGACATGAAGCTATTTTTTCTTCCTTTCGATATTCCGTGAATTTCGAAACACTTATATATTCACTTCATCTTGTGGAATATGAAGGGTAGAGGCAATGCTTGAGAAAGGAATCTTCGAATAATTGCGCAATTCCAATTATCAAGAAAATCGAATTCTCAAGGATTCCCGACATTTTTTCCTAGGCGATGTTTCTCATGTGTTATGCAAATTTGCTTCCTCCATGTCTGCACATCCCAGTGGGATAGGACGCGAAGCTCTTCGGAGCCAGTGGGAGTGCGCACAGGGTTCATGGGTGCGTGGTGAGCACTCTGCCAGCCGCCACCGCAACCTCTGCAGCCTCTAATCGCAGGGGCTGGGGTGGAAGATTCTGCGATGGCGATCTGAACTGAGCGACTGTACCCCTCCCCTCCCCGCCTCTCACCCGCTCCATCATGCTCTACCTCCGCCCCCCTCCTCCACACCCCCGCGATGCACGCCCTGTTCTACCCCTGCTCAGCCCCACCCCGTTCCACCCACTACGCCGCTCTACCCCCTCCACCTTCGGCGCGGCGTCGAAGAACGCGGGTGGAAAGTGGAGTGGTTGACACACGCAAATGTGTGTATAGGGGGGGGGGGGGTCGTAGTCTTGAGGAAACGTATCGCTGGAATTGGCGCGAAACACCGTACCGTTTCAAATACTAAACGGGACGTCACCGGTTAAGCAGAACTTCATTACCTAGAAAGCATCATTAGACAAGTTATTGAACATGCCGAAAATATGAAGCACGAAGCCGAAAGGGATAATGATGACGTGGAGCGAGGCGAGAAACATCCAGGAATACTTTCAAAAGTCAAGAAAATTTGACTTATTAATTATGTTAATATAATTTTCGAAAATAAAAACGGTATGAGAAAGAAATGAAAGAAAGAGGAAGACGCATAAATCGAAACAGAAAAAGCACATCAAAATAGTCAAGGGGGGATAGAGTCACTCAGAGAAGGACAGTGAGATATAAAGAGAGAGGGAAGCATTAGAATGTGAATTCTTACATAAGTTTTAGAGGAAAATAAATTGACCATTGAATAATCACGGCCATTGAGGAATAAACAATTAAAATGGGATTGGTCACTGTGGTTAGTGAAACAATTAGTTACGCCAACGTTTTAAAATAATTAATTCATCAGTGCTAATGTATAAACAATGAACAGTGCATGAGGACATGCACTGGAAAATAAATGCAATATAGACGCAAAATTTGATGGAGGACCGTAAGGTAGTATTAGGGCTGAGGCGATCCAAAAGACTGGTGGCGAACCAGGAGAGGAAGGACCTGGGAGTGACGGCCGCTTTATAACAAGAGCCACCCACCCAAGAGACCAAGATTTGAAAAAGCCGTGTTGGCTCGGAGTAGTGCTCTGTGATGGCCCACTCATTAACCACTACTGCGTCCGAACAAAGGGTTTGCTTCCGCTCGAAGTTTAACACAATCAGCCGAGGTAATTAGCAGGCACGATCTATTATTAATTATTTTATCCATTACTACCACCACCACCACCACGACGCGTTGTGTCTTACGTCGTGACTGCGTAGCGCCAACCTGGGGACTCAGATTAATCATTCCCTTTCTTTGGCGTGTGGAAGAGTAGAAAAAATGGCTATTGTGTGAAGTTGTTGGCGACGGGTACTTGTTGTTCTAGGCGCAGCACAGCAATTCTTGTGAAGGGTCCGTAAATCGTATTTAACCTTTGCGGGATATAGATTATTTCGCCTCAAAATTTTTCAAACAGCAGAGTGAAATAGAACACAGCCGAGACATATATTTAGTCACATTGTAGGGTAGAGGTGTGGGTATAGCGAGGAAATTAAAATAGTAATTTATTTGGTAAAAATAATTCTTACAGAAACTCGGTACTAAACATGCAAATCAGGCATTTTATAATTATTTGCATGTTGAGATTATTTTTCTCATTTTGATATTGTAATTCCTTGTCTAAGTTCTAAAGAATTGTATTTAGAGTCAGCAGCAGCGTGGGATTCACTTCGGTGTTTCTGTGACAGTTTAGTATGACAACTCCACGACACAGATTTTGCTTAAATCGTTTAAATGCAAATTCAATCTGCGCTTAATTACTGTTTCGTAAAATACTAGAGACATTCCGAATATTCGCCGAAATAAAAGAGTTCTCTTCTTCTATTTGGCCTCGTAATTTATGGTTCTTCTCTTTCGCCGTCTGCACCGCAATTAATGCATTCATTCCGCTGCAGCGGCCCCTCTACCGCGGGCAGGGGTCACTTTATTAATCTTTTAACGCAGGTGTTAATTACTGCAGCCTAGCGTGTTTCAGAAGAGAGGTGTTACCCCGCCTCCGAACGCCCGCAGCCGTGCGGGAGAGAGCAAGGGGCAGAACGCGGGGAAGAGAAGTTCGGAACAGACGAAAGGTGGGAAAGGAAAGAAGAGTATAGAGACACGGAGAGGTTGTGAAATAGGGGAAGGTATCAGAGAAGGAGGTGAGGAGAGTGAAGGAGGAGGATTTAATTGTGTAAATGGAGGGCGGAGATGGAGCAGTAGAATGAGGATGAGAAAATGCAAAACAGAGTAGGAGACTGAAACGGCTAGGTGACCGGAAATTGGAACGGTAAGGGAGAGATTGTCGGAGGGTATCCCCCGACCCAAGCTTCGGGGACAGGATGGGAAGAGAGAACAGAGGCGAGCCGTTTGGAGGGGAGACCTACGGGTATTGAAAGAGGAGAGCGGGTCACTCTGAGAGACAGGGGAACCGTGCGAAGGTGGTGGGATGGCGGGAAGACGGGAGCGGGCAAGCGCTGCAGAGGCGCGGCCGGCCGTAGAGGTTCATATCTTACCTTGCCGTCTCGTTATTAAATTCTGCGGTCAGCTCGGCGCCCGCCCCTTCCCCCGCCTCGCCCCCGCCCCGCCTCATCCCCACCCTCACCCCAACAAACCCTCCCTTGCCCGGCTCCGGCCTTGCCCCGCTCCGCCTCGCCTTGCCTCTGCCCGCCCCGCCCCGCCCCTCCCCCCTTCCCCCCCCCGGCCCGGGCTCTACCTGCCTCGACTCGTCCCTCCCGCTTGCCCTGCCCTTCCCTTTGCGTCTCCCGCCTTGCCTCCCGGCCTCTCCTCGCCTCTTCTGCCATACCGCCACCCTTCCCTTCCAAGGCCTCTCCGCCCTTGCATCTTCTCGCCCGCGCCGGCCCGGCTCTCCCTGTCTTCCCGCCACGCCAGGCCGCCCTTGCCGCTTCATTAGAACGGTCGCGACAATGGTTAGCATCGAGGAGCCTCTTCCCCTCCTTGCATGCTCGCACCATCCTTTGTGCCGGCCTCCGCAGGCGCGCCTTATTGCCTTATAAAACTGTTAGGAGAGCCGTTGCAGCGGCGGACGGCCATCCGAAAAAAACGGTGACGGGCTTCATTACGGGTGGACCGAAGACGCCGGCGCGTGGGCTGTGGGAGGGAAGGGATGGCGAGGGGGGGGGGCACTGGAGGCATGAGGAGTGCGGTCGGCTTCTGAGAGGAGATGGTGAAACATTACGGGAGCGGTCAGGCGAAATGGGCCGAGTAGTTAACTATAGCGGCGAAGGCCCATAATGATAATGATGGCGATTATGATGATAAGCCGTTAGGCGACGTTTACGAGAGAGCTCGACTCGGCGCAGGAGGGTGGGCGGGTTTGGTTTGCGGGCTGCCGTTGCGCTCACAGTGTGTGTGTGTGTGTGTGTGTGTGTGTGTGTGTGTGTGTGTGTGTGTGTTGGGAATTGATCGCGTGTCCAGGGCCTGCGGTGATGCGCCAGCGACGGGGTGAGGCGGAGAAGGTGGGGGAATACGGAATCCGCTGGTCAGCAAAGATCTTCATTAGAACGGAAGAAGAGAAACTCAGAAGGCGCCATTGAGGAAAGTTTTTCTACCGAAACGTAGTAAAATACAAAAACCGCCCAATTCGCAGATAGCACGGCTATTCACCCACCATATGGTCCCCATATGTTTATGGTCCCACCATAAACTCAATAAAAATCGATTTTCAATTATACCTACACCAAATCGACAGCTGGAGAGACAAAAATAAAATTGAAGTAAACCCGTCAAAAACACCAGAAAAAAATATTTTCCTTAAGACCCTACGTCCCTCCATCCTCTCACAGTTGAATCAAGAACTTGTACAATGGCATCCTCATAATAAACCTACAAAATATCTAGCCTTTTCTTAGATACCAAACTCAATTTGAAAACCACATCGACAATAAAGTTATCCAAGTAAAAATAAAATACACCAACTAAAACCAATGAGAAATAAATCAGCTAAACTACTATACAACACTGCCTTATTGCTGTATAAAACTATCATACGGCCACTATTATATGCATACCCAGTTTGGATTAGCGCAGCCAAATCTAATCCAAATAAACTCCAAGTAATCCAAAATCAGTGCCTTCGCACCATCACGAATGCCCCATGGTACATCTCCAATGCTTAACTCTATAAGGAATTCCAGCTAGAACCGATAACCAATCATATCATTTTTATGTCTACCCACTTCTTCCAGAATATCTCAAAAATACCCAACCCCGCTATGGCTCTGCCAATATCCAATACACAGAATCCGCATCAAGAATAAATTTCCTTTCCATACATTACAATATAAATTCTCAGATGTCGAACCAAAATAGATATATTTTATAAAGATACCTCTACCATCCTAGTAATAATGCAAATTGTATTGTAAGATTATTAGTAAGATTATTTTAAGTTAATTATAAATAGATATAACAATTATAACAAATGTGGAGTGTATTAAACACTGATCTGTGTATTGTCCTATCCACATAAAAATTAAAAAAAAGATTTCTTTTTCTTTTTTTTTTGCTGGGAATCCAAGGTCAGCGTAGATGAGAATATGGACTCTGTGGGATAGCTTATAAGTTACCAAGCATTATTAATGCAACTGAAATTTCAAAGTATCTTGATAAATGTTAAATTTGCTAGAACAAACTTTGGGGTAATTTGTTGAGCAAGGTTCCCGATGCAGGCGCTACAGCCTCCTGTATTTTAAGTGGAGTTTGAGTTGTCTTCTTTGAAAACCGAAGCTGTCGATATTCTCATCCAATTATTAATTTAATTGGAGAAGTGTAACGTCCTTTACATTGTAAGCTTACATTCTACATTGTAAGCGTACGGCAGTGATGGTGCTACTATTTACATTACCATGATATAAATCTTAAAATTCAGTTGTAAAAGTAAAGTCATCTGAAAACAATCATCAGGAATAAGTAATCTACATAAGGACCGTGATAATATAGACAATTGCTCATATAAACACACCGAAGTACTTCAGACATTTTTGACTATTATACCCTGCAAGAAAGTGGTATAAAGTTTGCCCCGCTATACTCCGGTAATTGCTAACTTGTGAAGGATATTTAGTAAACGTTCTTTGCTACACAATAATCACTTTAAAATTTGTAAGCATGATTTCTGTCGACATTTTTTTAAACTTTTAAAACGGCAGTAAGATAAAATAGAACAGCATCATCAGGTTATACTGTTCATTCGAGAAGAAATATAATTCTGGAACTGCACGTCATATGTATATTTGAATAAAAGTGGTTAGTAATTCCGTAAGCCATACGATACATACAACCATTTTGCAAATGAATTATTACATATCACACAACATTGTTTTTGCCACATATGTACTATGTTAGGTAACTAGCGCTGACCTGTACATTATTTCCATGGAGCCTCGTGGCAGCGCACGACGGCCTGACCCACCGCGCCATGCGCCGCCTCTACTCAGCCCAGGCCTCCACTCGACGGAAAAGGAAAAGCGATCCGCAAACGACACGGCCGCAAGACGCTGCAGCCCGCTGCCTCAAAATTCCAGCGCCGGAGCCTCACCTCTGCCCCTATCTCCATCCCCACCTTCGCCCCCTCTTCCAGCACCGTCTCCGTCATCACCACCACCACCACCACCGTCACCGCCGCCGCCGCCGCCGCTCTTACCACCACCACCACCACCACCACCACGGCCACTGGCACTGTCACTGCCATTCCCACCATGACTGTCCGCACTCGTACCATCTGTCATCACTGTCAACAGATATCTCCATAGACTTCGGTGCCATTTCGCCGCCATATCAGCCATCGGCCACGTTGCCGTCGCCACCGTCACCAACACCACAGTCACCGTCACCATCACCACCACCACCACGGCCACCGTCACCATCACCAGCGCCATCATCATTGCTGTAGCAATCGCCGCTGCCCTCGCCAACTCCGCCTTCGCCACTGCCTCTTCCGCCGCCGCAGCTGTAATGAAATAACTTCTGGCCTCTACTGTGCTCGTTATCTTTATAAATTTAATTACGGCGGTGACTCTACGCCGAACACTTTCGTATTCCGAAGGCGTGAGGCGTACTGCGGTGAGACGGTGGTGGCGAAGGCGGCGTGGTGTGATTCTGCCTGCAGTGGCACTGGATCTCCAGACGTTATTTGGTTTCCTGGGCAATGCAAGTGCCTCTTACCACTAATTTTCTCAACTTCACAGAGCAGTTGTATGACTGAGCAAAGCGGATTGGCAAACAGTCAAATAGTAATAGATGGGAATCGTGGATTGCTGTTGATTTATCTGTTCGATTTGTTGGTACACAGCAAGAGAGGTCTGAATTTGGTGAGTAGGAGTGAAAATGTTGGCTGTTTTTAATGTTTTGCAATTAATAGTTAATCCGTAAAAAAACATTTGCAACACACAACATTAATGTTGAATTTCATGTTGCTGTAGCATTATGTCACTTTTTAGCTACTCTTACAGCAAATGGTCTATTTTTAACTGAACATCGCAACATGGAACGTATATTGTACATTCACCCCTGGCTTTCGGTGTATTAAGATATAAATATTAGAGAATATTCAATATAAATATGTTTCTTATCTCATAAACACTTTTATGTGAAAAATAATTATGGCATTAGGTTAAATATTAATTTTTTCAATGTATGGAATTTTTAGTTTGGTACTTGTTGTACACATATAATTTCCAAATATTTAATTAATTGCTCGGGGAAATAATTAGTGCACGATAAACAATCCTCAAACGGAGAGTGCTTGCGCAATTCACAAAGCGCGAGGTTTGCACTGATCGAATATGAAGTTGATTGTATGAAGCGGTTATTCGGGTTTAATGTCATTTCCTCATCACGGTCTAGGACATGTGGCGGCACCTGCGGTTTTCCGGCTCGTACCCGCCACGCGCGGACGGGCTCTTTCGCTTCAATTTGTCACGCACGCACGCAAGTGCCGGCCGATAATCCAATGACGTTTCGCCACATCCAGGCATCTCCGCTCCGCCGCCCACTGTCTCGTCTAGCTGCGACGACGGGAACGCTCGTGGATTCAATATAAATTTGTAACCTGATAAATCGCTTCGACTGAAAGTGTTGCCTTATAATCGCCGCCCTAGTCCCTCGTGTTCTATTAGAGGCAATTTACTTTCGTGCAATTTTGCGTGTGTCGGTTTGGATTTGCATTAGACTAATTGCGACCATCGCTTTATTGCATGTGCTATTATTAATTTAAATTATTTCCTCGGCGTTTTGTAATTAGAGCAGACTCGTAGAAAATAACTGCTTTTTACCAAAAATGTTAATTGTGTGAAACACCCGGAATTAAAATTAAAGTTGTAGGTTTTTAAAGTTGTTTCGTATTACTTAATTTTTAGAAAATAATTAAATATCAATTGACGATTTCGACACTCCAATGAGTATCTTTTTTTAAATATTTTGTCATATTTCGTTGTCCATAATTCGTTGTGAAAATAAATGCAAAAGTATAGCTGAGAAAGTAGAAATGCGTCTTCAATAAATAATACATTTTTTCTCCTTTTCTTGCCAAATTAATCGAAAAAACGACTAATAAATGGTTTCCCATGCTTATATCAAACATTTCTTGTCATTGATACATATTTTACATTATTCCATGTTTACTTCCAGCTGACTCTTTGAAAAATCGAATTAACTACTGTTTTCTTATTCATCACAACTAAAACTCCGACAATTTCGTGAAACAAGAAAATAATGTGCCGTTCCGGTGGCCGAGCTCGCTAAGGCAGTAGTGCTGTAGCCAACTCGGACCGAAGGATCGCGGGTTCGAGTCCCGCCTCGGGCATGGTTGTATTGTGTTTCGTCCTTTCACCCCCTATCATCATCATTATCGTGTCAACCCACAGTTACCATACCGTTACAAGCAATAGTGGTCGCTAATGACCTAGTAGTTGATGCGACCTTAAATAAAAAAAAAAGCAATTATCATCTAACTCCGCTTAACATGTACACGATATTTTTAGAGATTCGTACGTAATAGTATTATTCTTATTGAATTAACATTTAGTGAGTGAAGAAAGTCTGAGTGTAGTCGGAAGGAAAATATCGAGGAAGTGCCTATGGTGGATATATCGAGGAAAATATCGAGTAAGGGTCTATGGTGGATATTTCAATAATTTATTATATTACTCGTATGGTAAACAGAAAATAATTTCCCACAGAGCAATTTGTATTTTACCTACCTGTGACGTGCAAAATAGTATATCGTTCCAAACGACGTTTATGTTTCATTTCCAGAACCACATGAGCTTGAACCTCGGCACTGAATTTCAAGCATCTAAGCATTCTAAGTCATGACTACGGGAGCTTTATTGTGACCACAGTTGTCCCTGGCCGTCATTAGAGCATTCTTTTGCATTTTCAGCCATTTGGGACACAATAACTAGTACGTCGACCTTGTTGCCGTCGACTTACCAATCCTTACAACTCCACGAGCCCCACCTTCCTCAAACTTCCACAAAGTTCCCACACAGTCCTCTGCTACCAATCCCCTATCTTAATCCTCATCCTCATTTCTTCCCAGTCTGATCCAACCTTCCCTTCCCTTTTCCTTAATTGTCCCCACGATTTCTCTGTGCTTGCCAAGTCCCGTCGTACCCTCCAATCCATGTCACCATCACCGCCGAATCACCACCTCCAGCTCCACTAGGCACTCCCTTCCCGCGCCACTGAAAGCCGGCACGGCTGCAGTAAGTGCGCCCCGGCCCTGTCCCGGGCCCACCGCTTCCCCACCCTTCCCTGCCCTCTCCAGTCCTCCCCCGC
>BOPP01000001.1:4525323-4547793 GCA_017312745.1 Gryllus bimaculatus
CTCCCCGCTCCGTCCCGCCCCCCGCCCCGCCCCTCCGGAGCCGCCGACTTAGCCAGTGATGTGTGCGTCGCCGCAGCGGCATTACGCAGCGCCCTAATTGAATCCTACACGCAGTAAAACAGACGGCGCCGGCGCCGCGCCACCCCGCATATTTATCTGCGCTCTGGCGGCGGCCGGGGGAAAAAGAGGGCGCTCTCCAGAACACGCGCCACCGCTGCCGCCGCCGCCGCCGCCGCCGCCACCGCCCTTGTCGTTAGCAGCTCCGCGTGCTCTCAACTGATGCCGGTCTAGCCGTTGTGTCGATGTTTACTCGCCCTCTTTTGCCGCCATTTTCTTGTTCTCTTATTTACTCTCGTTTTATTCTTTGTTTCCTCGGTTTTCTCTTTGCTGTTTTCCTCTGTTGCCATGTATTACTTTTTCGTATATTCTACAGCTCTTTCATTTCTCTGTTCTGTTCATTTTGCTACATGAGTGTAATTCATTCTTTCAACTCCCCCTTTGCTTTCGTTTTGACAATAAACTTCCCTCTTTCCTTCCTTTCCCCTCCTGCATTTTTGCCAACCTAAATTTTATTTCTTCTTTATGTTTTCATTTTCTGTCTTTCACTTATCGTGTAACTACCTTTTCTACCTTACCTCGCACAGTGCTTTCTCCTATAACTTCCTTCTCTACCCCGCGTTGCTGTTTGCCATCAAGAGCACGACTCGACAACCCATGAGACCAGTGTGGTTTTTATCAGATCCTGACGAAAATTTCTAAGCTTTCGCGTGGCAATTTTGGGAACACTTTATTTGCGGTTGCAGTACCATAAATTCATACTCCGCGAGGTATTTGCCGCATATTTTTCGCACGTTCTTTTCAGAAGCTCGACCATACATGTGTGACAATGTCTCTCTCGTTTATGCACAATTTGAACATATTTTGATGTTTATGAATTTGTCATGCTCAAGGGTATGCTTTAATTTTCTCACTTTTCTGATTTAAAAATATGCACGCATGCAGTTGCCACAGTGAATTCCTACGCTACTGATAAATCCAACAATTATTAAATTACGTTTTATATCATTCGTCGGTACACGCTTATGATGTTCGGAAAGTAAAATTTTATTGGAGGAAAACAAGTGTTTGAAAGCAAGACATGCAATAAAATCAGTATGGAATATATTGAAAAATGGGAAGGGATTTAAGGCCCGAATATACGAATATAAGCATCCGCTGACCCAGAAAGTTGACATATGTTAAATCTGTAAATGAGGTCAAATGAATTGAAGGGTTCTGTTGGGGATAGTCGTGACACAATTTCGATAAAAAATAAGATAATCCTACTAACACACTGGCCACGAGTATTGCGCGAGTATTATGGTGCTATTGTAACAAATGGCCCTGCACTATGGAAACATTTCTCTTTTATTCTGTGACAATGAATCTCGAATTGAAACCTTTATCTTGTTTCTTACAATGAACTCGATGTAGCATTGGCCTATTCAGAGCCTTCAAGTTCCTCAATTAAACAACCCGACGTGCTTTCTAATTTCAACACCTACCACGCGCCCGGAAGTCCGAATTGAAAACCGGCCTGTAACCTCGGCGGAGAGCGTCTTAATTGCTCGGGTGCAGACGGGGGTGCTCTTACTTCGCAGAAATAGGAAACCCGCTGCGCCGAGAAGTCTAAAGAAAGCCGCCTTTGAGTGGTGCTTCGCGGGGCGGGCGCGGCAGGGTCTCGTGCACAAAGGCCTCCTGAAACCCTGTGCGCGAGCCGCGAAGGGGGGGGGGGAGAGGAAGCCATGATGCTGTAGCCTTGTCCAACTCCCTTCGCGGACCACGTAGCGCTGAAGCGAATGGCGGTTTTGAAGTGGTCTGAGGTTGTACTCATTGATACTCAGATTATAACATTAAAGCAGGAACATGTTTACGAACTGTATTTTAAATATGGGTTCCGTGATAATTATTGTTTGTCGTAAGGCTCATAATACTCTAGCAATAAACTATCTCGTCTAATTGCTTTTAAGCGAATCTGTTCCGTATTTGTAGTTATCATTTTACCCTTGCACCTAATGTTATATCTAGTAAGAGAATCGGAATCGCTGAATTAAAGTACTATATAAATCTTCTGTTGATTATGATTATGTGACGCATGTTTGAAAAATTTCGTTGTCTGCGATAAGTTATTTTGTCCAATGTGTGATAAATTAGTATATAAATTATTTTTATCTAACAATTTTAGAAGAAGATTAGTGTCCTTAAAACCAAATTAATCTTACCATTAATATTAAATAAGAAATTACGAGAAAAAGTAACTGGATGTCAGTTATTTTCAGTTAGCATTCTTTGAGAGGGGTATTCCTTCTGGTAGTGTCGTACCGTGTGTGTATTATTAAACTCTCTGGGATATTTGTGAGCTCAAGATTGAAGTTACATAAAAATAACCGTCGGTTTTGGAATTATAATACTCGGCAAAGTTCGTTGAAAATAAAGCTACAGTAACCTCTTAATGCTGCAAATGAGTTTTTGTATATGTCTAATTATTCAATAACATTCTTAATACACACAAGAGGTTACAGCGAATTAACAAAATATATGCGAGGTATTTTTCTGAATAAAAGACACTTTCATCATCTAATCAATGTACGATACAAAGACGTTCCCCAGATGTATAACAAAGATGTGAAATTGAGCTCGCTGAAAAATTCTTACAGGACAGCTCCGTTTTCTACCTTCTTATCTTCTAGTCTCCTACCTCCCTCTCAGCGAGACTAGACGACTTAATTGCGAACGTAATTGAAATTATGACGTGTCTCTCATTCTGAGTCTCGCTTTTCATCAGGACTCTTTTCTGATCTCGATTTTCGCAAATGGCTAAATCATGTCCTTGTAATGGTTCCTTATCGCGGCCGCTAAAACAGTTAATTACGGCTTAATGTAACTTTAATCAGGGATAATTTGGTCTGGATTGCCGCGTTGCCTGTTCTATCCATCACTGTCCCTCGCGGCTGGAGCAGCACGCCGCCGCCATTCGTGCCCGGGGGAGGGGAGAGGGGGCGACGGGCCGAGACCTGTACTTAGCGCTTGGGCAGGTGATAGCGGCGGCGGTGGCACCCTCCTGGGCTGATGCGATGGGTGCTAGATAGCGCCTGAATGAGGGGTAGGCGGCGGGAGTCAGGGAGTCGACGGGTGTCGACGGCCTAGGCGGGTGCCGTAGCCTATGACGGCGATGGAATCAGTCGGGTATGTTTCGATGAGAGGCGAACAGTGGCAACGGTGGAGTTGGAACTGAAAAAGCTGACTTAAGTTTGCGTTGTGGCAATACAAGTTAACGAGCTTGGTGGCAGAATTTTGACGTTCTATTGACAGCAAAATTGATGGATTTAGATAAGTCACGATACGTGTTCAAAGTTACTCTGTTTTGTAGAATGAGAGGCAGAAATTGATGAAAGTAGAAACAAAAAATATAGGCTCTGGTTGCATAATGGTGGCATTGCCTGTGACAAGTAGAAAATGTTGAATACGATTATAATACGAGGGTTGGGGGTATAAGCCATAGCAACAATTTTTTTGTGAGAATACTTGTGAGAAAATATGAAATATACATATGAAAGGACATGTTCTGAACTAAGTACATGGACATTTAATGCAATACTAAAATTGTGTTTCTCATATTTATTAAGGTATTTGTAATGACATTTCTGTTTTCATTTTAGCTTATACGAATTCACAACACGCCAAAAGCATACTATTCTAAAGACACAGGCAAATGATCTATTACTGTATGTGCCATATTGGTCCGCATTCACAGGTCGTCTTGTGCTTTACCGACACTTGTTGCTACGCGTCTTCCCAGAAACTCTCCTGCCCATCTCGCGACTGTGTGGGATGAAAGAGCATTATTACCAAGAGCTTCCACCAATTACCTGTGGAATTCTCTAATAGTTCACCCATGCGAATGTGAGCGCTGCTCGAAACAGGTTACATTCATTTCGCTCGGCAGTAGTCAGACAACTAATTTCACATTGCTCTCTGTGCTAATAGAGACTCTCTCGATAGTTTCCATTTCTTCTTCCTCCACACTCGTTTGATTCACCACAGGTTAATACGTGGATCAATATTTTCACATGAGTTGCTTCCTTGGCGCACTTTCGTGTAAGGAATCTCTACGCTCTACATGATCTCTACCCTTACAATGGAGAGTTACCCTCATGAGGGGAGCAAACATTCAAAACGTGACTCGTCCACTTTTGAATGTTCGTTCCTCATTTGAGGAAGCGAGGGCAGCAGAGGCTGATGGGGCTGCGGGAAGGCTGACAGGCTGCGGAGCGGGGATGCCGTCGAGTGCACGCTTGAACGAAGCTCGCGTGAGACCGTGGCAGTGTGGGAACGGCGAAGAACAGGGAATGTCGCTGTGGCGTGAGGGGCTGGCCGGTGAATCGGGCCACTGTGACTCACGCTCCAACACGTGCACGCGTGTCGCTCCACGTGCTACATTTTGCGGAACTATCTCTGCGCGAATCGCACGAGGGCTGTTTTCATCGGCCAAGGGTGGACGCGGAATTTTGCACGACGGATCGGATCGAAACGGATCCATGAATCAAAGCGGAGAGTTCGATGCAAGGAGCGTGTATATGACGTCATGATCGGGGAAAGTAATGACCATATGATAGGAGTAACAAGCTACGAGACTTGTTAAGGTAGTTGTACTATTATGATTTAAATTAATTATTAATAATTATTAGTTGTTTTTCTTGATCATTCGTTAATGGCTCTCGAAAGAAAAAAAATATTTTAGGATGAAAATAATGAATTCTGACCCATTAAAAATATTACTCTGTCTAATTTTAATCTACGAGTTGTGTAAACGACTACTGAGATATTCATTGTGAATGAATCTACACTATCTTTGTTTAGTTCTTACAAATAACTAACATTTAATAACATAGCTCACACAAATTGTCTGTACGTGACCATAATTTAAGGTGTTGTCTTCAAGCGTACCCATTTTATTTGAATAAAATATTTTTTTAGTTCGTACACACATTTTCTTACTTTAATTGTGAAGAGTCTTTGTCGTTCGAATAAAACGTGAGACGAGCTGACGGTAGGACCATAGTCCGACATTTTGGAATGAGTACGCCAAAATCTCTTTCGTACGAGTGTCGTACATTTGTTACTACAAATTCTTAGAAACTTACAAGTAATATTGGCATCTCTCTCAATATTCGAGACATTACCCATGTTAACTCGACGCCTCAGTGCTTTGTTTACTTTCCAGCGAATAGTATACGTCGCTAGTGGTTTTCGTGCACGAATGCTCAATATGAAGGCGTCGTTTTAAAATGTTGTTTCGATGGTTTTAATTAAAATAATTATGCAAAATTCGAAGGTAAGAAGTGCTCCTGTAAGTGCTTCGAACGCTGCCGGCTCCCCCTGTGGGCGTGGCTCCGTGACGAGTGCGCCCGTCACTTTCGCGGAATTACCCAATACGCGCCTGTACCTCTTCGGCACGGGGGGGGGGCAGCGTGTGGAACGGTGGGAGGGGCGGAAGTGCGCGAGCAAGCGGGTATTTTTAGCTGCGAGGGGCGGCAGAAACGGGACGGAGGGCGCCCCTTATCGCACTGCAGAGCCTAACGGGCGAACGGAGGGTTGCACGACTTTCCGGATCACCACCCCACATCCTCTGCCTCTTCCTTTCACCTCCGTTTCTCTTCCACTTCTCGTCTTGTTTGCTTTCCGCCACGGTTTGCGATATCTTCTCAAGTTCTGCCCAAGCATCCCTTCTTTTCAGCTGCTGCATCTCGCCCTTCTTTTCCAAGTTCGTTGACTTTCGCTGCAAATTATTCCTCTTGTGAAAATTGTTTACTAGATCGCTTCTCCTGTAAGGTCAAACTTTATTTCTTACATTTTCATCTGCTGCACTGAATTTGTGTGTTTCCTGGAACACCGTTCATCCTGAAATTGCTTTTTAATTCTTGGTCTCTGTAGTCCCCACTTCCATCATTAGGCCTCACAGTCTTGCCACTCATCGGCCTTATTTGTTAACTGTAATTACATACAGATTTTAAATTCATCTGTTACCATATCCCCTGAGTTATTTTACTCCCTCCCTGCAGTCTCATCGGTGTGCTATGTGAACGCCACTTTTAACTCCTTCTGACCCTCGCAAACACCATCCAAAAAACTTGCCTTCTTTATCGTGGCCATCCCGTCCTGCCCGTCCCTCGCTGCCCGTCCCTCGCTGCCCGTCCCTCGCTGCCCGTCCCTCGCTGCCCGTCCCTCGCTGCCCCTCCATCGCTGCCCCTCCATCGCTGCCCCTCAATCGCTGCCCGTCCCTCCCTGCCCGTCCCGCTCCTGCCGTCCTGCCGGTCCCGCCCCGGCGAGGGTGTCTGATGCCTCTCCCTTCCTGCGCGACGCGCCACGGATCGCGAGAGAGGGGAAGGGGGAGAAGACTGTTTATCTCGCTTATTCTGGAGGATCCTAAAGCGCGCGTAGACGCCGCTCCGTCCAGGCGGGTTCAGAAACACGCGCTTGACCTTTGAAGTCGCCGTGCCGCACGGGATGTGTCTCCGTGTAATGTTGTAAGTTCACTCGGTAACTACTTGACGATTTACTTTTGTTATTCATCCTTCGCACCTCCAGAAATGTTCCCCTAACGAGAATGCGAAAGAAACAGTGTGCCATATTAAAAATTATGTTCAAATTCATGAATAGTGAATTCATGAATAGATTTCAAAACCTTTGTGAAGTACTTTTTTTTAGAAATCAACATTATTCATTAATTTCGGCACTATTAATATACACGGAATCTTCAACATCATGAGTACTCTAAAAAGTTTGCACGAAACCGTACATTACTTATAGAAAAGTGTATACGATTTTACACTTTTGGGTGTCTTTGAGAGATAAACCAGCGGGAGGGCAGTTTCACATATTTACTATTAATTTAAAAATTACATATTCGAATTCTTTACAGATATAACTAAGGTTTTGTTCAATGTTTTAGATCTTCGTTTTCTTTTTGTCCCTAAGAATCAGTTTGTTCTCTCTTCTCATGATTATTCTTGTTGGATGTTTTTCGATACGTCAATATATTGCACCTTACTAGGTTTATTCTGTGGCTTCTCGCTTCACAGTTCCTTTTCATTCATATCCTTCCACCGTCTCCGCCCCGCACACACACACACACACACACACACACACACACACACACACACACACACACACACACCGCTTCAACCTCGTCAGCGTTTTCTTCATCTTCTTTTGTAATGTGCGCTCCCGCTTCCCTGCGCCACCCTGCGCTTCCCAGCGCGGCCGGCGAACTCCGCCGCCCCTCGCCCAACTTCATTCTTCCGATTGCATGCGGGCCGCTCCCGCTCATTGCATGCTTCTCGGATATCAGGAGTTCGATCCCCACCCTTCCGCCTACCCGCCCCTCCCCTCCTCTCGTCCCGCTCCCCCGTCCGGCCTCCGCGACCGGAGGAGATTTCTTCGCTTGTAATTCAACAAGAAATATAATTTCCTGCTATCTTTGATGACTCCGGATTTCCAGGTTGGGTGAAAGAGTCTTGCTACGGAACCTTCACCCGCCCCGCTCCACTCCCTCCCTACGTGTTTCGTGTGGCTGGCCGGAAGGCGTTTGTTCGGGACGACGTTGCGCAGTGTTTCTCGGTTGACGCGTGCGGGGGAGTGGCGGTCGTCTTCGGGAGACGAGGAGACGGGGAGCCGTGGGTGCCGCTCCGTACGACGCGTGGACATCTTGTTTCGCGGGAGGATATGAAGACATTCCGGCGCGCGGCGCCCTTTGTAATTGAATATTAGCGCGGCGCGGCGCGACGCGTGTCTGGAAGTCTGAAGCAGCGTGGCGCGTCGTCGTCGACGCCGAGGAAAAACCCATTTGGCAGGGCGAAGGCCAAAGATTAATAGCCTTTTCGCGCTTAATACCTTCGTCCCATTAGTCAGAGGCGCGCTGCCTTCGGTCGGTCTTTCTTTTTTCGCAATATTCCCGAAACTTGCGCCTAATATTTCGTCGTTCGGTTTTGGAAACACGAGGGAGCGCAGCCCGCGTGTTTCATTTCCACTTCTCATTTGTGCCGACGTCAACCTTAGCGGCCCCTTGTCACAGCCGCTTCGGGCGCCCTCGACCGTGGTATTTGGCTTTTTATATTTTCATAGGTGCGCCACTCAGTCGATTTTCCCCCTTGCCAATCCCACCCCCGCTTCGCTCTATCCGGCGGTCCCTACTTTCCATGCATTAATTCCCAGCCCCCCCCTTTTTACGTCCTAAATGAAGCCTGCATTCGGCTTTTTCTTGATATTCAAATGCACCTTCGTCGGTTGCGAATGAAAACGAAAGGGAAGGCGGCCTGGTGACTAAGCTCCTTCCGATGAAAATAAAGAAAAATTAGCCCGCGTCGTTGAGGGCGAGTGGCAGGGCGAGGAGGGGAAAGGAGTGGGAGAGGGGGAGGGAGGGGATGCGCCGGTCGGCGAAAGGGACATGCGTCCCCGGCAAGGGCCCGGCCGAGGGCGGAGGGGCGCGAGAGTACTCTAGCGGGAGAAAGAGAAGGCATTTTGATGAACTAGGCTTGCCCCGGCTCCGCGCGCGGCGCTCTCGGAATACTAAGCGGAGGCGGCGGAGCCCCGGCTTCGCCGCGCCCCTCCCCCGCTGTCGTCGTCGGCCCCATCACCCACCCGCGTCCTTGTTGTGCGGGCGGCGCGGCGCGGCGCGGCGCGCGGTCTCTCAGCTCGGCCTCCGCGTTTCTTCGGCCTCGGCTGCCTGCCCCTGCCCCGGCCGACGCACACCGCCTCACACCCGTGTAGCGACGACTCGCGTACTCCCCTGGCGGCCGCCACTAGAGATGGCATTGGTTTACAAAATACTGATCGCGGTTGGGAATTGCGTCGGATGACCGGAACCACTGCGTGGCCTGTACGAAATGATCATTTGCTGGTATTTCGATGTCGGTTTCATTCGCGTGTGCTTTTAACAGTGAAAAAATTGTTAAATTAACAATTAGCAAAACAAAGATACTGCTCTCACGCTGAATATTCTGATGAAATATCTCTTTAGGGCACGAAAATATTGCGCAATCTACTTATTGGACGTTTTAAGATTTAAATTGTGTTAGATACATGCAATTCAAAATTATTTTTCAGATTTAGAAAAATCGAAGCAAATAACATGAAGGTCCCATTGTTATGACTATATGAAAAGGTACCAACGCAATTAACTGTAAAGAAAAGTTTTCGGTAATAAAATAGCAATAGGTTTTTTATAAAATCGTTGAATGCGAGATGATAGTATGCTGATGAGAAAAAACATGATGTGTTCATTGAGAAGAAACAGGGAGGAAAGAAAAAATGTCTTTAAAATCATATGCGATGATTTATGTATGATAAAAAACTGATATTAGTGCAAAGTGGCACTTAACTATATTTGCATGTTTACTATATTTCGTACACAGTCCGATCATGAATATACTGTACCTCAATTTCTACTCTCTTTCCCTCCCTCTCTCTCTCTCTTTCTTACTTTCTTTCTTTCTTTCTTTCTTTCTTTCTCTCTCTGGTGATTCTCGTGTTACGTTCTTCCGTCCTTTTTACTTTTCTCCCCCTCTTTCTCTTTCTACTCTTTCCATTGCCACCTCACTTCCTCCGCCTCAACATTCTTGGCCATCAAGGCGTGCGTGTTGCCATCGCCATTTCTCCGCCATTACCCACCCTCCACCCCACCCCACCCCCGCTCGCTCCCGGGCGTTCGGCCAGCGGAGGCTCTCATAAACGTAATTTAATATCCAAAAGGAGAGTGGATCTATTTCAATTCCGACTCGCCAGTAATTACCATCCAGCTCTCACTTCGCTCCGTGCAAAATGAAAGAACGGCGCCGCGGGCGAGCACGGTCGCCGCGCCGCCGACAAATCTTCCCCTCGCGGTCACAGGAGGTTCACGATGTTGCCGAGTGCATTCTTCAAATTGATTCGTCCTCTAGCAGCTCTGAAACAAATGTTGACTCGTGAAAAACTGATTAAAATTCTCGTCGTTGTGTTTCAATTACTCATGGTTGTAGAGAAGCGGCATATGAAGATCGGCGATGGTTTTTTGTTTATTTTTTTAACTTTTAAATTAAAATTATTCCCACATATATAATAGGATGTTGATTAAAGTGAAAGAAAAGTCTGTTTCCACCGTTTAGGAATATGTAATTTCTTTCTTGGGGCTAAAAAGGTGGAAACAATCCAGTAATAAAATCAGTTAAACGCTTGGTATAGTAGGCGCAAATTCTAGTAGTTTGTTTCTTAAACCTATATTCAGTACTTGTATATTTATTTTGTAATGTTTTGTTGTAGTGTTTATGGTTTTATATTTTATTGTAAATTATGATGATTCCTCTTCTTTGCCCTAAGGAAGGAATTATAATTATGCCGAAACGTTGGCAAAGTGAAATAGTTTTCATTCACGTACATTCATTCTCAATGTACACTTGTGGTGAGTATCGTCTAAATGTGGTCGTGAATTGCGACTAGTAATTTAAATTGTAAATATAATTCTTTCCGCAAAACGAGAGAGAAAATAGTGCTTCATTGTTCATTAAGAATTCCGCAGGTAACACCTTCACCTGCACGGCGAACACCGCTCCGCGAAGCCCAGCCTCCACGCCAAGGCCCGAGGGTGGGATCGGAAGTAAACACAAAATACAAATTACCTCGCCCTTTGTGGGAACACCCGAGGAAAATGTGTTTTCTTTCAACGTCGTTTCGCCGTTAATGAAAATAAATCCTCCTCCAGCGCACGCGCGCGCGGCGAGACGGAGGCGCCGCGGGCGGAGGCCGGGCGGTGGCGGTGGCGGGAGCGGGGGCGGGGGCGGAAGCGCGAGGCGGGCGCAACACCCACGGCTCCCGGCGTGGCGGGTGCAGGAGGAGGCAGTGGGCTCGAGCGAACGGAGACGACCACGCGATGGGAGATATGATGTGGGAAAGCACACAAGAACCCCGGTAATCCGATCTAATTGAGAGGAGGGGTCTGGTCGGGATTCGGAAATGTTCGGATTATCCGAAATAAATGTACCGTACATATATTCAAATTCATCTATAGGGTTTCCAGACAATGCAACAGAGAGTGCGATGTGAGAAAATGGTCACGTAGCGCAGCGATCGACATCATCAAATCGAATCATCAAGGAGAAACAGTTTCTTATGGCAAAAGAAGATGATCAATTTTTCAAGTTTCTCTAAGTGATAATTACTGCTACACTAACATGTGATATACACCGTAGTTACCACTGCTATAACCGTTTCATTTTGACAACTTGTGTTTCAATTATTAGTTCTTTTTCTACAGTAATGAACAATCTTCCCTAAACACTACAAATAAGCACTTCTTCATTTTGTTTATTTTTTCTCCATCCCGAATTTGTTGGGCTTATCCGAACTTTCTTGTAGGCGCGGTTCTACTCTGTGTTGATGTTAGTGATGGCAGAAAGTAAGCGGGATCTCAGCGAGGGGGTTGAAAGAAGTCTTGAGTGAAGGTGCTAACGGAAGGCTGAAATGTGCGAACTCATTGGTAACGAATAAAGGAGATGAAGCGGATAAAGAAGTTAGTGCTGGAGTGATAGCCAAGAAAAATAAACCTCCCAACTAAATTGTCCCTAAATCAATGTCTAGTCCACTGTTAATCAAGCTGCATGCTATCGTCCAGGTGAAGTGATTTTCCTCCTGTGCACATAAATCACATGTTTATCGTAGTACCACCGATTTTTATGAAGGTAAGTTCTACAAGTATTGAAAGTCATCTGAAAGAGTTATACCCGGACTGACTATATTATTCTATATTCGAAGGAAGATATAAAACTGTATGTTTGTATGCGTCAAAAGAGCGTTAAATTGTGGAGAAATGAATTTTAATGAAAGAACGTATAATAAACAGAGATTCAAAAAAACGCATCTTCAATAATTTCTTCGCCGGATATCTACTTGGCAGGCGGATGCATTAAATAGCGAAAACGTAACGGCAGCGCGAATGAGCAATCGCCCCAAAATCTCGATCCTGAGCAGCGCGATCGAGCGCGCGAGCGGGAGCAGGTGAAGCGATTAGAGGAGGCAGCGAGCGGGCGGGCGGCAGCTGCGAGGGCCTTGAAGCTCAGCTGGCGAGGGTGGTAGGCGCGTCGGCTCGAGAGCGGAGAGGGCGGCGGGGCGGGGGGCCTGTGGCGGGCGGAGTGATTTCGTCTCAGCGCAACTGCGAGCAACACCGCGGGTACGCAACAACCGGCACGTGCTAATGGACCGTTGATTTAGCCTAGCCTCTTCCGGGCTGCAGCCTACCGTTGTCCCGCTCCCCTCGCTCGCCGGCCCCTCGCCACGCGTTGAACCTTCGGGCGGCCGCCCGCCGCCGCGCCCGCCGGCGCTTTGGGAATCGGGTGAGCAAACGCGCTTCAAATTCGCCTAAAACGCGCTTCATCTGGAGCGAAATGGGCGCGTTCCGGCCGCGGGGCCAAAGCCATGCGATCCGTGCAGAGCAGACGCTCGGCCAGCCGTTGCTTTTGCCGGCGCCACGTGCTCTTCTAGCCTCACCCCCCCCCGCTTCACACAAGAGAGCCCAAGATGGATTTGCGAGAGTTTGTTTGTAAACAGTACATTATTTTTAGCCGCGCAGCGGCGTAACTACTACTAACCTTGACTGTTGTATGAGAGTGATGAAAAGTGTTATTTTAAAGGTACGCGTCGCCAGAATAAGACAAATATTTTTTTTTAGATGCAACGCATACCGGCAAAGAGTCATGGTCATCGGATGGTAAAAAAACCTTTGTAATGAAAAGTAAAAAGAACACTGGATCGATGATGAATTCAACATGGCTGCTTTCTCGTCTTCTGAGAATTATCTCAAGAGTATGAGTAGAGTAACTCCAATTTCACAAAAAATTTATCGTTTGAAAGTGTCCTTTGCGGACTCAATTTCAAATGTCGGACTCAGTTCATATTGTAGCGTCGCCTGACAATATTTTCATTCGTTCGTGCAGAAGCTACACTTTAACAGTACTGGTAGTCTAAATTGCTTTACGTGGCATAACTAATTACATCCTTTTTAACTGCTTTCAATGCAAACAGTAAATTATAAGAATCGATTGTTAATGAAACATGAAAAATAATTTGAATTGTTATCGAGACACATAAATGGTCTTTCTGGAAGATCGGTGAGATGAATACAATTCAAAAATTTCAATTCTTTGATTAAAACAAATTAATGACGATGTCCAACCAATTGCGTTTCATCTTCATTTTCTTTGTATGTCTTTCTGGTCGAAGCTAAAGGAATTTTCTTTCAAAAATTAAGATTCAATTTATTTTCGCACTCAGAAAGTTTGCACGAGTTTAAAAGTGTTTGTTACACTTTGAACTTCCTAAAACAAACATAAAGCTCAAATTTTGTAATGCAGCCTTATCGAATATTTCAAACTCTCAAATAACGCGCACAGAAATATTTACGATTAGCGCACCGATGAAAAGCTGTTTCCTTCAGTCAGATGTTCGATCAATAATTGTGTTTATTTTCCGAAGGGGGTTTTCAACGCGCGAAAGGTTTTTTCTGGAAACTCTGCTTATCCTGTCGCGCTGCCGCGCGAAGCCCAACGCTGTCCTGTTTGAATTGTGGGCGCCCGCGCTAAGCTGCCAGGGAAACCCTGAGAGGCTTCGCGCCGCCGAGGGATATCGCGCGCGCTCTAACGCCACCCCAAACCCCCTTTCCGCTACCGCCCCCCCAACCCCACCCTCCCGCGGCTTAGCCGGCCTCCCGTGGTATCGTTCACACTCGCGGCTTTCAACGACCGCCGCAAAGCCACCCGCCACAATACAACCACCCCTCACAACCTGCCACAAACCGCATACGCACCTGTCCCATTCCCACCACCACCTCCATCTCCGCTAACCCACCATTCGTACACTCCACTGCACCAGACCACAACCCCCCATGCGAACACCACTACGGCTGCCCCTCCACTAGCATCTCAGACACATCTTCCCACCTCCAGGAAGTACTCCGCAGACCTCCCCCCACACACTCCGAACTTCACCTCTCCTATTTTTATTCCTGAGCATCACTTCTCAATTTCGCTTTTGCATATTCATCTGGATTCTCATCTCATTTGTTCATTCTTCGATGCAACCGCGCTTAATGTTGCCTTCTCTTAATTTCTTAACTTGTTCTCGTAAATCAAGATTTCGGGGGGCCTCTTTCTTCTTCCATCTATCTGGGTATTACTCTATTCCTCTCCCTGTATCTCATCATTCTTCCTTCTCTTTTTTCGTTTTGCGACCTAAAACCGTCCTACCGCAGACTTACAACCTCCTCGCTCTCTTCCGCTTCTTCTGCTCTTCTCTCCTCCTCCTGGCCAAACCTGGCACTCCCGCATCTGGGCACGCATATCTAGGGGCGGCATCGTGACAAGGCCCTTCCATTTGTTCCGCGTCCGCGTGAGCTTCCGCACGGCACAGTATCAACCTCGGCATCGTCCTGCTCCCGTCACCCATGCTTTCGCTCGCTCCCGTGTCGCTCGGGCGAACGCAGCGCCCGCCCCACGTCTCATTTTTCTTCGCCGGCGTCGACTGGCCCGCCCGCCGCTCGCCCGCCGTCCGCCCGCCGTCGCCCGCGCGTCGCCCGCCGTCGCCCGCCGTCGGCCCGGCCGTTCGCCCGCCGTCGCCCGCCGTCCGCCCGCGTCGCCCGCCGTCGCCCGCCCGTCGCCGCCGTGCCCGCCGTTCGCCGCCGCGCCCGCCGTCGCCCGCGGTCGCCCGCTCGCTCGCCGCCGTCGCCCGCCTCCCCTCGCCCGCGTTCGCGCCGCCGCGGTGCCGCGCGTCGCCCGCGTCCCGCGCGCCGTCCGCCGCGCCCGCCGTCGCCCGCCGTCGCCCGCCGTCGCCCGGCCGTCGCACCGCCGTCGCCCGCGTGCCCGCGCCGTCGGCCCGCACGTGCGCCGTCGCCGGCCGTACGCCGCCGTGGCCCGCCTCGCCCGCCGTCGCCCGCCTCGCCCGCGCGATCGCCCGCCGTTCGCCCGCCGTCGCCCGCCGTCGCCGCCGTCGCCGCCGTGCCCGCGTCGCGCGCCGTTCGCGCCGCCGTCGCCCGCGTCGCCGCGCCGTCGCCGCCGTCGCCCGCGTCGCCGCCGTCGCCCGCCGTCGCCGCCGTCGCCCGCGTGCGCCCGCCGTCGCCCGCCGTCGCCCGCCGTGCGCCGCGCCACGCCGTCGCCGCGTACGCCGTCCGCGCCGCCGTCGCCGCCCGTCGCCCGCGGTGCCGTCGTCCCGCCCTCCGCCCGCCGGCGCCGCCGTCGCCGCCGTGGCCCGCCGTCGCCCGCCGTCGCCGCCGTCGCCCGCCGTCGCCCGCCGTCGCCCGCCGGTGCCGTCGCCGCTCGCCCGCCGTCGCCCCGCACGATCGCCCGCCGTCCGCCGCCGTCGCCCGCCGTCCGCCCGCCGTCGCCCGCCGTGCCCGCTTCGCCCGCCGTCGCCCGCCGCGCCCCCGCGTCTGCCCCGCCGTCGCCCGCCGTCGCCCCCGTCGCCCGCCCTCGCCCGCCGCTCGCCCGCCCTCGCCCGCCCTCGCCCGCCTCGCCCCCCTCGCCCGCCCTCGACCCGCCCTCGCCGCCGCGTCGTCGCCCGCCCACCCACGTCGCCCCGCCCGTCGCCGCTCGCCCGGAAAATGCCTAACTTGCCGACCTTCCCTGTCAACAGCAACCCGAAATGCGCGATCAATCATTGAATCTCGCCGCCCCCGCTCCCGCCCTTGCCCTAGCCCCCGCGCGCTGCGCGCGGACCGGGCAAAGCCCACGGCGACGGAGGACGAAAAGGACGACTGGACGCAAACGAACGACGGGTCTCCGGAAAGTAACGGACGCGCCGGACGGTGGGCGCGTGCCAGTGTGCCCTTCGCACGTGACCCGATCTCTCCCGCCCCCCCCCTCCGAAGGCCAACGAGGGCCTCCAGCCCCTCGGAACACCAGCAAGTCATCTCGGATTGTGCTGCTGCCGCCGTTGCCTAGCGTTACAAATGACCCCGATGCCGCGCGCAGGCGCCCCTCGTTGCCATCTCGCCGCCAGCGCGCGCCCAGCATGCTTCGCTCCTGCTTCAGGCACCGTCGACCCCGTTGCGAAGCGCCTGATGGCGAAAAATTCATTACATGAAGTTCATAACTCCCCGTCTCTAAGAGTCCACATAGTAAGAAAGACTGTTGCCAAACTTGAGTTTTGTGGGTACTGTTCCACGTACAATAATGCAATTACTTTTAAGAACGCGGTTAGCTGTGTGTACTTAACTAAAATTGCATACATACTAATTAATATAGGATGAAAACTTCAAAAGAGAAGTTCTGAGTGTCGACGTTCGATTAACAGAGCGTCCTTTTCAGTAATACACATTGAGATGAACGTGTCGTGACAGAAACAAATAGTTTTTTTGCTGACTTACCACAATGTACAAAACATGCATTCTCTCTATCGAATAGTATTTTCTTACTATTAAATTTAATACGTAATGTTTCACGCACCTCACTAGCAATTGAAGATTCTTCAATACGTCATCTTATTCATGAAATGTTACATGCTCAATTCACAGTATCGTGAATTCGCAAAAGGATAATAGTTTTGATAAACTTAATACGCCGGAATTTGAATTGACTGTGAGTCATTTAGCAACAGAAGTAAAAATAATACCACTTAAAGAAAACTCACCATCATCGACATTTAATGTTGGTATAGACGGTCTAGAGCCAAAGCCCTTCATTCACGCATGCGAGTTAGAACTTCTTGTATACAGCACGAAGACGGACAGATCATCAACCGTTTATGGCCTGCGGACACCCAAAGTCCCTTCGAAGTGACATAAATTGCGTTCCAATTACTTAAATAGGACGTCGTTCTTGGGACCACTTCGCATCATTACGCATTTAGAACCTTTAATTATTCCGGTTAACGATGAACCGCCGTTCGTAAAGGATTTTAATTTTGTAATTAAAGATGTCTCTCCAGATAGATATTTCGAGGTTAGCATATTTATCTTGTATTACTCCGGGTGTTCCCCCCGATTCTTTAAAACTGAAATGAGAGCGACGATGTAGCGGCGTGGGAAGGGGAGGGAGGAGGAGAAGGCCCGCTTGGAGCCGTCGCGGAACGCTGCGCCGGAGGGTTGAGGGTGGAGAGCTGAGAAGGAGGTCTTCGGTTCTGTGTAAGTAAGAATTTTCGAAGGAGCGGATGTGTACTTGTCAAGAGTTCTTTTGTGGAAGTTTTGAAGACGGGGTAGGTGCGGGCACTTGTCAGCGGCGTCGGGGACGGTGCGTAGTCGTCGTCGACGGCGAGGGAGTCCGAACGGACGACCGCCAGGCGGGAGCGGGGAACGGGTCCCGACTTGCGAGGCGAGACAGCGTGTTTCTGTCACCATATTTGGTAGCAAACACGAGACAGAGCACCTCCCGCCGAAGCTACAGAAATACATCTTGAGCGCTCTCTCCGGAGTTTCGGCGAGTTCTGGGGTCTCAGCCTTGAGGCCTTCTCGTCTTTCCTCGCCACCGTTTCGTTCGTCTTCCTCATCGCTTCCCTTCTTGTTTGCAACGCATACACGTAACACTCGCTATTCATTTCCTCAAGTTCGTCGGCCGAGAGGAGTCGCGTCCTTCTCCCTCCCCTCCCCTTCCCAGCCCGTCCCCCACCAAACCCCTCCGCGTGCCCTCCTCACTCCTCCCCTACGCCCCTCCCGCGTTCCCTAGGCTTGGCACTATTTGCGGAGACTTTAAAGGAAATTACTCCGTTCTCCTCGTTTCTGGCTGTCCCGCCGTGTCCTTCATCGCAGTTTTTCTCACTTGTATTTTTCAATTTTTTGTCTCCGCTTTTCCTCTTTTTTGACTTTTTGCAGATTGCCGCTTTCTTCGAAATTGTTCACTTACGGTGAGCATTACCGGGACGTCACTTCAGCTTTAATGTTGTTTGCGTTCAAGTTTCTGGCCATCATCACGTTTCTTTATTCTCTTGATTGAAATTATTCAAGTGCGAGGTTGGAACAAGAAATTTGATTTTGCTACCCTTTGCTACATGAAAGCGTTTCTTTGAAAATTTGTTGTCAGATGGGAAATAAAAATTTATTCTAAGACAGTCCCTGCTCATTGCTATTTGAATTTATAGCCCAATTTCATGTATTGATGAAGTAGTATAAAAACTGGATGTCACAAATTTCATATTTGTTCCAAAAAATCCGATCTTAAAGATATTAAATGCTTCATTCAAAAATCTTATTACGAGTATTTTGAATTGGTTTTGGCTATTATTTCCTATCGGTTCCGATCGGCTATTGGTTTCCTTATCGCCATTTGCGTTCTCGGTACTTTATTCCTGAGCTCAAAAATAGTGCACAGATTGCACTTCTTCCCCTCACTACATCGCATTGTTTATATCAATTTTGGCGTTAAATAAAAGTGGTAGTGGAGTTTTAAACTTTTGAATTAAGTACTATTTGGTTGTAGGCTAAGATTACCATCCCGCTAAACAACGCGCTATCGCAAAACCTTTCTTCTATTATTGTGATGATAGAGAATAGCCCCTCAGAAGTTATTCTCGTGCAAATGAAGTTTGTGGTCGGTGCGTTGGTAGTAGTGCACGGGAGCGCGCGCGCGCCGGGCGACAGGCCGTTGTCTGCTGGCGACGGCGGGGGTGGGGGGCGGGGCGCACGCCCCGAGGAATGTAAATTGTAACAAGTGACCTCGACGGGGGCGACGCGACGAGGGCTAATGTTGGGACCGGAGGGCGGCGCGGCGCGGCCGCAACTTTGGGACCGAAACTTTGTGTGGATGACGGAGCTCGCTCGCGACGCCCGTTGGCTGTGCTATTCCTAAACTATATCCATTACGCTGATATGTGTAGTGCGCAGGGGAGATTATTGTTGCTGGCGGGCTAAACTAAACTATACGGGCCGGGGCATTTGTCCCGGTCAAGTGCAGGCTTGGCGCTCGGGAATCTCGGCTCCACGGCGCCGCCACCGGGAGCGGAGAGGGCGTGGCGGGGACGGAAGCGGGGTGGGACGGCGCCCGGGCGACAATGGGAGGCGGGGTCGAGGTCTGGGACGGAACGGCAGGTCGGCTGCTAGACACGAGGAGGTTGATGACGGGGCAGCTACAAAAGACGACATTGAGTGTGGGGGAAGTGTGCTGTGATGACAGATTCAGCTGAGCTGCAACAGGAACAGCAGAACCGATAACGGAGCTCTCTGGAATGAATAGGAACATCGAAGAGTCGAAGGGGAGAACTATGATGTAGCAGCATGTAACAGGTTGAAACCGTAGATGACCGAAACACCGGTCAACCGGGGAGGCGGTAGTCCAGATCACTTGAAGAAAGTGCTACTTGGTCATTGGACATTTAAAACAATATAAATAATGCAACGAAAACTAAGACTTTAATTGTAATATTCATGGTATCATGTATGTAGTGACGGTGGGCGTTGTTTAATATAGATGAAGGACCTTCGCTCTCGAAGATATTGGCTATAATTTGAAAGTTACAAATTAAAAATTGTATGCTTACAGTACTGTTATTTCAATTCAAAACAATGCTTGAGTCATCAAGAGTGGAGTAAATGTTTCGATATTACAGATTCAGTTGCAAGTTTTGAAATCCTGGTAATGTTGACACATTTCATGTTTGTTCAAAAAAATATGGTATTAAAGGAATTAAACGCTTCATTTAAAAATCGTAATAAAAACGTACAAGTATTTCGGGCCAGTTTTATCTATTATTGAAGTACTATTGTTTTCCTTTTCGACATTTACAATCTCAGTTTTATACAAACCTCCATTTTAATTATTTCTCGACACTCTTTAGAGTTGTGTGGTTCATAGTACGAGTATGCACAGTTCATTTAGAATCATTGAAACTAATTGAAATAGAGAACTAGATTGAAATATTTCTCATCTGCACTTTCATATAAATGTGTATAATATCTTTAATAATTAATGTCCTATCAACTTTTTTATCCTTCAGATATTCAGCATATCAATATACACATATAATATTCAAATGGCGAACTATTTTAATGAATGTTCTGTTGATGTACTTAATTCATCTTTAGCAATAACTCGCTGGTTACGATTCAACAAGACAAAAAAAAGAAACTTATGCATACTTATATACGAACTGCAATATTGTGTATTAGGATTTTAGCTACTTAGCCCGGCAGTAGCCATCGCCACTTCCCTTGCGATCCGGCCAACTCGTCACCATCGCCCACCTTCGCACGCTAACATCAGCACTGCCGATTTTTCGCCGCAACCGAGTTTGCGGGCGATGTTTGCTGAAGAAAAGACGACGGGGAAACCTTAGCTGTAGCCTAACACACCGTGATAAGGCACGCCGAGCCACAACTTTAAGATTGTACCTGGACTTAGAGGACGGGCGAGGAAATAGCTTTGTAAAAGAGGGCGGTGCCCCCATGAGAAACGTGAGGATAGACTTGGCAGTCTCTGGACGGATGAACTGATGCCCCACCATTCCTTCCGTGCCTCTAGCGGGTGCCTTCTCTTACTTTCTCAAGCTACTGCAACTATTCTTCTGTTGATCTCAAGAGGGGTTTACAAGTTGAGTTATCTCACAACCATCATCCTATTGTCTTTGCAACGAGTTTGACCAGGTCCTAAAGTTCTATGATTCGAGTTCCACTGAGTGCAGATTTTTCATAGTAGCTAAATACTTGATAGATAAAATTCTGCTGTCTGGAGAAAAAAAATTATCGACCAGGTCCTCTGATCGGTAGTTTTCCGTGGTTTCTCCAATCACCACCAGAGAATGCCGGAGTAGTGCGCTAACAAACGGTCCACAAACCGCGTGCGATCTTTCCTCTCGCACATACAGACACACACCACACAAACATGCAAAACACATCCACACCTGTCGGGAGAGGTAGCGCGGAGCTTTATTTAAATGGGGTTTCAGAATGAAATCTTATTTGTTCTATAAGTTCGAGCATGTGTATTCTCAACAGAATAATCATGGAAATATATATCGTTGGCTCAGACCTGATCTATAAACTGTTGTCCGCGGATTGTTCAGTAAATAATACTTCAACTATATTGATAAGTCGAAAAAGAATAAATGTCAACGTCTTATTTATGATTCATGGATTTGCAAGGAATATTAAATATAGGAATATAATTGTAATAATTAATGTTGTGAAGAGAAGAATTTCCGTGGTCTAATATTATTGCTTTATATTGTTATAAACGTAAACAAATATATTTTTCGATTCTGCTCGAACGTGTTATACAAATATTGCAATAAGTTATACTCTACAACAAAACTAGTTTACTAGTGGCGTTCGCATTCATTGTATACATGTCGATAAAGTCATAAAAAATGCTTCATTACACTGTCAGTGTCTCTGTACATATTCTTCATATCAATTTTCTCAATGTGAACTCTGCGAAGGCAGGAATTTTACATCAGGCCAAGAGGCTATGTAGAGATTTTGCCGAAAGAAAACAAAATAATTCCTTTGTTTCCTGCACATCTCTTCAACGGACTTCTTCTCGAGTCAGTCACGTCTCACACAACATTTGATAACATTACACAATCAGCAATGCTATTTGTTAGTGGGAACCTGCCACGAATATACGCAGCTGACGCGCCAGCGTCAATATCGCACCGTGCGTTCTCTCGTAACCGTCGTCGCAGACCGGCTGCTACAACGGCGGCGAAGGCTGTTTGCGTAAGAGCGGTTCTGTGTTCGTAGCCCGGGAGAGGCCCGAGGCGGGCGACGCAGCGTACGCCGCCCACGCTCCCTCTGAATGAAGGCAGTCGTTAGCCGCGCTCTCCCTTGATAAGCCCTAGTTTACTATTCATTTTAACGGCACACTCTATTCTTAGTAGACTATCTCACACTTTAAAGAGGAAAGTCGTGTCTATTAAGCTCGGTTACGCCGCAGGCGCCGGCGGTCGGGAGAAGGCCTTCAGCCCTCTTCGTTCAATCCTCTCCTTTTTTTGTGTTTTCGAAACAAATTACTTAGTAACTATTTACGACCGCACAGATAACTTTCGAAAGGGGTGGCTGCTCATAAATCAAGCGACGCGCGGGGCGCCGATGGGTCCGTATAACGCGGTTGTTAAAATTTAATTCGTTAATTAGTTTTCGGGAAAATTCACATTGTGGTTAATGACGTTAAAACGCGCCCGGGCCGCGCCGCGCGGCGCCAACACACGCGCTGCATGACGCGTTTGCGACGCGCGATCTTCACGCGGCGCCGCGGTCGCTCGCGGCAGCGCCCCTGGCGGCGCGCGGATAAATCACGGCGAAATAATTAATGGATTGATCACTTTTCAGATATTAGCGCGGTAAATCAGAGGGGCGAGGAGGCGGGGCGAGGGTGGCGCCGCCTGTGGGGCGGTCGTGCCGCACTACTCGGGCTATTTATTAAGAGTCGCGCGGCGATAGGCGGCTGGCAAACGGGAGAACGTTTTGTTTGCTCTATCGGCCGCCCG
>BOPP01000001.1:4564030-4584253 GCA_017312745.1 Gryllus bimaculatus
GCCGCGTTGGGCGGCGGCGTGACGCAAGCGGCCAGCACGCCAATATTGCGCGCTCACCCACATTCACAACAAACACGGGAGGGCGGCGCACGCACGGGGGGTGGGGGCACTTAGGGGGCTGGAGGGGCACGAATAAGCCCGCGACACGAAAAGTAACTCACTGGATCGCGGCCGGTACGCTCGCGGCGAGCCGAGACGGTCGCGTGAGGAGAGGCGGGAGGCGGAGGGGGGGGGCCGTTTATACCACGAAGAGGCGAGAGTCTGGTTACCACAGCCGAGTGCTTCGCGCCAGAACAGGAAACTGGGTCGTCTGCGGGGCGCTCTATTACAGGCCGCGAGGGCCCGTTTTGCCTTCAATTAGCGCGACTTCGGCCGTCGAAGTGTGACCGTCTCTGCGACGGACTGCAGGCTCCCTACGAGCAAGGTGCATCCGCTAGATGCGCCAGGAAGCTCTCATTGCGTCACCTCCGCCTCCCTTCTCTCACATGCCTCACAGACGACGTCACCGGCGTCTCTCGCATGCAGCATATGCGCTGCGAAAAAGGATTGCTTCTACAATGGTGGACTGTCGAGAGCAAGTCAAGAATGTTCAGTATATATTGACTTTCAATTTAAAAAAATAACCGCCTGAGTTCAATGGTCTTTTTTACGTCCCGTCAAAATTATTACATTCACATGCGGATGCAGAGTTATTACAACCCATGTGCTTTGAGTTCTTAATAACGTTTTCTTCTGCAAAAGAAACCCGTTAAATGATATTTACGCATATTTAGAAGGATCCCGATTAGTTCTCGGTTCACAATGTTGTTTTTCGGTCCGCGTCTTCATTTCCTCAGTATTGAGTGTTTTCTGCAAAGCCATGCACCACTTTCCGCTCTTCTCGTGTCATTGGTATTCCACCCGTATATTCTCGAAAACTAACGAATTAAGTGTAAACCCTCTGTGTTCTGTTCTGATGCCCGTGTCTGCTTCAATATTGTACAAATGACATTCAAAACATACATAAAGGCTTCCGAGCATCAGGAAAATTGCGTTACATGGAAACGAAGTTACGAACGAATGGTGTCGAATTTCTGTGTCTTCGTTTACGGTGACGCCCCCTGCATTGGAAATAAGTAGAGAGGAGGCCGTTTCGGTTTGTTTGATTGCGAGTGTACCTCGTCTGGAGGCCCTTCATCGTCTACGAGTTGCATTGTGATTTAATTTACCTTTAATTATTCTTCTATCCGATGTTTTAAAAGCTTCCTGGCGCGCGTCCACCACCCAGGAAAAAGAGGTAAAATTGATTGCGAATCTTCAGCACGTTTTTAAAGAGAATAATTTGCACCGGTCTCATTTATATTGCACGCCAACCGAGGGAACCCGCTGGGTGTTCTTGTTTGTTTGCGGTCACCGCGCGAAGGGCAGCGAGCAGACAGGCAGTTCGCACACGATGTAATTAATAATACAACACGTATACACGTGCGTGCATCCGCCTGCTGGAAGACCGCGCGGGACGGGGGTGTGGACGAGGACGAGGACGAAGGCGGAGGGGAGACGGGTCGCTCTCGTGGTCGCGCGGACGAATGCCAGCAGAGGGCAGCAGTTTTTTAAAGTTGTGTGCTCTGGAAAAGTACTACGCTAGGTGAATGCAGAAATATCTGTTGCAAGTGCAAAGTGTACTCCCGTAGGTAATCTGAAAAGGGACATTTTGCGCTCCAAATATCAAATAACTTGCAAGTATGAAATAATAAATATTTTGTATTATAACGTTGAATTGGAGCCGTCCGTACACAAAGAGAACTAATGTAAACATGTACTTCGAGAATACAAGAAAAAATACAACACGCACACAGTAAGATCAAGTTTTGGAATCTATCTTGTTTATCACCAGTACATTAGCAAAGTTTCGTAGCTTTGTAGATATGCATCAAAACTGGTTTGGGCGCTAGGCATGGGCAAACCGAGCCATCGCCCAGTGCCTGCAAGTCAAGGTGCCAGGTGATGAGACACAGGGGAAAAATAGTTAAAAAATTGAAAAAAGAAATAGAACTTTCGAAAATCGTTATCGTAATTTTACAAGTTGCGGTGCAGTAGTTGATATTCCATAAAATTTTCAATTAATTTTTTACCTTAGTTATAATAGTTAATTATAGTAATTATTTATAAAGCATGTTTCATTGCAATATATGAATATTTCAGATAATCAGAGTAACCTTTACTATAATTATGTATCTAACAAAAATGTATGTAATCAAATGACATTAACATTAAAATACGTTCAGCTGATATTCATATTTATTACTTCATGTATTTAAAAAGTGATTTCATTAAAAAAGTGAGTTTTAAGATCACCGTGGAAATTGTATTACTTTATCACTAAACACTACTTTTACTTAAATCTATTATTTAAAATATATTCTCAAAAACTTTTTCTAGCTTAAACGTAATTTTTCTTATTAGTTGAAATAATATAACTCGTATGGTTTTTTTGATACAACTTTTATATTTTAATTTTTTCCAGCCCTGTTTAACTGCCCTGTGCCCAAAATTGTCTATCTCCGGCGCTGGGTTTAGGTAACGGAAAACAAGTGGACCCGAGATAGGTTACTTTCTCGAAGCTTGCTGGTCTGAAAGCCAGTACTTAGTCATTACGGGATGTCGGCTTTTTTCTAGATATTATCACATGTACAGAATAAAAGGGCAATTAAAAATAAATAGTATGAGACGCAGTCCAGATTATTTGAGAAAATGCTTGAAGCGCTCCTAAAATCACCAAGTGCGAGCGTAAGAAAATAGCTTCACGGAGCGGTTGGGGCGAAGTCCTTAAACTCGAAACATTCCCAAAGAACGATGCCTGCAACTACAGCAGCGAGGGTAGAAGCTGGTAACCAAAAGCGTCTAGGAGTCGGAATACATCAAAGGCTGCAGCCGGGCGTTTTTTTTTTGACAACTCTCTCACCTCCCCTCTTTCTCTCTCTCGCACACTCTCACTTTCGCGCCACACCCTCTCCGCTCCGCCACGCACCTCCTCTCAGGCGCGCCACGCGACAAAAGACGATCTCTCGCCGCCCGCGGCACTGCGCCTCGAGGGGTGGGGGACCTGTTGAGAGCGAGGTGGCGTGGAGTGGCGAGGGAGACAGACACAATAGTTCTCTTCTTTTTTTCTTTTTTCCTTTTTTTTTTCAAAAAGCCGCGACGCTTCCACTTCCGCACTTGTTAGCGCAAACGTCTCAAAAAGCGAAGTGTTAGTAATTATCGAAGTTGGTGTTAGCAGTCAGGAAGTATTGTATTAATGACAATGGCATTCTGGGCGTTGATGCTGCCTTATTATTGTAAAGGGAAAAATAGAGCACGTGGCAAGAAGGCGGGGGGGGGGGGCTGTTGGGAATAAGTGAAACGGGCGTGGCGGACTCGAAGCATTTTCTTGTCATGCAGAAAATGGAGCGGTTCACAAATGTTACGTAGGGAAATAAAAATTAAATGTTAAACTTTTTCTAAATCTCTTTTTATTTATTTCAAGCTTTGTAATGCAATACTGGATGATAATTGGTGAATATTGAAATAACATATTTCTCGCAACTTGCATTGCACAATCGTCTAAATGAGGCATTGATGGACTTTAAATTTTCTCTTCATGAAAATTATAGTTGTATTTTAATATCTGTGATACATACGTTTGACGAGGACGCTTTGAAAGTAATGTAATATATTCATGGTGAACGTTTGCTTTCAGAAGTTGAATTTGAATTTCAACGCGGATAACAAATGTTCGTATAAAACTCATTCTGATTCCTTTTCGAGTCTCTATGCCTATCTCTTCTTCTCCGTTCCTCTCTCTCTCTTCCTCTTCCTCTCTCTCTCTCTCTCTCTCTCTCTCTCTCTCTCTGATTCTCAGTTTCTGAACCTCACTATCTCTCTTTTCTCCCCTCACATCTGTCTCTTTCCTCTGTGTCTGTCTCTCTCGAAAAATAGTGCAAATTTGTATTGCTCTCCACCTTTCTCTTCGTTTTGTCGGATCCCATGCTGTGCACCCCATTCCATTCTGTGTAATCGTAAACTCCTTTATCTACAAATGTGTGTTTAATTATACTTCTTGTATGAACGGCATTTGTCCGTCTCCCGCGGCAGGGCCCGAGCGCGGCCCGCCTTCCTCGTTTACGAGTGTACTTCGCTCATTTATGGGCGATGCGGAGAAGTGGACGTTGTGGGTCGTTTAACGTGCTCGTACATTAAACGATGCACAAACAGATCCTTTTTTGTTCACATTTACTTCTCTGTGAAACTCGCGGCGAGTTATTCAATGATCCTCCCCCCCACACTCCGAAACAAAGCCAGTACACCAGTCAATTGCGCCGCTTATAATCGACGTTTCTAGTGGAGCTACACAACTTTACATTGGCGATTAGCCTGACCTGCATGCGTTAAAAGTAGTATGGCACATTTCAATTTGCTATCTGTGATATATTATTCTCAAGCGTTATTGTATGTCGTAATAATGCCAGCAGATGTTGTTTGTAAACTAGAATAAACAAAGTATTAAATGGTCTCCAAAAAGACATTGCACTACGGGCAGTACATTTAAATACTAGTGACCTTTTCATTCGTTTAAAATCACGGCATACTTCACTGGACGTTTTATGGAACCCTGTCTGCTAAAGAAGTTTTACAACTGAAGCATATAATGACTCTCTCTCTCTCTCTCTCTCTCTCTCTCTGTCTCTCTGTCTCTCTCCCTATCTCTCTCCCTGTGATATTATAGAACCTCTTCGTTTACCTGAGTAGATAAAAATTCGCTGTCACAACCTAGTAGTAGTTTTAACTCCGTCGTTCCAGAGACAAGTGAACGAAAAGTGCTGGTCTTTTGATAACCAATCTCTCTCCAGGGTGAACCGTGATGTGGGATGCAGCTGCAAGAACGCTGCCTCCATCCGCACTTCCTTGCCTTTGAATTTTACGAGCGCATAAAACTTGTAAAAAAAATAGTCACAGTTAGCTCGTCGTTTGTCACCCACGCGGCGTAAACGTCGAGCGGCGGCGACGGGGGCGGGAGTGTTGGCGGGAGCAGGGGCAGGGACAGGGGCGGTGGCGGCGGCGGTAGCGGCGATCTTAGGACGCCCGGGGGTGATAAGCCCTAGGAGGAGGTGGAGGGGGCAGGACAGCACAGGAATGGGAGAGGGGGGGGTTCTCTTGGAGAGATACGGTTAACGCTGTGTGACACTGGCTGTCAGATGGTGCTGCCGGAGGTGCTGAAAATCTTCCCCGATGTGATGGCGGAAAACCCTCTCCGTTGAGTCTTGCGAGAAACCCAGAGATGGGATGATTATCATTTGAAAAATCAGAAGAATCGCTTGTGTAAATGAAATAAAATGTGGGCTTAGGGTCTTATCTTTCTTCGTGATTTTTCTCCTCATCGACAACTTATCACTAAGTACAGATTTATTTTCTTTTTAAATCTGTGGTACCCTGTGCTCTTGGAGCACAGATCGTTTCGTCTTAAATGCCATATCTGTAATGCATTATTTGACATACGGTATTCGCAAACCACTAATTCGATACTAAAATTATTTGTCTAAATTTTATAACAGATTTTCTGTAGGGAAGTTATAGCGAGTTCTCTGAAAGCTATTTATAATATTTGAAGTGGTGAACCGATATATAAAATATTGCGTACACTCAAGAGAAAAAAATAAATTTTTGGTGGTTTATAAAATATCAATAATTTTGTTGCTCTTCTGCGAGATTGATTTAATATTTGTAGATTCGTACATTTACGACAAAATAACATGTCTGTGAGTCTCAAACGATTTTGAGTTAAGTATCAATACGTCTGTCCTGACCAAAGTAGCATTTGAGTCACGTCAATTGACATCATGTTTTAGAACTGTCGCCACTCGTGCAGTATCCCGGTATCTAGGTTATATTGATTAACACGAGGGTCAAGTGTCTTCGAAACAGGCCTAATAGATGATAATGAGAATTGTTTGTGCGACACTGGAATGAAATTAATTTCGTGTTAGAACCGAATGCACTGCTCGATATTTTCTCTTGCTCCACTTCCAGAGTTTATCCGGAAGTGGTGTAAGCGACAGATACGTGTTGGGGTGTGTGCAAACGCGATATGTTACGAGCATCCCCTCTGCGTTGAGGAGTTTGGCCCCTCAAAGCCACAAAGCTCCGCTGCAGAACAGCCGACGCCTCAACCGCAACGCGAGTAATCAACGCGATTGCTGTTCGCGTTCCGCGAAGTGACACTACGTGCCACCATCAACCCCGTGAATCTGCCAGCTGTCACGAAGAGTATGTGAGGGTTTTGCACCGTGCTTGTACTTACCTTCCTGTTAGTTCCTCGTGCTGGTCTCATTTCCTGAGAAACAATGCCGCTGCCTCGGTTCTTGGTTTCAGCTGCTTCTCTCAGTTAAATGCGCGTTGTGACTTGACGGTATCGACAGTCATGATTTTAATTTACTTCTGCAAGTGATTATCATTTATTTATCTCTGCAGTGCGTATAAAACTATATTAATAATAAAAATAATGACTTCGTTTCGTCGCATACGTCAAGGGTGTATTTAGTCACCCATTGCGTATTTTCAGTTATTTTGGCTGTATTTTCCAGTTTCTTCAACGCGCAATTTGTTTCACTACACCTACGCTTAACGCACTGGCACGTTCCAAATCAGAATCTGTTGTTTTTTTTTCGTCAGTTTGCACTTTCCTGTGAGTTTGCAATTGCGGCTTAGACTGACCGCGCCCAGTCTCTTAGTTCTAACAGCTTAGCCGACTTCTCCCAACATTCTCCTCGTGTTATACACCACCCGTTCCGTCTCCCCACTTCTATCTCGGCCCGCGCCTCGCGAGTGTTTTTTCCGGGCCTCCCCCTCCAGCAGGCGCGTCCAGGGCGAGGCGGTGGGGGTGCGGCCGGCCTCTCGGAGGCGATAATGAAGTGTCGAGGGAAGTTGGGTGAGCAGGAGCAGGGGCGGGGGCGGGGCTGAGGACTCGCGTGTTGCGACGTCGAAGGGTGACGTATTGCGGCGCGCGCTGCGTGCTCCGCGCCCACATCCATCACGCGCCGCCCGGCCACCAGGTGCGCCTTCGTCAAATGCGACACCTCTTTCCACGTCGCACCGCGCCACCCACCACCCCGCCTCTCAACTGACGGCTCACCGCCACCCACCTTCCCTTTTTCCCCCTCCTCCTTCACCACCCCTTCCGGGCTTCCGCTCCGGCCTCCTCCTCCGCCTCCCCCTCCGCCTCCCCCTCCAACCCTTCAACATGCCCTCCTGTCTATCACATTAGCGTTTGGATGATTTCTTACTGTCATTTGTCGTGCTTCAAATTGTACTCTCTTTCCCTTTTCTCTATATTTTCACGTCTCTATTTTGTACTGTCATTTTCTGTTTTCCTTTTATTAAATGCTTCGTTTCTTGTCTTACAAAATGGGAACTTCAATGAGTCTCGTGTCATCGTTGCGAACAGCGTGTTTTGCACTGCTCTTCTCTCTTAGTTCTCAAAGGGACAGACTTAAGGTGGTAGCAAGAGTTGTGGAGACTGCATTCTGGCGTATTAGAGAGCGCCTGCAGTTCATTAGCTGCAGAGAGAACATGCAGAGTGTGTGAAAACTCGCTGCAGAAATGGATTAGGAAGAGAGCTCCTGAAAATTCAAGAATTAAATGAAAGGATGCAGATCAACTAAATGAATGTTTCACTTGCTACGCATTTCAAGAAACATTTACTGGCATCACGCCTTTTTGGGGTTCTTGCAATGCACAAACCTATTAGACCAGAAATTAAAGGAGATGTACTGAAGCACTGGAAAAGGATACGTATGGGTCTTTTACACGTGAACACGAAAAATATAGCTAAAGAGACTATATCATCTCCATCAACCAAATGGGATTTTGTTGAACCTTCCTTCGGTTCTCCACTTTGCAAACAGACACCGCGTTCGTTACCGTAGACATGTAGATAGAACTCTCCCCTCGATTCCTGGAGTCTTCGAATGCTCGTAAACAAGAAGTAACAAGGGAGCGTGCGAACCCTCGAGCACTCATCTCGTATCGGTTTCCTTTTTTCGGGAAGCTCGCATTGGAAATACGGTAGAGTCGGGTAATATCCAATTTTCTTGTCTCCCCGAGACGACGACAGTTGAAGTTTGATTCCGTGAGAGGAATTAGCTCCCTGCAGCTCGAAACTTATTAATGCGGGGGACTCTCCAGCCCCCATTTGGGTGACAGCTCCATCATCACCACCATCCTCACCGCCTACATCATAACCGAACCACCATCTCCACCGCGACTCCGCATCACCACCCACGCAACCGTTGCCTCCACCGTCGCGGATGTTTCCGTAGCCAGTGCTGCCATCGACACTATTGCTGCCGCTAGAAACCATCACCCGCTGACTCCCTCACCCTGGCACTGCCATTGCCACCGCCGCGCCGCCACCACTGTCACGGCACGGCTGCACCCTCACATGGGCGCGAAGGCCTCTTGCACCGGCTCCAAATGGGATTTCCGCCTGCTGAAAGTTCCGCGAGGACTCCGCGGGAAGGGGTGGGGCGGGGCGGGGATTCGCATGGGCGGGGCGCGGCTGACGCGAGGACGCGCGGGGCGGCGAGGCGCGGAGGTCGAAGGGAGAAGGTGCGAGGACGGGGCAATGGAGTCGCGCCGAGTTTCTCTTTCTGCCGAATAATTAAGTTACCAAACGGAGGTGCCGGCGCCGCCACCGCCGCCGCCTCCGCCCGCCTTCGCCTCCGTCTGGAAGCCTGAAGGAACAACTCGACACTCTTTCTTCCTCTCTTTCGGCGTCTTCGCCGTGGCCCCTTCTCTCCTCGAGGGCGCTGACGACGGCTGCGTCGGCGCTTTAGCTAGACAGTTTCTCTCCTCTTTCTCCTCCTCGCGCTCCGCTCCTCTCTGACCTTTCGTGACAGGTGCTCTACCCTCAATGCTTTCGACACTTCACTTGCTTTTGCTGCTTACGTAGATTGTGTACATGTAGTTTGCAATCGGGCAAACCATTGCAAATGAAATATTAACCCTCCACATTGCACGTCGTCTACACAACCTACCGATCTCCTTTCTTGTCAATCTTATCGAAATGTATTGCTACCATATTGAATCAGAATTAGCAACACCGCCCAACCTTCTTACAACCATCCGCCCCTGACAATGTATAACTTGTGTAGCTCAAAATCGATCACCTCGTACTTTCTGTCATCGGAATCTTCACTCTACGTTCCCCCTCAGCATTCTCCTTCGTTCGTGGTCCCGAACCTTCCCCAATGGAGTCGTCCATCTTCTTCCGAATTCTTCCCCATCCCCTTCCCGCGCCTTCCGCCGTCGTCTGCACTCCGCTCGCGACTCCTTCCTACTACCTCGCGCCGGCGCCGGCTAATTCGATATGGCGGCTTATTATGTAATTACAGCGGCGAAAAAGGAAAAACATTCCAGACGATCTCCAGCAGAGCGAGACCCGTGCGCCGCCGTCGCCGTCGTCGCTCTGGATGAAAGAGGCTCCTCGCTTCCTCGCCCGGAGCGGCACTTTGTCGCCGAGGACGTCCGCCGCCCACCCCCGCCCACTTGGGTCTCCTCCGTTTTGCCGTCTTCCATGGCCCTACATCCCCCGACCGCCTACGGTCTTCCATCACCAACACATAACAACTCAACCACATCACCCAGTTGCTCACAGAGAACACCGAGCTACCCATTGAATGCCAATCACTCTTTCTCTTCATTAACTGCCTATCTTTTACTGATCATCATTTACTCATCAATTACTCATTTGCCATCCACCAACGAGTATTCAACTTCGATCAACCACCGATCACTTGCAAATCATCAATCCACTTTCCTTTGCCACCATCTTTTATTCACTGCCTGTTTACCGACTCATTCCATGCCATACGAACCTTACGTCTTGAACCTTGCTCCGCGCGCCATCCTCCTCATTCATCCGTCCGTTTACCACATTCCGTCACACTCTTTCTCATATCACACTGTCCTTTCCAATCCCACTTGCGAGTCCCATTCCCCCCTCTATTTCGTCGGCCGCAAGCGCCGTAGCCTTCGTCTCCTCCGCCATCTCCCGCCGTTGGTTCCCTCACCGCCGCGAGGCTCAACAGCCGCAGCAATTCCCTCCTCCATTTGTCAACCACCGGAAATTGTTTGTTATTCCCAGCTCCGCCTCCGCTTCGGTATTAATACACCTGTTTCTAGAAGAGGGAGCCGGAAAATGGAGTCGCCTACCTGTATTAACGTTTGATGTTGCTCTCGAGGAAGATTAAGAAACACATTGGAGCACCGCCATCCGAGATGCGTCTGTCTTTTTTTCTTTTTTCTGACTAAGTGTAATAATTCGCTGTTTTTCGGCGCTGCTTTTCCCCGCACGCGGCGACACCGTCGAGTACGTTGGTCGCCTCCCCCTTCCCCAGTCCGCCCCCCTCCCCCCGCACTTCGTTTCGGAGCGTCGAACGAGCGCTCCGAAACGGAAAATTATTTCGCGTTGTGAGAGCGCGGGAAGAAAATGTTTTTGTCGAGTTAATAATTTTTCCTTCCCTTTCATCCCCTCACCAATTTCCCTTCACTTTAGGGGGGACTTTCTCTCGCCGTGGCAGACACGTTTCCCGCAGGATGTATTAAGTTTTGCGGTCTGACGTTTTAAGGGTTGGCTTGAAAGCGTCGAAATCATATTTTATTTGAAGAGTTGTCGAACCCAATCAGCGGATGGAGGATGGGTCTGGCGGAGGCTGGCTGGGTAACTGGTTGGCGCGTAGGAAAGGCGGCGGCGGCGGTGAGGACAGCGAAGGGGCGGAAACGCGGTAGCCGGAAGTGGTCAGAACAAAGGCGGGAGATCGGAGAGCGGAGGAAGAGAGAGTGGCGCGGCGGCGGAGGCGGCGGCAGCGGCAGCAACAGCGCCGCGGGCTTGCTGCGCGTCAAGTGTTTATGGTTCCGAAGCGGCCGCTCCCGCCCTCGCAGCCATTGTTGTTCGTCCTCGTCTCCGTCCTCGGCGAGAGCCTGTGCCTGGAGGGCTCCGAGCTATAAGCACTCGTGCTCCGTCCTCGCTCTCTCGCCCTCGCTCTTCAGCAGGTGCCTGTTGCCCGCCCGCCCGCCAGCCCGCGCGGCGCTCTTGAGGCGTTCCCCAGGGACGCGCGCGCGGAGCGTTTAGTTTCATCTCGCTGCTCTCTCCGAGGTAGCGCCGCGACGCACCCCGCCGTGCGACTCGCTATTGCTCTGCTGCAGCAGGGAAGATCCAAGGGTGTGTGCTAATAGGGACGATGTGTGAATACCAACACTTTTCCAGCTCTTGAGAAAAGCGTTTGACATCAGTTCTCTGCAACTATAGACACTTCCATTTCTTGCGAAAACGTACCATTTTGAGCTTATCGTTGGGAATACATGGAAGTATTTCGCATTGAATGTTTTATTTTGTTAACTTCATGTAATATCGGTCGACATTTTTTATACATGTAATTAAAATTACAAGTAATATTCGGCAAAATATTTATTCTGACGACTGTTATTTCACTTATAAATATACATTTTATCAATTACAAATAAATATAGACTGTCGATCATTCTTTTTAAATTAATTTTTATACCTTAAACCTAAATGTTTCGCCGAGCGTCTATCGAAAGACACTAATCTGCCGCACATTGCAAGTAATAATTTGAATTAAGGGAATGAATGCCTGTATTGTTTGCAATGAGCGCCTCTATTTCTGCTGCGGGGGTTGGACGCCCCCCGCGTTGCGCTAAGATGCAAACAGCGCAGCTGCGAAGCGCCGGTCGGCACGTAAACAATTAGACGCCGCGGGCGGCGCTTGACGATCGACGCCCCCGCGAACGCCCGCTCCTCAATTCCCCCACCCCACTTCGCCCCGCCGCCCCATACCCGCCCACCCCCTTCGTCCCCCCTCCCCGATGCCTCTCATTCTTCGTCCCGCCGTCTTCGCGAGGCCCTCGAACCTCATCGCTTTCTCTCTTCCAACCTTCCCCTTCCACCCTCCTCTACGCCCTTCCCTCCCGGCCCTTCCTGTTTCGCCATAATCTCCACGCTTTCCCCCACTATCTGCTGCTCCGTCTCATTACACCAATCTTCCATTCCCACCTTCTTTCTAGCGCGAGTCACACCTTTGAATTATAAAGAAACTTTATTTAATAAAATAAACGTAAAAATTAATTTGTTTTCAGTTTCTTTAAATGTAAATAGGGTCTTTTCCATTACCGTATTTGGTTCCGTGCGCTGGCTCTCTTAGACTCTGTTTACTTGCTTCTCTTTGATGAGCGATTCCCGAGTTTTCAAGAAATCGCGGCTATGCCATGAGGCCTATGGAGCTCCAGAAGCCACATTACTCATTCGTACGTACATTTCACCTTCGTAAATGTTCATATAGATAATGCATATAAATGGGTTCTTATGCAGACGTCTTTAAAAAAATTTCCATCTCCATTCTACTCAATTATTCACTCTGATCCCCTTTTACATCATTACTAACTCCTTCCGTCATTTAGTCACCCATTTCTACATCTGACTCTGTTTGTGGCCACTCTCTGCTCCACTCTGCGTTGAAATAGCGCCTCTGTTAGCGCCTCGAAACGTTTCGAACAAGTGCCCCGTGGACTATCGCCGCGGGCCATCACCCTCCACCCTCGCCCCTATCCCAGCACCCCCAAGTCTTAACCACACCCGAACCTCTCCACCACGCTCACTCCGCCCTCCTGCACTACAACCACCTTCACCTCCCTGCAGCAACCTCACCGCGTTTCCTGCACCGATCCTCATCCCATTCTCTACACAACTCTTAACCCCCATCCCCATTCCCTTCACTACACCACCCCTACCCCATGCCTTTCCTCAATCCCACCCCACCCTCTGCATCACCCGCATCCCTCTCACAACTACTAATTCCATCTTCACTTCCTTCAGCTCTCTTATGCCCATCCCATTCACCACCCACTAAGTAGCCCCCGTCCCCGCTCACCACATAAATCCCCGATTTGAAGCATTACGAAGCAAGTCCGGAAAGTAAAAAACCGAACAGTTATTTTTTTTCTGAAACTTCAAATATTGATGTGTCTAATAACATAGGTGTGGTAGTACACGTCTACGACTTGTAAAAAAAAATCAAAATTATTTAAATTATAAAATACGACTGCTATATATATTTTATATGAAAAAGTATGCACATTAAACATTTCTTCGCATTCTAGGCACTTGTTTGAAAGCAAAGAGAATGGGTTATTTCTATTTGCAATTTCCTTCCTTCCGTGCCGTCGAATTAAACGGTCTGCTTGGAGCCCCTCTGTGGATCTGTCGGGCTCAGCGCGGCGTGAGCGCAGATGTGCTGCGGACAATTTAGTGAAGCGGAAAATGCGCCTCTGGTGCGTCTTCTGTCTCTGGTGCCTGCCGCCACCGCCACCGTCGTCCCCGCCTTCCAATTGGTTTCCTTCCCAGCCACCTTCGGAAGCCTCCTTTTGGATCACAACTGGAACGTAAAAAGCGGATTTGAGAGTGTATCCTCCCGGCAAAAGGATTCGGTTCCTTATTGGCGTACTTGTTATCCGGCTCGTGGAACATTTATTTTTATATCGCATCTCGAGTTTAACAACAGCGAGACTCGTTCGGAGTTCGAGATATAAATGCCGTGGCGCTGCGAAGTAAAGAAACTATGTGTTTTTGGGAGGTGATATACCAACGAAATAATGCATAGATGTAGAACGTATTGGGATATGTGCATTAGACCGTGTGTGACTTTAAGGAAACGTTGTGCATTCCTTTTGATAAAATGTCTCGCAAAACTCAATGGATCGATATAAATGCAATATTACTTTAACATTGATATCTTACAAATAAATTAAATAAAATCGAGTTTGAATATTTTTTGTTGTCCTGCAAAATACGTGCAACATAAAAAGAAAACTAGAGAACATAAAATATAATTAGTTTCCAATATTATATTATCATTCAGTCCTGTATGTTTTATAATGCGGCGGATTGATTTGGATTGATTTCATGTTGCACGCAGTAATAATTACCAATAAAAAACAGGTTGGTATACTGTATTCAACTGTGGTATTGTTTTTGTTACTCTTTATACTACTCTGCAGAATTATACAAAAATACATCCTCAATATAGGTAAAACCTTTTTGACGTAAAGGTGTGCTATCCAAATAAAAGAATTTATAATTATGACGTTTATTATTGTAGTTATTATATTATCTTTGTTATTTCTATGTTCTTAGTTCAGTACATTGTAGTTTATGCGATGTAGGAATTTGTTCAATAGTCCCTCCCCCACATCGGTGTGACTTTTCTTATTATGTGAATATTTCCTCTCCTGCGCAGACGTGCTACGAGATGGAGCGCTACCTGAAGGACGAGCCCAAGCTCCAGTCGTACAAGAAGCTGCCGTCGGAGCTGGAGTCGCCGTGGAACCTGCTGGGCGGGCCCACGGCGCCGTCCTCGTGGCCCTCCAAGATGGAGATGGTGGACCCGCTGACGCTGGACGAGCTGGACCTCGGGGAGCAGCCGCTGGACAGCGTCAGCCTGAGCTCGGCGTCGTCGGCGTGCAGCGGCGCCTCCTGGGACTCGGCGCTCAGCTGCGCCGTCGTCGTCAAGAAGGAGCGTCTCGACGACGACGACGTCGACGAGGACGACGAGGAGTACGAGGTGCGCGGCTCGCTTGTCTCTCTCTCTCTCTCTCATTCACTCTCTCACACTCTCACACTCTCTCACTCTCTCACTCTCACTCTCACTCTCTCACTCTCTCACTCTCACTCTCACTCTCACTCTCACTCTCACTCTCTCACTCTCACTCTCTCACTCTCACTCTCTCTCTCTCTCTCTCGATCGTTTATTACGCGTGCCCACAGCAGGCCGAGTGTACGACTTTTAAGGGTACGTTGTGTATTCCTTTGTTCAAATGTCTCGCAAAACTCGACAAGGGGTCAAAATAAAGGTAATTTTACTTTAGTAATGAAATTTTACAAATAAATTAAATAATCTAGTTTTAAACATTTCTTGTTAGCATTCGAAATAAGAGCAGCATCAAAGAAAGCCATATATTACCTGTACTATATGGCTAGGCCGAAACGTTTAAGCTTGTTACAAACGAAACATACATCCCTCTAATCCTTTCTAATATGCTGGTACTCTCCCCTAATGGTCTTACAGCACTTATGCCACCCTATGGAAAATGCATGTTCTTTTTTTTCTCATCCTTTCCCCCTCCCTCTCGTCTTACACTCACTCGTTCACACTTCATACTCGTGCACACTCTACCGCGCATCTCGTGAAATCAGACGAGAACTGAAAGCATGCCCCGACTCTGGTGGTGGTTCTCAGGGGGAGACATCTGAAAGGGAAAACCATGGCAAGCTGACGTGTAGATCGTAGTCCGATGTCACGTTTCATCAGGTCACGTATCGTTTTATCACTATGTATAAGTAACACTTACGCGGCTTGAGATGATATTTCACGGACACTGTTTCCTGACAGGCATCTGACAACAGATGATGTGATGTATAAGCACTTGCTTGTTATCACAGAGTTTTTCCTAGGCGATGAAGGCTCTGTCGTCCGTTATCTATCAAGAAACACTGTTTTTGTAGATGTACTTTAATGGCCAAAGTAGTAGGCAGGCTAGGAAACTCTGAACACTCACCTAGTTGCTCCAAATATTCATGTAGTATATGTGAATACGGTCGTGGTGGCAGGTGGCGACGAGCCAGCTGCTGGGCGGCAACCCCCTGGAGCTTCGGCTAGTGGCGCGCACCTCGAACGGCCGCGGGGGCGGCGACGGAGGCGGCGGTGGCGGCGGCGGCGGGGGCGGCGGGAAGGGCCTGCTGCCGACGCTGACGCCGCCTTCGAGTCCCGAGTCGGGCCCCGGCCACAGCAACAGCAGCAGTAGCAGTAGCTCCTCGGCCAGCGACGCGCTGGCGGCGGCAACGCTCAGCGCGCAGGGCCTGCACCACCACCCGCATCACCACCACCACCAGGTACGGCGTTCGACTCACCACCTCTCTCATCACCCCCTCACCCTGATCGGATACGGCCTTCGTTTCCCACCATCCTCATCACCTCCACCTAGCCAAGCATAACCTTCATCATATTACCATCCTCATTACCTACATCTTCATCACCTCCACCGTCGAACCCCCACCACCAGGTTCGATATTCGTTTTATTTACCCCACCTTAATCACCATCACCTCTCAGGATGGACTTTCGTCTTATCACTTTCATCATCACCACCGGCATTACCATCTCAATCATCATCACTCTCATCACATCCACCCTTATCACTACCACCAACACCACCACCACCACTGTCATGTATTCCCTTCGTCTCATCACCGTTCTCTTCACCTCCATTTTCATCCCCTACACTATCATTACTATCACCACCATCAGGTATGGCCGTCGTCTTATCTCCACCCTCATCAGCAATGTCTTAATCTCCTTCCTCGTCACCAAATTCATCATCACCTCCCTTATTCCCTCCACCACCACCACCATAAGCGGCCTTCGTCTCAACGCCCTCACCTCTCCAAGCAGGATGTTCGTCTCATGACCACCATCATCCCCTCCACCCTCTTCATCACTATTCCCATAACAGTCCATCTTCATCACTTCTTCCCTCACCATCACCATTCCAGGCGAGACTTTCCACTTATCACCACCACTATCACGGCCACCAGCCGCAGTGTTTATAAAAGCCACTAGACTCCCTTACCTGGTATCTGTTTTCCTCTGCCGATATAATCACTATCCCTTGATAATCAAAACGGTCGCTGTGCCCTTCATCTGAGCTACCAGTCTCCTTCATCCACTCCACTGATATGAGAAGATAATGGCTCCATGCATTATTCTCTCAGATCAATGGTCTACAGAAAACTAATGTACAATATCATTTCAAATGTAAAAATTTTAAGAATGTTAGTTAATGTGCACTTAATTACCTGCACGGTCAGAATTTCAGTGCAAATGGCTGCTTCAACCGTTACCTCCTCAAAGTAGGTGATCATATACATTTTTTAAATATATTTCTAACCACTTTTAGTATACATTTTCCAATAAACGTCAAAAACAGGGATCATACAAATCTAACGAATGAGATATTTGATGAGATAACTCAAGGACTTGCTATCATACCGCGAATTCTCATAATAGTGACAATACGAATACATGACATTATTTTATTCTCTCCAAAATTACAAATTTTCCCCAAAATCTTCTCGCTGATAACATGTAAATTAAAGAAACTCCATGTGCATCTGGACTGTAAATTAGTTCATTTTAACATCCCGTTAGTATTTGTCCCGAAGTAAAGCAATGGAAATGCAAGTTCTTTCAGAGCGAAAACGCCAGTACACCTACTTCGGGGAGGCGGTGCGCGTGGCCGCGTGCAGTGCAGAGGTCTAAGTGGCGTCTTGGCGCGGGCGTGCTGCAGCAGAGCCGGGCGCGCGCTGCCGGCAGGGGCTGCTGCGGGTGCGTCGTCGGCGGCAGCCGGCGGGCAGCGGGGGCGGCGCGTCGCGAGGGCGGCGCCCCTCCGCCTCTCGAACCTCTCCCCTCCCACCTCTGCACCTCGCCGCCTCCGCCCTGGAGGCGGCGTTGCGCTGGCGGCGGCGGCGGCGGGCTGCCCGCGGCGGCGGCCCGGCTCCGCCGCCGGCCGCCGCCTCCACCGCGGTGGCGGCGCGTCGGCGGGCGTGGGCGGCGGCGGCCGCCGCCGCGGCAGCCCAGCAACTTTTTCGCCCTTGGGCTCGCGCTACCAACACGGCTTCCCCTGGGTCGCCCCAGCGGCGGCGGCGGCGCGCGGCGGGGGGCGGAAGGCGGGGCGGGCACTCGCCCACCACGCGCGCCACCGGAACCACTCGCCCGACGCCCAAGCGCCGGATACCACAAGTGTTCAGTACACCGGCTTGCCAGAAGCTACACAAGAGCTCCCACCTCAAGGCGCACCAGCGGTACGCCATACAGGTAGGCCTCCAGCTCCCCTCTCCCTCCAGTAGCTTCTTCGGTCGCGCAAGTTTTCTCGATAGTGCATTGCAGTGAGAGGAGGTCTTTGCAACCGCTTAAAACGACGAACCAACTATTGGTACGAACGTAACGCGTCAAAGCCTGACGCATGAGGAACGTATTAGGGAGCACGCGCCGATGATCGAGATTGCAGTCGATTGCTGCCAGCAAAGGCGCGGAGAAACTCTCTATTTTGAAGGTAAGAGGTGAATGTTGGCAGCATTGAAAATCGGACTTAAGTATCTCAACGGGCCGTGGGATTCAGAGCTGGCCAAAGATTTGGGAGCTCGTGCATCTACAAAACTTGCGCGAGCTATGTTGCTTTGTTACCGAGCAGTGTTGCTTTGCCAATTACCAGACGACGTGGTCATCTGACATTCATGGCTCTTGTTTACTACCCGGCACTAACGACACTGTAAATTGGCCAATGTTCACTCATCACTCTCGACACTGTCTCCCGATAAGTGGCAAGAAATACGGCTCATGCAAAGGGAAATTACAAAGGTCTGACAGGTCTCTTTTTGTGACGTGGCTAATACAATTGTTTTATCGGTTTTCGGGTGTTCAAAATGCTAAAAGTTAATGAAGAATTTTCACCAGTCGTTACTGTTTTTTCACCATAATTCATTCTTCACCTTCTGTTCGACATTGGAGGAAATACACTTTCTTTATGCGACACGTCAGAGTAATGGGTTCCGCAGAATCGCTTTAAATTGTAATAGTAACCATTGGTTTGTCTAAAATATACGTAGAAAACAACCGAAACCAGCAATTTTATTTACGGCTAAATTTCAGGTAATTAATCTGTTGCGAACATCGCTCAATCAGTCTGGGAAGACTAATTATTGATTTTCAGATGTAGTGTCGTTGAATGCGGTAGTCGTTCCATATTAACCTAATAGCTAATTTATAATTGTATTGTTCTGAATTCTCACCTCTGTTGTACATCATTTAGAGCTTTTTTCACATTAGCTTTGTTTTCGCGTCCATATGTTTTTTATTGTTGATATTGAAATGTCAACACTCATGATGAATTCAATTTATAAGATTGTTTTCTCATCAAACATCAGTTATGGCAAAAAAGACCACAAAGAAAATCATATCAGAAAGTAAGTTTTTACGAAGGATACTTTCGCATAAACAAAGAGAACCACCAGAAAATAATACCACGTCCTCAGCATATTTTCAGTATAAGGTTTACGAGCTAGAAAAGTCTTTTGTTCTCAAAACTGGATATTGCTGTCGGAGACTCGCCGTCAGGGTAGCAACTTGCACGTCTAGTTCTTCAATTCTGGGATGGAAACATCGGAAGGGAACAGCTTACATCCGCACTGTGTCGTCCCTCAGAACTTTCCACCCGTGCTTTCTCGTAACGTAGATTGAAAGTTTTTCTCGACTCCTTCCTATACCAAAAGCATAGAACTAGTCAACCAATTTTGTATCGTAATGTTGTTATCTCTTATTTCTGCTCTGGAGCTAGGATTGCGCTTAAGAGACTATTTATTGAAAATTATAATGATATTTCATGTGGCATTAATTTTGTGAGTAGTTACTATTTTCTAACACATGAGTTTTAGTGGTCATATATCACCTAAAATGCGTTTATTTACTATATTGTAAAGAAAGTTATTATAAATTGAAGAAATTTTTTTGGTTAGCATTTTATGAACATATAACTAGATCATACAGAGATTTTGATAATACGTTTGATATGTCTTGACGAATTGATAAGATTACCAAAGTACACAAAGGAACAACTTGTAAATAAATATACACAAATCATAAACACAATTCCTGGATACTAAATACGTTCTCTCGTTACTAACAGTATTACAACCATTAACAAAAATAACATAAATGAAATTGTAAATATGCTTATTGAGAAATTTCCGATTTTAATCCTCTATAAGTTTTGTTATGCAAAAATGTAATTTCTACTTTTCATACCGAAACGCCGCCGATATTGTTAACCGATAAACCGTGAGGACGAAATTCGAAGTCGTACTTAACGCGGAATTTAATATAGCCGCTTGATAACACACGTTGAGACGGGCGTAGATATTACGTTGCTCCTTGGCTACGCCGGAGGCCCCTTTTGTTTCGCGCAGGCAGACGCGCCGCTCCTCGATCAAATTTAATTTAATGAAAGAAAGTTGCCGCCTGCGGAGCGCAAAGGTTACTCGTTGGCGCGAAGCGCCTTCCGCTCGCCTGCACTCCCCCCCCCCCCC
>BOPP01000001.1:4595150-4606830 GCA_017312745.1 Gryllus bimaculatus
CTCCGCTGGCGTAATACCGGCCCGCTTTTCCCGCCGCGGTGGCGCTGCTCGGCGGCCGCCTGGCTAAATTAGGAAATCATTACTGTCCTGTTAAACTAACGTTAGCCTGATTTGAGTAGCTCATGTTTACCAAATCATAGTTGATCACTGTTTGATTGGAGGGATCATTTTGGCGCCTGTGCCCCCGTTCAAACCCCATTCGCGACGGCCAGGGTCTGTAACCGCCGACGGCCAGTCTTGGCGTGTGTGCTCTGCAGGCAGCGACACGCCTGCGCTGCACGCGGCCATCGCAACTGCGAGTAATTTCTCCGTGTGTGCCCATCTAACGGAAGCATTTCGCTCAATGAACGCGGCATTAATGTGTTGAACTTTGATTCTTCAACCCAGTGTATTCCTTCGGCAGTCTTCACAAGTATTAGTCCAAACTTGTTTACAGTCATGGCGGTGTATTCTCTGAAGGGAAGTCAGTCCCGTGGCGAGAACAACTGCACAACATAAATTGTTGAAGATAAGAATGTTTCGGAAGAAAGAAAGCGGGAAATTTGTCATAATGAAACATCGCCCTCCCGGAACACAGTCAATGTTTTGTGAGAATCAGTCTTGGTGTACATTTTTTCTTCAACGAAGTTCCTGGCAGAGGAACATTTTCCCGGAAATTGTAGACCATTTTTGTTCTAACTATATGAGTTTAATAAAAATGTTTAAAAAGATAGGAAAGTTCATTCAGATAAGATGGAATAAGACATTTTTGTTTTTGGTTATACTTTCTAATACATTCTTACTGCGAATTGATTAAAGTGAATGCCTTGGAATGAAGAATATTGCTTCGAAATATATATGGAATTTATTAACTCGCTTGTATAATGTAGACATTTAATTTTTAAATAATATGAAGTGCTAAATTCATTCCCAAAGCTAATCGCTTGAGTGGAAAATCATCTGAATATGTTCTACATTGTATTTTTTATGGAAATCATATTAATTGAATTTCATGTACTCCATATTACATATACTCCAATTTGTTTATCATAATTTGAGGGAGTGTCAGTATTAGTGCTATAAAAGTCGCAGTAAAATTGATAATTTTGTCCGGTATTTTATTTTTGCGTATGTTTAAAGTTTCAAATATTTGTTGTTTCACTTTTATTAGAAGTTTTATGAAAATGGATATATATATATATATATATATATATATATATATATATATATATAATATAACGCTGTAAAATATACCGTAATGGATGGTAAAACGGAGATGAAAACTTTGAAACAAACACAACTAAGAACTTATTGCCCATTTGCAACAATATTCAATGGCCATAAGGGGAGATAATATATGATTAACAAAACATAAATTCTATATTAATAGTAATTATTTACTCTATCTTTTCCGTGGCAATGTACTAATATGTGATTCACGTAAAGCTGACTCTCCCTACCCTGGAGACCGAGGAAGTCAATTCAGAATAAATAGTAATTTCACCACTCCTAATCCCAATTGAAAATTATGATGTGATATAAAACACTTCACAAGTCAACATTTGCCTTTGAAACGCCCCAATTTTATGTACTCCTTAAAATCCAGTGCCTCGCTGAATAGTGAATCCTACGGAGTGCTTTAGTTTCATAATCAGTCCAATACATCTGCATTTCGCGTTAAACGGAGCGTATACGGCATTTTCGGCTTAGGACCGCATACCCAACAAGATTATACTTCAATTAACGTACTACAAAACCGACTGTTCTAAAAGATATTTATCTAAAACACGTTAAATTGTCATTGCAGCCTTCGTACGATTGGTTTTATATGGTTTGGGGCAGATAATGTGCTTCAATTAATTCTTTATACACCTTTTTTTAGAAAGAACTAACTGCATTGGCGATGACAGTTATATCGTTTACGTTTTTGGAGTGTACCATATGGAGTTTTATAGAAATGTTACTCAATTTGTAACTCTCATACTAGAAATACATTTTATTCTTAAACAAACAGAATGCATTGAATAGCTATTAGAACGGATAGAAATTTTCAGGGTGGAAAACCTAACTCGTTGTTCTTTTGTCGCAGCGGCATTTCTATGGCATACGTGCATTGCCAAAGCGCGCACTTCGCAAACGCTGACTGACCGAAGCAGGAATGAAAACATTTGTCCTCTGAACCTCATGTGATATGCTCCTCTCTCTTTTTGGGATCTCAGACGCTGTAATCATTATGGATACTCACATACACAATTCCATACCTCCGTTTCTTGTCTTGGGTAGTCTTCATCGTCATGGTGGTTTTCTCGTCATGGTGTCTTGTCGACTCATTATCACAAATCGAAAAATCTTTTGATTCTATACGGCGTTGCGTTTACGCGATCTTTTTGTGAGTTCTTAAACTTCTACATGTAAATTAAAATTATGGCCTAATACGAAAATAACTCGACTTTCGACATTTGACATTTAAAAACATGAACTCTAATTAATATTAATGTACCGTAATATTCAGGATCTTCTTGCGTAGTGATACACCTTAGTGGAATTTCATCCATTTCGGGTTTCGCAGCACACTCTGCAAGCAATTCTTACAATAATATTTTTTTAAAATATCTGTTGCACTTTAACACTTTCGAGTTTTGGTGTGACATTTGCGTACTGCAGCATCTCCACAAGTTTTCTTGGAACATGGGTGATGGACCGTGTGGTGTTAGGGGATCAACAAATCCTCTTGAGGCTTTAGATTGTTTTCTCGGTAGGGTTCCACCCTTCAATGCTAGAGCGTCCTTCTATCTCTGCATTGGCCTATAAAGTCTTCTTTCTTTTCGTATATTATCCCTTGAAGTAACCACAATTATTTTTTTCCGACGTGCGAGATACATGTTCGATCCAATTATTTCTCTGAGCTTCTGTTCATTTAATGATTAGGTGATAACTGAATTGTTTAGTTGCTTTGTAGGTGATCTATTCTCGAAACCCTCACTACTTTCCTTAGTGTGTTCACCTCTGTTGTGTCTGTTATTTTCCTTGTGGTTAAATGCGGCAAGTGTGATTAAGTCGAAAATTCCGCTTGGGTTCTGTTCGACGCGGTTTGTCGGCGCGTGCGCAGCGCGTTCTTAAACGGCCGCTCGCTGCAGGAACGCGCGCGCGGTGCATCACCATGGTCACGGCTGCGGCTGCCGCCGATAATCCTCTTACGCTCTCTGCATTATCGGCTCGTAAAGCTGCGATGTGGGGTAATGAGGCTGAACGATACTTAGTCCGCAGCGGCGGCGGACGGGCGGACGGTCGGGCGTGCGCGCGTCGCCAGGACTACTCGTCAGGTCGCGGCGAAGCGCTATCGATCACGCGTGTGCGTGTGCGTTCGCGTGTGCGTGCGGACGCGCGCGCGGCGAGTGGGCGCGTGGCGATCGGCGTGCGATGAGTTGGAAGCGTCATGACGGTGCAGAATGGCGCACGTTGCCGGAGAGTGCTGTGCGGCGTGCTTAAAGGCAATGTAGACACGCGGTGTTGGGGAAGTCGGAATGGGCGAGGAAGATTCTCTGATATGAAATTGCTGTATGGATTATATTAAAATTTTCGAACAAATATTGGAAGTAAAAAAATGAACATTACGACCAAACGTACTATATTTTACATATTAATAATATTCTTCTCGTTAAAAATTAGTCATTTTCTTTACTTTTTGACCTACCTGATTGTATCTCTATTCAACGTAGCGTAGCGTGTAAGGTAACAAATTAAATATTTTTCACCATATACATGCAGGAGGTAATTAAACTGTATTGAGGTTACCTTGCGAATGATTCGCCTGCATTTTGCGATGTTGGAATTTAAGAGACAAAGGCTGCGAGCGGAAGTCCAGTAGCGTAATCTGCCTTTTTTAATCCGTATGGCGGTCGCATCGATCCATCGGCTTCCGCAAGGGCTGAAGCAGTGCGCTGGACACAGCACCCACGCGCTTGCCGCACCGGCGCGGGGGCGCTGTCTTCTTTAATAGAGTTTCGCGTCCCAAGCATTAACCCCGTTTCCCTGCCCTAATCTAAATATAATGCACCCGTTGCCTCCAGGCGCCAAGCCGCCGTCGTGGCCGGCGGCTTGGCGACAGCATTTTGGTGAAGGAGCGGGTGGGTTGCTAATATCTGTTCGCTTTGCGCGAATGTTCTCCTCCGTTGCGAAAGCTTCCGGCTTTACCGTCACCCGCCGGCGACTCCTTGTGTGTTACAAGGAACGAATTCCATCCGTTTTGTGATCCACCTCTCGCATCTGACATCCATAAACCTTCCCCAGAGCGTCGCGGATAGGAAGAGAAAGAACGGTTCTGCCTTTCGGGGGTCTTTTAGAAACGCCAAATTGTTTGGAACATTGATCCTTGGCCTAATTGCCCCGCACTTCGACTCGATTTTCATGCTTGCGTTTGAGGATCGATTCCGTAATTTCAACGCGCTCGTGCATGCGCATGCTATTTGAGTTGTTCACAAAACGCTAGGGCAGAAGGAAAGGAGTGCTAGTGTCGCCCGACAGCTGCTTTGCGTGAAGTTCGCCAACTTGGCGCGCTATAAATTTGACGCATTTATGAGAAGTATAAAATAAGTGGGAATCAACTTATTGTAATAATCGTACGTGAATGGGCAGACCGTTTGTGAATAATAACGAACATCAGTGCACCATTTTTCACCAGACGCTCTTCCTTGTGTCTAACCAGCGGACGCGTGGCCCATGCGTCATCCCTGTACCTTTGGTAGCAGTCTGCTTTTTTAGTTTCTGCAAGAAGTTTCAAGGATAGAGCCTTTTATCTACCGCAAGAAGGTGCAAGGGTAGAACATTTTAGTTCCTCCATGAAGGTGCAAGAGTGTACCCTTTTAGTTTCCACAAGCTGTTGCAAGGGTAGAACCTTTTAGTCACCTCAAGAAGGTGCAAGAGTAGAGTCTTTTAGTTCATGCAAAACGGCGCAGGGGAAGAGCACTCCAGCTGTTCATAGCTGTTGAGAGGCCCTGTCACGCCTAGCTGTCGCGTGGGGTCTCGGTGCTCTGGCAGATGCAACGCTGGCGCTACATTATGCACTCGGCGCGCGGCAGAGAAGCGGAAGTGATGTCTGCAAGAGCAGAAGTACGAGGTATACGTTGGAATTTTTTACCTGAGACATTTTACCCATTGGGTAAACTCTAACGTCTTTTTGCACAACAGCGTTGGTAAAACTCGCACGAATCAGATGGCTCGAGGGGGTATGGATTCGACTTTGAACGTCTTTGCCCGTAAACCTGTACCCCTACGGATTATTTTAAACCTACAAAGATTTAAGTTTTTCTTGACGACCCAAAAAGATCTCTCAATTTATAATTTTCATATGCTCGACCGTTTCTTCAACAGATCGCTGCCTCCAAGGAATAATAATTATAATAATAATAATAATAATAATAATAATAATAATAATAATAATAATAATAATAATAATAATACAATAGATGTACGGAGATTCATCTTAAATGTACGACCTTTAGCATATGTTCAGATCATTACTGTAATAATTTTATGTCACCGGTGATTTGCAAATACAATTTTGAAACATTTAATGAATATTATTAGGAAATATGTGAAGTAATTACCAATCTTTTTAATCATTATCGTTCTCTATCGATTTCTTTCATTACTTAATGGCATCGTTTTCAATTCCTCCCAAAGGAGCAAGTTCGAAGTCTCCCCTGCTTAGTCGCACCCTGGTGCCCCTCACTGCTTCATTATTTCCCATTCCATTCTTGCCTCCCCGCCCGTGTGCACTGCGAGTCCTTTTCTCCAGTCTTTCCACTAGGTCAGTACCAATAAATTATTAGTGCAAATCTTAGGTTGTCGGCCAAAGGGCCGGCTTCATCCATAGGTTAAGTTAGAAATAAGTGAGTAAGTAAGCTCTGCCGCCTTCTTTGCCGCATAAGCCAAAGAGCTGCGGTGCATGTACCCCCAACATTACAATAAACTCCCGCTTCGCCAGGGCTACTGACGGGGGGAAAGTTGAAAAAGAAAAAAAAGCTACCCGCCATTCGCATATCGCGGCCTCCGTCCTGCGATTGGGCGTCTGCTAGCTGTCCCCTGCCACCTGCCCCCTGCCCCCTGCCCCCTGCCCACTGCGCCTCGAAAACTAAACCAGGACGCCCCTCCCACTTCATCTGGCCAACAACCCGCGTCCACCCGACACCTACTCCCCATCCCCTTCTCTTTTTTGCATCTATCTCTTCTACTCCTTGCCTTTTCACGCCTTCTCTTACCACCGCCTCTCCATTCCCTCGCTTTCTCTCTCCCTCGCTTCTTCTTTTTATCGCTTTCTCTTTTGCTTGCCTACTCATTCTCGCGCTCCTTTACGTCACTTTCCCTCTCTCTGCCCTTCTTCCCCTTTTCTACTTTAACTTGCCCCTCCTCTCCGACCGTTGGTCCCCTCCTGATCGCCCCATCACAGCTCCCATTGCTGCATACCCTTGATTCAGTGTCCCCGCCCGCACCCTTGCCGGCGCCCCAGAACCCCCATTTCTATCACCTCCTCTTCCATTGCGACCGTTACCATCCCCAGCTCCCCACTCCTGTAATTTCATCCCGAGTCGCCGTCGCACTTTTAACTGCTGCCGCCCTCTTTCCGTCCGCCTGGCTGAATTAAGCTCCAATTACAGGGCACACTTGCAATTATCACCCCGTGTCACAGAAAATAACATTTCGTTCTTCTAACTAGCAAATCTTGTTCTCGTTAAAAAAAAAGTCCGAATCAAATGGACACATTCATTTGAAGTAGCAATTAAATTCCGAGATCTTTTCTTTCGCTTTTCTCTCTTTGATTGCCGATAATAGAAAAAATCAAGGGAGAGCTGTGAAATAAAAAAATCGACGGAACGGTGGGCAGACTGGGACAAAAATCAAAATGCATGGTCCGTGAGAGAATTTAAAAAAGGAGTCGCTATCGTAAGTCAATGCCGATGAAGAGACGTGGCGCATAGGCTTTTTAGTGAAGCATCTCCATCGCGAAGTATTAAACATTTTACCTACTATCTGGGGAACAGTACCGCTTCAGAATTTAAAAAAAAACATACCTGTTTACTTGTGATCACGAAAAGGGGGGAAAAAGAGTAAAAAGATAATCTACTAGGACGCTCCTCTCTTCCGAATTAGTGGAGCAGCAATGCTAGAATATTAGTGTAAATGACTGATATCTAAAATTCAGATTTTAAGAAATGCATATCTCCTTATTTTCGAAAATTGAAGGCAAACTTACTACTAACGAATAACACGCCTTACGCGAGCAATGTGGTAATACGTTTTAAAGGGAGCCAATGGAAATTTTAACAAGAAAAGTTTATTTTTATTCAATAGAAGAAATTAATCGATCGATTATTGAGATTGGGTAATTATATTCAAAGTCCTATGACTTCTTTTTAAACTTATGAAACTTTTTCCTGGATATACAATTGCAATTAGCAGGAAATTTAAAAAAAATCTCCTCTAGCGTTGCGTTACTTCAAATGGTGCTGGCGTTTGGCGGACCAAAATCGGATGCCCAAGCCACGCGCGGAATGAATTGAATTTTCTCACAAAAGTAGTTCCATGATTTGTTAAAGAACTTTCATTTCTAGAAGTTCTGTGAACATCGTGCACGTTAAAAATAATTTAAGTGTGAACATTTTATATTCGTGTGATTAGGCATCGTTAAATATACATTGTAAATTAGGAATTAACGAGATTATAAAAAGAACGCTGTCATTGTCTATTGATTATGTATGTAAGGGTGTAATTTGATGTGTGATAGATTTTCCAAAATGAGCATTGAATGTGTTAGCCTAATCGTGTTTGTGAGATAAAAGTAATGAAGCGCAGATAGAAGAAGCAGAAAAAGTTGCAGATTGTACTGAAGATGCAGGCGGAGGTCACTACTGCGAGGACAAAGCAGGAGGGCGCCAGGGGAAGGAAGGAGGAGCGGGAGCGGGAGGGTGAGGGACGAAGTCGCGGAGACGAATTAGACTCCGCGCCAGGTGACACAATGATGAATTACCGTCTGTCATGTCGCCGACGCCCGGCGGCCCAGCGCCGGATTTGCAGCGGGCGCCGCTGATTGCGTGGCCGAGCCCCATCCTCCAGCACCTCCCTCCCACTCACTCCACCACTCCCGCCGCCCGCCCCGACACACTTGCCCCCTCACTTTCGCTCAAGCCCTCCCCACAGCCTCACACACCTACCCGTTACCCTCGCTTGCTTCGCCCAGATACCCCCGACCCCCCGCCCAGATGCTCTCATAACCCCCGCTCAGTTACACACTCCCCTCCGCCCAGATACTCACGCCCCCTCGCCCAGATACTCACGCCCTCGCAACACATATACTCACGACCCCTCGTTCAGATACCCCCTCTCCCAATGATACTCACGCCCTTTCCGCTCCGTTCAGGTACTCTTGCCCCGTCGCCCAGATACACACCCCCTCCCAGCCCAGATACTCACGCCCCCCGTCCAGATACCCATGCCCCTTCCCAACAAGTTTCTCTCGTCCTCGACATTCATCCCCTCGAAACTCAGGCTCACGACAGTGAAGCCACGTCACTGAAACCTCGACACTCACAGCCTCTCAGCTATCAGTTCCCCGACACTCATGTTCACGACACACGCCCACTCTCAACACTCAGCCCTTCTCCCCGACACTCATACCACCGACACCCACGCTCCCGACACTCACGCTCGCCCTAACACTCACGTCCCCCACCACCACGCCTATCACAGCCCCTACCCCAAGCCCGTGCCCAGCCGCCTCTCACAGTCTGCACCCGTCGCCTGCAACCCCTATCCGCTCTCCACCAACCCACACGTCGGGCCGTGTGACCGCGACGGCGGTGGCGCCGCCCGCCTCCCAGATTTGCTCGGCTCTCGGAAATCGGCGGCGCGACCCCACGGGGAGCTTTCATTTCCGGCGCGCCCGCCCCGGGGCGGCGACGCGCTGTCTGTCGCCCGCCGCCCGGCGCTGCGCGACGCCCCCGACAGGTTTACGAACTTCTCTGGCCGCTCGCACGACGCGGCGGCGGCTCTTGGTGCGGCTTCCGAGGCGCCCGTCGAGTAATGGCCCCGCGCGTCTGAATTAACAAGGAATGACCCGAGGGTGAGGCTCGTTCCGTCAATTTGAGGGCATCAGATATGCTCTACACTTTCAAAACGCCGATTTTTAATAGATTTGAGAATCATATCAATGTTTTCCTCTTACGGAATTGAGATGTGCTGAAGTATTTCTGGTAAAAGACACAGAATAAACAAATAAGATCAGGTGGAGGAAACAAGAAATTTTCTAAAATTGGAAATGAGAAAAAAGTTTTACAAATAATTTTCGTAGTTGCTTGAGGAGATTACGTGTGAAAATTCCTTCTGATGAGTGTAATAACATTAGAACGATAAGTGGAAGCTGTATAGATAAGTAGAATTTCCTGTGTCTTTTTCGAAATAAGCAGTTTTGCTGCTGAAGGCGTGCGGTGCAGGACGTTCTTTTGACAGCGCTCGCGTCCGTCCACGGCCGCTTTCCCAGCCACATCGCTTCTGTGAAAACATTAGGAATAGAATTGGCCCGTTGTAAGTGTGACGGCTCTGAGGTTCCCGGACGAAACGAGGTTTGTGAGGAAAGGCCTCGCCCGGACTCGCCTTGGTCTCGTCCTCCCTCCGCGTCACCTCGCGCGCCCGTTGCCAACGCAACGCGCGCGCTCTAACCTTGTTTGGACCTCCTGCTCCTTTCTTTTATTCTGCGCTGCTCCAACCCACCGACGGGCGCTCCCGCGTCACCTCGTCAGATCGTTCAGCCTGACGCTTTCGTTAACGTCGTCATCTTCCTCGTCTTTGTGAAAGTCATTCTATCGTTATTGCCATGTGGCTATCTCATAGTGCACCATTAGTATAGATGTGATTTCAGATTTCCTGTTGTTCTCCTTCACCAAAGTTTCCATAGTGTCATTGAGGCCAGAATTCCAATTTTATATATATATAAACGATTGTGATTTTTTGAAGACTTGTCGATTGTCATCATCCATGGTTGACCATCTTCATCGTTCTTCTGTTTAATGAACATACAATCGTGTATTAATAATTACTTATACGCACGTGCATTAAGCATCGCCTTATATTCCTGAATTCCACTCTTATTTTTGCATTACTTTATTTTTTGTAGCAAATTGTACATGTTTACAAAATATTTCCTGCATTTTATCTAACTTGATAGATATTTTATTGTTATTCTCAATTTTACATCAATTTTATGGATGAAGTATTTTCTGACTAAATTCGATTAGCTCAATGCTATAAAAAACCCTAATTGAATATTACTATAAGCACTTGATGCATGTATAAATAATCAAGTGAACTAAAACTAAATGAATAAACAACCCATGGTTGTCCAAGGTATAACTGAGAGGTAAATTTGTAAACAAGGTAATTATAAAATAGTCTGATAACTCTTTCATATTTCTTTGAATTAAAATTGTTACATGTTATAATATCCTCACTGATGTGGAACAGATTATTACAAAAGCGTATCCTACGGTGACAGCATCACAAGGTTTTTTTAAATGTCAGTTTATGTCTCTGGATGACTATTCATTTGCATATTGTAGCAAACAAATGGGATATTATCAAATCAAGGATTCTTTTGTGACGATGAAAAGCGTATCGAATAGGCAATGTTAATACTAACATGACGCGTTCGCTTAGCTGCTTTGTGTATTTGCTGCCAGAACATTAGCATTAATTTTAAAAATAACCATCTCGTTTTGTCCATTAAAATGATATTCATAGTATTATTTTAATCGAAAATAAAATTGGTATTTTATCTTAAGAACTGGGACCCAACACGGGATAACACCACGGGAAGCTAATACCCTGCCCACCATTCTAGAGACTTTAATAACAATAATAATAATAATAATAATAGTAATAATACTAATAATACTAATAATAATAATAATAATAATAATAATAATAATAATAATAATAATAATAATTAGAAGAAGAAGAAGAAGAAGAAGAAGATATAACAAAAAATTTGATGCCGATCCGATGGCCCTGAGAGCTAAGACAGTAGTGCCATAGCGGTCACGGACCAGAAGATCGCGCGTTTGAGTCTCACCTTGGGCATGGTTGTGCTGTGTGTGTCTCTGTATATTTGTGTATTTCATCATTCATCATCATCGTCACAATTTCTTTCCATCTCCCACGGCTAACAACCCTGAGGTATAAAATTGGAACCAGCATTAAAAAGTTGATTTCCCCCTATAGAAAAGTAACGAGCAGCTACCCCCGATAATCAAGTCTGAGCCTCGAAGGGATGAACGTAGCGCGTGGCCCAATGAAGGCCGATACACGAAACAAACAAACAAAAAACGACAATGATGAAGATGAGCTTATGAAGTACGTCCTCTCCTCCAGAGCTGCCCGTCGTGTGGGCGGTGCGGCGCCGCCGCCGCCGCGGCATAAGCGTCGCGTGCCGGTGGCGTGCCCGGTCTACCGCGCGGCGTCTAAATCAGAGGGATCTACGCAAAGTTCGCCCCCCATCCCGCTCACCGCACCTCATTCGCGACGTACTTTCGAGAGGAAAGGAGGGGGAGGCGACTTCCATGGTGAGAAGTTTGTTGACGGAACGCCCCGAAAGCTTGTCCCGACGCGCGAGGTCGGCGGGAAGTTACGCTCGGCGGTCGCGCGGGCGGGG
>BOPP01000001.1:4614258-4630540 GCA_017312745.1 Gryllus bimaculatus
AGTCCTTACCTGCCCTTCCCCTCTCTTGTCGCTGCTCCCCGCCACTCCCGTTCCGCCTCGCTCCGTCCCGCTCCGCCACGGGATTCCCTACGCCGGCCTCGCGCCCAACCCCACGCGTCCCACGTCCCCCGCTCCACGCACCCCTCCCCAGTCCCCGTCCCACTCCCCGCGCCGCCCTTGATTGAGAACCGCGCGCCCGGCGCGGTCTTTTTAGGGCGTGCGTCCCCTCCGCACGAGGTCGCCCGACCGCCACGTATTGACTATGCATATAGACACGGGCGGCGCTTTGATGCCGAAAAACACGGGCGCGCGCACCAGAACTCGCCCTCCCCCACCTCCGCTCCCTCTTGCGCGCGCCCTACTGTAAATTGTCATATTTAATGCATTGAATTAGCATATGCGCGAGTGTAAACATTGTTTGTCACTTGGGCCGCCTTGCGTCGCCGCCGCCTGTGCCCGGCGCGTTTCCGGCGGAGTGGATAGCAAGCGGAGGCCTCGACTCGCTGGTATCGCGGCCGGTCACCGGAAGCGGAATGGCAAATAAATGTAGCAGGCGAAAGGCCCTTTGCGAAAATTCTGAAAGCAACGCGATGACGCTGGCTGGACGAGTTGTGTTGCGGAGGTTATTTTGTGGAGCTGTGAGAGATGTGATGCTAGTGCGCTGCGCGCGTTGTGGAATAGAGTTATTTAAGTTTAGTTGCCGAGTTTTTTGTAGTTTCAAAAAGAAGTGTAAATAGTGTTTTTATTTATTCTTTATAAAAATTATATTTTAATTTGTGGAACGACTAAACGAAATGCGGAATTCTATCTTTCGAGGAACTCGAGTTGTGTAAAGGGAACCTATGTGCATCACTTATGTTCTTGATTTCATATTCTAGTTTTAATCTCTTCTATACTTTGCGTAATTCTATCTTTGCGGTTGACCTAATTCATTGTATTGTATGTAATTTACGTTGATGCCGCAGACTCTGATGATTGGAATCCTTATTAGATTCTTTCCATTCTACTCAATATTCAGGTTTACTCAGTAAAAACTCCACTTAGAATATTCACTAGACTGTTCAAGGTATTGAAATTGAATTTTTATCAAACGATTCAATACTCAAGGGGTTAGTCCATTTTAATTATTACCTTTTTGGCAGCATTTTTTATTGAGACAAATTCATTTTGTAAATGGAACACAATATTTTGTGGGAAAAGATAGATCTTAAAAAGACTAACTCGGCATTGCTACATATGTTGGTGTTTGAGGAATAATTATAAATAAATGAGTTATAAAACCCGGCGGTTTATCAAATTCGAAACATCGCGGCGCGGCTGTATTTCTGAACAGTGTAAAATATCTTTCGATTACGCTTATATTTCGTGTCTATTACTGCAAATGGCGTCTAGTTCTGCGCGCTGCATGCCGTATTTTCTGATCTATCGTTCTCGATTCCTCCAGCTGCTCTCCCGCTCCGCTTCTAGCGTGATCGCGTGGCCGTGCCCAGCGGCACCGCACTTCTTCCAGGTGACTGGCAGCCTCGCCTCGCGTTGACGCGCCCACTGCCGTCGCCGGCGCCACTGCCTGCTTGACGTGCAGAACACAGTTCGGATCTCGCCTCATACCGCAGCCACCTTCCCCTCTCTCTCAGTCTCCCTCTGTCTTCTGCTCATCTCGTGTGTTCGCGGCGCGGGAAAATTCAGGAGATGCGCGTGACTCCTCGTATGACAAGGTTAGAGGTTAGCACTTTTCGCGAAACATCTTGGTGTGGGACATATCCTGAAACGGTGTTGCACATGAGATAATGACGCTCTGAATGTTACTCAACCTTGTATGAAATATTCTACACGGCTTCAGATTATGACCTGTGGCGCACCTATGCATTAGAAGGTGCCTTAAAACCAGGAACTTAAGTCACATATGTAACTTATTTATAAGAAATTTTCCCCCACAGCTTCATCGGCGAAAGTGATCATCTTTGTCCCGCCAACGTGCCCTAGAAATGTGTAACCTTTATTCTTATCCTTTGTGTATTAGGCCTTTGTGAGGTGTCGTCGGCAGCCTTCGTCAGCGACGGTGGCGGCGCGGGTACTGGGCGTGTGATGAAACCTTGAGCCGTGAGAGCAATTTTAAGTTGATGATGAAGGAATGGGGAATGGGTAGGAGATGATGTCTATAAACAGTGTAATCGTTTCAGAAATCGTATTGACTAAACATTATTTTATTCAACTTTTATTACTCATTTTAGCCTGCGATTTGAACAAATAAATCGTCAGAGCATTCGCGGAATAGTCTGAGTGGTGGTATGACATCAAAACGAAATATGATTATAATGCTGTTATTTAAAATGCATATTCCAAGTTGGAGTGTTTGTTAGAATTTTAGTGAAAACTATAAGTAATATCACGCACATTATTAATTTAAATAACGTCTACCTGCTACAACCACTGATGCCTCTCTACAATTGCCTGAATTCAATGGTTCTCTTTCTCTGCGACTTGGTCATAAAACGATGTAGGTTAAAAGCCTATTCTAAGCGTTTGGTTCTTCAGTAACAATATTTAAAAACTGTACCCTATAACGGCGGTCGTCTCACGTCAGCCCCAAAGGTTGCTTAGTTTTCTGTTAGCGAAGATGTTTAAAATCCAATTTTTGTGTGTGTATTCCAAAGCAACGGTAACTTTCATTGTTCAGTATGTTAACATCTAAAAAAAACCTAAGAGAAAAAATATTAATCACTAACGGAGTTTTAAGTCCAATTGGATTCAAGACTATCATAGTTGAGTAAAATCATATTAAGTTTCCGCGTTCAGAATACTCCGATGGCGAACGCAGGGCTTACAAACCAGAGAGCTGACCGTCTTAACAAATTTTATTCTCGATCAAGGCTGAAACGTCGGCAAAACTGCCTACGACCCAGCGTCGCCACACTGAGAAAAATCTAAAACTCCCAACAACGTTAGAATAGTTGGAATCTACGTGTTCGATGAAAATTACGAAATATTTGAACTGTTTCGCGGTTAAGTGAATCCAGTTGGCACTTCCGTATTGAACATCCATGATTTTTCACCAAATTGATTACCTGTTTGGGCCAGTTTTCGCTGCCTTTAGGCTTGCATGCAGGAATCTGTTGGCTGCAAAGAGTATTTTCCAGAAGCCGAACAGCCAAACGCATTCGAAGGATCGTCCACGGGTTCGATCTGCAACGAGGATTCCGCGCGCGTCAGAGGGTGAGAGATTGAACATCCCATGATTTTGCCACCAATTGGATTTACCTGTTTGGGCCAGTTTTTCGCTGCCTTTAGGTCTGCCATGCAGGAATCTGTTGTGCGTCCGCTGGCGGGCGCGCCGGGACAAAGAAATATATTTCTTCCAGAGCCGAACAGCCAAACGCATGTCGACAGCATCGTCCACGGTTTGACCTGCAAGAGGATATCCGCGCGTCGAGGTGTGAGAGATTGACATCCATGTTTTTCACAATTGATTACCTGTCTTGCCTCGATTGCTGCGTGTTTTCGCGCATTTAGCTGCAATGAGGAAATCTGTGGCTGCAAAGAATTATTTTTCCGCGAGCGAAACAGCAAAGACCGGCCATTCGAAGATCCGTCCACGGCGTTGACCTGCAACAAGATTCCCGCGCGCGAGGTGCGAGCAAGCATTGACATCCATGATTTTCACCAAAATTAGATTACCTTGTTTTGGGCAGTTTTTCGCTGGCTTTAGGTGGCATGCAGGAATCTGTTGGCTGCCAAAGAAGTAATTTTCCAGCAGACGCCACAGATCCAAACGCATCGAAGATCGTTCCACGACGGCTATGAGCCTGCAAAGAGGATCACGGCGCGTCGAGGGTGGCAGAGATTGAACTCCATGATTTTTCACCAATTGATTCTCTTTGGCCAGTTTTCGCTGCCTTTAGGCTGGCATGCAGGAATTCTCGTTCGGCTGCAAAAGAAGTATTCTTTACCCAGAGCCCGACAGCCCCAAACGCATCTCGAAGATCAGTCCACGGGTTGATCATGACAACGAGGTTCCGCGGCGTGCCGACGGGTGGAGAGATTGAACTATCCATGATTTCTTTCACACAAATAGATTACCTGTTTGGGCCAGTTTCGTTGCACTTTAGCTCGCATGCAAGAATCTGTGGTGCTGCAAAGAAGTATTTTCCCAGAGCCGAACAGCATACGCACGCATTCGCAAGACTCGTCCCACGGGTTGAACCTGCAACGAGGATTCCGCGCTCGAGGGTGTGACGAGGGAGCCGCGCCAACCGGAGGAGTTGTCGTCGGGCGCTCGCCTCTGCCTCCTTCGTTATCACTAGGCGCTCGAAGCGCAACTGGCGCCTCCACGTATTCCTGGAAGTGGTCTATAGGGGCGAACGGGCGGGCCGACGCGAGGGCGTATGCGAAGGGGCTCATTTGAACGGAGCGGCGGTGTTCAGCGCACGCCCATCACCCGGCGCAACGTGCGAGACGACTCGGCGGCTATGTTGATTCGCTTTGTACTTTCACCCTCGCCCTGCCTCCTCACTCCTCCCCGCCCCTCCCCTCGCCACCCCGACCGGGCTCCGGCTGGCAGATGAATGAATAAATATTCCACCGTGTGATTCTGCTAGCGACTAAATTTCGAACATTTTTTTATTTACTTGTATTTTAAATATTTAGAGGATGTAACATACATTTCAATCCTGCTGTTTAACATGGTAAACACTGTATTACCAACAAATACAAGCTTCTCTTTGAAGAAAAAACAACAACAAGGAAACTACGCATGTGTATGGTGGGAAATGTATGTTTTGCTACACAGGTTGAGGAAATGCAGAGAACGTCGAGGGAGAAGATTCGGAAGTCAAGGTTTTTGCTGGCAGGCACCGTGTTTTATTTATGTGCACCGTTATAATATTACAATACCGTAAACGACACAGTCGTTTATATTTTATACTGTTTTATAAATAAAATCTTCGTTAAAATATAACTCGTTATGAATTATATCACGATTTCAGTTACGCAAAGATAAAATGAATTCTACAGACACAGAATGTGGAACTCATTACATTCAAAACTAGTTGGAATTGCAATCATGAGGGTCTGTAAGTATTTACATAAAAAAAGTAGAACTCATAACACGTGTGTTGGTGTTTGAGGAAGTCGCCCAAGGGCTCGTCGTCAGCAGCGCTGACTCCGCGCGATCTTCTTTCGCTGGAGCGCCCTTCGCGCGCCCTGTGCCCTTGCGTCGTCAACGCCGCCCTTCCCCCTCCCCATCCCTCACTCCTCGCAACCCGTCCGCGGCTCCCGTCGTGCCAATTGGTTCATCGGGTGCGTAACAAGTAGTCAAACTCTTGTTCGCTCCAAGGCGGAGTGGAGACGTCTTCCAGTTTTCCTCTCCGCCTCCGCCTCCAGATTCTCCGTCACCATCGCTTTTACTCTCGTCCGTGTTCTCTTATCCCTCCTTCTGGCTGGGTTAGCTCAGTGACAACAACCGTTTCCGCCGCAGCATCTCTGACCAGGAGGTCCGAGGGTGGCAGATTTTTGACACTAGCTACGTAGCTGACTCGATTTCAGTCGCTATCTGGAAGGCCATTCTATCGGCCGGATGCTTTTCGGTTTCGGTTCAAGTTATGCTTCAAGTTCACGCGCCTTTTTATCTCTTCCCACAAAAGCCGCCTTTCCTTACGCTGACTCAATATTTCACCTTCTTTCATAATTTAGTTTCTAAGTTAATCATCACTCCACTTCCTCCTATATTTTTAATCTATATTTTCGACTCTAGCCAGATAGCTTGGTCGAGTTGTGTCTGTATGTCTAGAGGAGAATTCTAGCGGCTGGATGCTCTGATCGATAGATTTAGTGGGTTCTCCGATCAGTACTAGGCGAATGCCGAAGCAGAAGCGTAACTAACGGGCCACGGACCACTCGCACTCTTTCCTTCCTCTTCCTTGTACTATCCTTGCCCTTACACACTCGTGCATTACACTACCACATATGACGGGAGACCATTGAGGAGGATAGAGCTTATCCCGGCGGCGCTGCCGCACTGGAGTGAGAAACCTCGTTGGGGAAAACCCTTCTAGCCGACGGTAGGTCGGAGCCTCATCTCACCATCCAGCGGGGGAAGATCAATTGCCAGCTCACGAAGAAAAACTTGCACTACACTTACGGGACTAATGACCTTAGCAGGTGACGCGCCAGGAATTACAATCATTGCCACCTCTGTTCGTCACTGCAACTATCGCTTTAGACCCACCACCTGCACAGCCATCATTGCCATTCACCACTGTTGCTGCGACCGCCACTGCCGTCGCCACCTTCCATGCCGCCGCCGTCTTTCTGCTATGTCTTGTCTGCTGCTAGTGCAGTCACCATCACCATCACAATCACCATAACCACCCGCCTGCCGCCGCCACTACCACCGCTTCCTCGATAAACAGACGCGCATCGCAACGCGGCGCGGCCGGAAGCGCGTGGGGAGGGGGTGAGCGGGGCGGCGGCGGACGTGTCGAGAGAATCCAAAGCGCTCCCAGCAGCACGGAGCGGCGCCCGCGCGCGCGTTGTAGATCCAAGTTATTTACGGTAATTGACAAACTTTAACTTCGTTTTTCTTGCGCGGGATTTCTTTCCCTTTCCTTTTTTGCCTCCCGTTCCCCGCGCACGCGCGCCGGCACTATGTCTTCGGGAGCCAAAACGTCGCCATCGCTCGCTCGCGTATGCACGCTCAGTTGCTCGCAAGCCGAGCGTCTGCCATGTTGCGGCTTGGTATGAGAGTCGGACGTGTTACTGCGCGCATTAGTTTGTGTAAGTTCACTGATATACATGCGGTGAGACGTTCTCCACGGATCTACGAGAACACGCCCCGAAAAATTAATATAATAAACTGGGTCTTGGAAATCTACTCAATTATTGTTATTTGCCGATAAATTATTTGGGTGTAGATGTAAAATAAATTAAAAGTTCATAAAATGATTAATGTATTTCAATTTTAATAACAACGTACTTACTTGTGTCTTCACTTAGTCTGTATACACTGTCTCTTATTTTGCCTGCATGGCTAGAGATGGAGATCAGGATTGCAATTTTTTGTATAAATTTGAAAAATTTGTGGATTGTAGTTCATTATCTATTATTGAATGTTATTTCGCCGTTTGTGACAGAGAACGAGTAACGAAACGAAGCGAATAACGTGAGCGCAGGCAGCGCCCTCTCGCGAAGGGAGAATCAGAAGATACGACGCGACAATTCCGCACCTCCTCTTTAACACTCCGTACAACCAAGACGCGTTTTAAACTCCATGCGTGTCTCTCCGTATCCTTCCATAGCCTGCGAGTTTCTTCTTCTCCTCCTCCCCCCTTCTCCTTTACCCTCTTCTTGCGACTCGCACTCGCGCCTTGTCTCCCTCCCCCGGTCCAGCCCGGCGAGGCGCGGGCGTGGTGCCGGCGGGGCGGCTCTGTGCGAGACGGATGCTTGGCAAACATTATCATAGAAATAGACTTGGGGCAGAGCCCGGCATATGCGCCGGCGCCGCGTCGGCTCCAGCGCCGCCCCAATCATAAGTTGATGCTGCGAATTGCATGGATAAAGCGGCGGCGAGGGCTGGCGAGGGGCCGGTCGGAGGTGGGATGAGCGGTGAGAGCGGCGGAGTCGGCGATGGTGATAGCGGCAGAGATGCACAGTGCGAAAATTCAGGTCCGCGCCGAAAATCCACTTTACGAGATGTGGTTTGGAAGCTTGTGCAACGCGTCGTATATAATAACTCCCAAAATCTGAAAAAGAATGCAAGAAAACGCGCAAAACGTCTCGGAAGATGAAAATCGAAAGATTGAAGGTAGAGATGTGCAAAGTCTATGATATTACTCTGAAGCGAATACTGGTCAGTATTGGTATCTGCCAAACTTTTATCAGGTAATGAGAAATGTATAAAGTTATGGTGCCATTTCTTTGTGAAGAAAATTTCGCTTTGATGTTCATTTGACGCTGTTTGTCAAATGTTATAATTTCCATCTGAAGAGACAAGAAAAATCAAAGAGAAGAATGCTCGAAAGAAGTATGCATGCTGAAAATGAAACAAAATAATGCACGACTACAACGCGAGCCAAAGAAATGGCGCATCATGGCGAAACTTTCACAACATGTGAAATATGTCTTATAATGCAGTGCCTCCAATTTTCATTCCCTGGCGCCATAACCCGTATGGCGTTAGATTTGAAATGATCGTGATTTCAGTGCGACCATATGATTTTCTAGGTCTTTTTACGCGATGTACGGGGGAAGAAGGAACAGACAGTCGCCCGGCCGGAAGGCTGGGAGAGGGCAGGGTAGAGAAGCAAGAATCGAAGGCGTTTCGTTCTGCTTTATTTAAGACCCTGCTGCAGCTGGCGCTTGAAATTGGTCGGAATAAGCATCGAATGAGATTGGAGCTAACCTTTAAATTTCTCACCCACTGTGTGGCAAGACACGAGCAACTTTTCTATGTCAAAAACTTCCACGAGTATGACAACATATTGTAACTTAAATTTTAGTTTGAATATTCTATTGTTCCCCAGTTTGTAAGTAGTAAGACCTCGTAGGACAGGCTACAAAAACGTGTACAGGGGATTTGGAAGTGGAAAGTCAACTCCAGAAATGGCAGTTTAGAACATATCTGTCCTCTACTCCTGGGATGAGGTACACCTGCAATCTTGTGATGTACCAAGTGTAAATTATGAAAGGTATTTTTCCTTGTAGCTGAGAGGAGTTCCGCACTCTCTGGTACGGCAAGGATGCGCGCAAGCGACCATAACCGCTGGCCATGTACCTCTTCCTCCGCCGCCTACTTCCTTCGGGACCTCGCCCTCCCCCCCCCTTCGCCGTGTCACTTGCAGCAGCAGCAGCAGCATCAGCGGCGGCGGCGGCGGCGGTGACTACGAAACCCAATGGAACCCCGCGCGTCGTGCGGGGAAGGGGGGTCCACGAGCAGTCCCCTTGAGTCACGTGTCCTCACACACGCAGGGAGCCATTGAATGCAATTTTTATACATATTTATATTTGTTGCACTCATGTAAGAGAGAACTGGATTCTCCCCCTCCCATCACACACATACACACACACACATAAATATTGTAAGAGGCTGATTTATTGTCCTGCATAAATATTTTATGTTTACGTTTCAAAATGTGTTTTGTTCTCCTTTTTCGAGTTCGAAATTTACATGCTGCACAGAGTTTCCAAAAGTTGTAAATTTGATGTATGTATGCGATACATATTCATAAGAAAGTTCACCCGTTCCGACTTGCGCTCGGGTAGGTCTGCTGCCGCCGCGCCGCGCCGCACCGCGCGGGGCTGCTCTTGTGCATGTGCCCGTGCTTAATATTAAACTTCGTGCGCGGCGATTCGAGGCGGGCGCTGGCGGTCAGGAAGATTCCGATCTTACATGCCGGCCGCGATGAAGGCCGCATAAATCTCGCGGTTAAAGAATCGCCTCTATTTAGATCAGAACTTTTAATGCGCTCGTGGTTTATTTGGGTATCGGTGCATAATTTGCCGTCGCTTGCGCGATGGAATTTCGGTGCTCGCCTACGTCACTATCAACGATTTGCTGATGTATCTGTTTATGGTACGCTCCAGCAAACTCTACTGTTCAGACAAGTATCTGTCAAATTCTTATTACGTTTACGAATGTTAAACTATGCTCTGAGGATTATTTTCGTAAACTATTAATACTATTATTGCAAAGCATTAACGGCGGTTCTTGCGATTAACGTATGCCTCTGTAGGGAATAAAACGTGCAGTGTGCCGATGTGTCGGAGAAAATATTCGCAAAAACGTTGCGCTCTCCCTGTACTGTCACTCGCACTGACATAGCAGAGATTTCTGATACTTTCATACGTTGCTATTTTGATACCAGCTTCTATTCTCTTCACTCTGTTGAATCGTAAATTGTATGGAGGGAACTTTAAAGGATAAAATTTATAAATATAAATATTAGTATTACTCTTGGAATACATTCGCTAACTTATCTTATAGATAATGTATCGTTTCTGCTTATATTTTGTTACGTGCTGGTGATTAGCTTTTGGTAAATCCGCTTCAAACATTTTTCAAGACCGTTTTCAATCTACGGCCCCCAAAAAATGTAATATAATGGTTGGCTCTATTTCATAAATTTACACATATTTATAAATTATATTTTAATTTTATTTATTGTTATACGAGAAAACAACATTTTATAGCAACGATGGAAACAAAATTACGTTAAGTGATGAAAATCTACCTCCAGTCTATTTCTCGTGCCACCAGCTTGGAAACCCATGAGTACTACTTATAAAACTACTATAGTCGGAGCTACCTCTACTGTTTGTACACGTCACTGTTTTGATACTTGATTCAATACTTTTCTCACAGTTAAATCCTGAACTATGTGTAGTTTGCAGTCTGTAAACAGTAATATTGCAAAACCATAATATTATTGGACGTATATTACTGGAATTACATAGGTGACAGTATTACATGATTATTCGTGGAGCAAAACTGAACAGTGTGTTTTTCTTATGGTGTTATCTTAATGTTAATGCACTGACTATGTCTGAGTACTTAGAACCTGAAATAACAAGATCAGATATTGTTTTAGACTTGAGTGCAATAGAAATTAGCGTATTTTCTGTATTTATTTCTATGTATAGCAGCCGATAATTCACCAGCGCCCTCCGAGAAAATCTCAAATCTGTCGATAGAATTTATAACTCTTACCCTCCCCGCTCCCCTCTTCGCCCCGCTCCACGCTCCCCGCTCCCGCCGGCACGGCCCGGTCGCAAGCCTCGTTTGTCCTCTGCGAGTGGCGGCTGGGAAATTACGATATCTGATTTTAATTACGTGAAATGACGTTTTAAATAGAATAAAACAATGGCCCCGCTCTTCACAATTGTTTATTGATTCGCCGCAGTTTAGTCCGCGCCTGCATCGGCTTCGACGCGCGCAATCCAGTTGAATAGTTTTTCATCCCCTCCCCGGCCCTCGGGGGCTGTGTTTTCCCACTAAATGGGGCGGGCGGGCGACCGAGGTGGCTGTGCGTGGTTACGCCAAGGTTCTCACGCAAAATGCCGTCCGGGGAATTCCCGTTCGCCCGCTCTCCGACTGTAGAGTGCGCTGGAATGGTTTGTTTGCGCGCTTCGTAAATGCACTAGAACGTTACTGAGCGGCGTTCCCGGAATTCTAGATGCGTGACGCGCTCTATCTGCGGACGTTCTTGTGCGCTCTATGTGGGGCGCGTGGGATCCAGATGAGCAGACGAATGATGCGTGCATTTGATGGGTGCATTCCTTTCGTAGTGGCTTCTGGGGAAGATCTTTGAACATGAATAAACAAACGTGCTGTTGAAAGTATATAATGATGTGTACAAATGATTGTAATTTTCTTATTTTCATAGAGAAGAGCTAATTTGTGCTTGTTTATCAATTTACAAACATTATATCATTAAGTATATTTGCCTGCATTTATTAATTAGCTAATGAACCATTGTCATTTTATTGATGGGGAATATTTTCGACAAATATTTTAAAATTCTTGATTCTTTTCTTTTTTAAATTTTTGAAACACTGCAATTGGTCGGTACCAAATCTTAGTGAACCTGAATTGATCGATAATTTAGTTGCATCCAAACGAGAAAGTTAAATGAAATCACGGATTATTTGTACCAGCTACATGATATATACATTACGTTAGAAGTTGACATCATGGGTGTTTTTGAAATTAGTGTTTCGAGTGGATTTGGAAAGATAAATAAACGTGTATGCAAATATACAAAGATGAAAACAATATCATACAACAATAAATTGGACATTCATAGATCTAGAAATCTCCTCGTGAGCAAGAGCCTTTGATATTCCTCCGGAGTACACCCTATGCTCAGAAATGGAAGAGGGCAAGGCGAGAGACGCGGTGTGCCCCAAGGGGGTCCGTCCCCTCGTCGGCTTTGCCGCCCTGAGTGACGCGCAGCGCATCCGCAGAGGAGGTGGAGGTGTCGGTGATGGCGATGCGCGAAGGAGAGTGTGGCGGCGTGGAGGAACCGATGTTAAAGCAGGAGATAGCAAAGCAAGGCGGAGAGGGTGGAATGGAATGAAATGGGGTGAGGAGAGAATGGACAGAGTGACGAGGTGGGCGGGGCAATGAAGAGCTGGGCGGATTGAGGTGGTGGGGAGTGCGACGGGAAAGAAAGCACGGGGCGTCGTGCAGAAGGCGACGGTGACGAGAGATACGACGACACAGGGCCGATGCGGAGCCAATGCGGGGCGGCGCGGGGCGGCGCGGGGCGGGGGTGTGACTCAGTGGTGGACATATGTCGAGCTTCGCTCCCCTCGTGATCGACGCATATTTTGGCTCCTTCTGCGAACGCTGACAGCTGCTGCTTGTCGATGCTGACGATGTCGTCTTTGCTGTGGGGTGAATTGGGACGGGGTTCATTTGTCTTTATTAGTTTGCTGATTTTCCCATCGAAAAATTCAGGATTCTCATTCCTGTTAGTGCACTTTCCTAGTGGAGAGTCTCAAATGATTGTATTTGACGCGACGTTTTGTCCTCGGTGCCATGAGATAAAGGGATAGTTGGTACGAAAACATCCCCATGCCGTATTCTGGTCTTCTGAACCTGAGAAGTATATTTTCTCATCACACAGCAACATATAGTGGGACATTGTAAGGAAAATGCAAACTATAATCTTGCTTGACCGGAAATCGAACCCGGGGTCGTGTCATGGAAAGTGAGCTGACGCTGACGAGTGAGCTAAGCCTCCAGGCCAGTGAGTCTGTGTATACTACTTGAATATTTGATGTATATGAAATGTTTTACTTAATGTTTTGAATTCATTCATGACTTTGTTACGTGATGTCATGCCAATACTCTGAGAGATTGTTCGGAATTAAGAGAAAAATGTGATGATTTTAATACTTCAGATGTGTCTTATCTAATTTTTGTTAATCAAACGTTCACTTTCGAGTAATTTTACTTGTCAAGTGAACTTTGTATTTGCAATGTTTTCAAGCCTGTAACGTACGTTTAATATAAATGTAAAAAAGCACTAACAAAAAACGTTTGATGCATTTCTACTTTAGTGACAGCTTTTATCAATGCTTGTACACAAAATAAATAGCTGACAGTCGAATTCTGTGGCTTTTGTAAAAATCATTTGTTACTACTAAAATTCCAGTCAGGGAAATTTCTTATGGCAGTTCCAAATTAATTACACTTGTAAAATCTGCTTTCCGCGCTTGCATTCTTGATTGTGCATGCACCCTTTTGCCACCATCCATTGGACGTTATGAAGTTAATTATTGTAGATTTCCAAGGTAGTTTCGTATTTATTGTTTCATAGCTTATTTCTTTTGGAAATAAAACACATTAATGAATGTAGAAAATTCTACGTGGTATTTTGAACTAAATGTTAGTACTTGAAAATGATTGGAAGGAATATAGTCTTCACACATTGTGTAATGAACAAGGAAATAATTTCCTCAAAGATACATGAACGCTTGCTGAGTGGGAGTAAAAAGACGAGTGGACTACTTTCCCAAACCCGAAGACAAGTTGTGCAAGACAACGCAATCTTTCATTTCAATATTTAATAAATATTAAATATTCGAGCAGAATAAATTATCATATATATCGCTAGGATTTAGAAAGTCTTAATCCCATGTTTTCCACTAACGTATAAGGATAACTCTCGGGAGTATTGATGTATTTTATATGTGGTAGGTACTACGAATATTTCATTCAGTTACTTTCTGTACGTGTGTCTCTTTCCTCCTTCCCTCTGTCGGTCTGCTCGCCTTCGCCTTCGCCTTCGCCTTCGCCATCGCGTCCGTTGCGTCCTCCCCTCTCCCGCGCGTTCGCGGCCGTCGATGCCGAGGGTTCATCTGCATCCCCCCGCGGGTGTCGCATTAACAAGAGGTGCCCCGTCGCGCCCCCGCGCCTCCGGAGGGGCCGGGAGGGGCAGGGGGGCACGAGATCTGAAGGCTGGAGGGCGCACTCATGTTGCTCCTCGGGAGGGCCCAAGGGCACCGCCCCCTTCGCTGGCCTCGCCCTCCTCGCTTCGCCTCGCCTGGTCTGGTCTGGTCTGGCCTCGCCTCGCCTCGCGTCTGAAGGGCCCTCCAACAGACAGACGAAAGCGGCTAATGGAAGATATCGTGTTGGTTGCAGAACGTGGACATATTTACCTCGGTGTGCTAGGTACAGAGAACAATTCAGTCATTGAGTGTCCTGCTGATCGTTCTTGCGCAATGGAGGCTTAGAGGGAACTTCATTCGCCCCTTTGATTCTGGCTTCCTTGAAATCTATGATATGCTAAATAGTATTGAGCCGAACATATTATGAAAGGTGAAGACTGCGCGTAAATCGAAGATTTTTTTACTCACATTTGCTTTACATCAACGTTAGCTTTCAGTCAAACATATTAAAACACAGACATATTAAATTAAATTACATCTATAGCAAACATGTTTAAAAACAATTTCAGAATATAATTACATTGTTTTTTAATCAAATAGATATCATTTCAAGTACTGTACGCAATCGTAAATTGTATTATAACCGATATCGGGAAAATGAATCACTTTTGTACTTGTCCATTTCCTCAGAGCACACAATTCCATCATATGAGAAGCTTTACTATAAAAACTCTCTTGCCCGATTTGAAGAATCTGCTCTAGATTGTGACCTCTAAACCAAATTCCGTGAAAACCCCTATTGCATTCTGATCGTTATTCATTCATGTGATTTTTTTAAAAAAAATGCCGCAAAGACAAAATGGGATTTAGTGGCGACACTCTTGAAAAATGTGCATCGTTTAGTGATCACCAGGGATTACTTAAACTAAGGAATATAAGTATGTTCTGGTGACTGTGTACGAATCTATGTACTGTACAAAAATAGAATGTAATTTAATACTATTGCTTTTAATTTATCGATTTTTGTACGTAAAGGACAAAATATTACGGAACAGACTTAGTTTCCATTGTAACAATCAAATAAATAGCATTTCACTTCATCAAAATATATTGTAGATATAAAGATATAGAAATAAGTTATTCAGAATAATGGATGGGTAGTGACTGTCACCTCGAGCTAAACAGAATCTCATTTCCGGGAAAATATATAAAATCACCCTTTTTAATAGATTTTTTTAGGATTTCGAATGTTTTTATATACTCATACATTACTGCTCTGTGTAATATTTTGTGTGACATTAATGTCATATAAACGTGACATGTGGAAATCCCCATATTTCGTATTTTCATATAGAAATACGCTGGAAACGAATTATTTGGTTGTACTTATATTAACGGTTAAAATAAATTTACCAATAAATCATAATAAAGAAAACATGCCCACGAATGATCAGAATAGTTATTCATTCTCCTGTTTGTAAACAGTAGCAAAGCTTTTGCGACAACTGGTCCTGTTTCATGTAAAGCTCTAACGAGAATATCGAAACGCCTTGTTTCTGTGCAAAAACTGTTTCATTATAACTCCATGTAGCAAAATATTGTTTAATTTACCAGCGTAATTGCAATCTTGACCAATTAGTTTTTAAATTCCAGGTAATGCTAATATAATGGTTACATTCGGGAGCCCGGCGCAGAGGTCATCAAGAGAAAAGCGGTGGGGTCGTCCAGCGGCGTGACAGAAAGAACGGAGAAGCTGAGGGGGGCGCTAGCGGCGGAGGATATTGCGAACATAAATCTAGGGCTTGGAACCTTTCTTCCTCCATTTCACTGTTTTCGCTGAAATATGAAAGTCGACTTCTAGATCCCGTCATGCAAAACTAGACCGTCCTCATGAAATATTTTTATTATGAAGCGCCATGTGAGGTAGTAAATGTTTCTACCTCCCTGTGAAGTGGGTTCGAAGCGGTAGCTGGCCAGGAAGCGGGGGACCCATCAACTGAGATGACGTAACTGATTATCTTTTTAGTCGGTTAAACTTAACTGCTCGTTAACTCCAAATTAAATGTCCGCAGTCGTCGGCAAGGAAAGCATGTAATGAAAACGTTGAAAGAGAAGGCCAAGGTTTTCTTTTTCTTCTGAAAAAAAAAAATTAAAGGGATTTCTGGCCATGGGCTTCGGTCGGCGGGTTGAGGGGTCGAGTTGGGCTCAGTCTGAGAAAAATGTGACTGAAGATTGCGAGATTATTACTATGAAAAAGACCTTAAAATGTGGGGATGCGACTATCAGAGGTAGAGAGCGAGAGAGAGCGAAAGAGAACGAGAGAAATAGAGCGAGAGAGAGAGCGAGAGAGAGAGAGAGAGCGAGCGAGAGAGAGAGCGAGCGAGAGAGAGAGCGA
>BOPP01000001.1:4631994-4642732 GCA_017312745.1 Gryllus bimaculatus
CGGTGTGTCGAGGATGTGGGTGGGGGTGAAATTGTAGAGTGATTAGGTGAGTCACCGGCGTGGTGGAAGAAAGCAGAAATGATGTGTGTACGGAATGTGCTACAGGTAAATAGTTAACAAGAGGATTGTTAGAGGGAATGTGAGGGGTCACGGGATGGAGTCAGTTCAGAGAGAATACCCAGACGAGATATCAAATAATGGATAATTTGATTTATCGGAGTACGTTCATTGAAGCAAGTAGATTTATGAGACTTGTCATACGCCAATAAAACTAGTTAGATGCAATTATCTACATCTGTCTTACCGAATAAACTATTTCAAATGCGTTTGCAGAGTTGATATTGTGTGCATTAGTTAGAATCAATATGGCATTTCTATGGTGTTAGCATATATGAGTCCTTGTGAGCGTCATTGCTATCCAACGAGAAAAAAATACACCCTGAACTAAAATTGCATTTTACTTTTCATTATTTCTGCATTTCAACCTTTTTTTCGTGAAAAAATGTTTCGAAATGATTTTATGTGAAAAAGGAAAACATTTGTTTTAACGAGTGGAAATTTGCATCAAAATGTATTTTTATTTTTCGTAGAATATTTTTGTAATGTCCTTTCGCGCAGTTTTCGATGACTTTCTGAATTGTTTTCTCTCAACTGCATCAATTTTCGATCTCAATGATAATCTTGTTATGGTATTTGCAAATCTGAAATATACTGTCTAAAAATGTAGTTATAAATATTTTAAGTGATAAATATATTTTATGAAAGTAGATATTTTTTGGAAGATCTTTTTGTTTACCTATATTTCTGGAAACCGTTGTTTACTGCTTTTCCTGCATTTTTAGCAAATTCAAATTATAAATTTTGTAACAATTAATATGATTTTGCCTGCGTAATGAATGTCTAATAATATATTAGATAGATACTTTTTAATGAGAATGTATTAATTAACCTCGTTTGGTTCATTTTGTCAATCTCAACAAATACAATTCAACTATTAGACCTTTCTTCGAGAATCGTATAGTCCTCAGCAAAAGAAGCACATGTAGCTGGTCTCCCATTTAGCGCATTGATACTGCTATTTTCGATTGCCTTTTTAATTGCTATTAGTTCAGCGGGCGGGTTGCTAGAACATTTCACGACCTACCCACCGCCTTACTTTTCGTCTCTGCGCGAGGCGCCGCTGTGTGTGCAGGAAGCAGTTACGACAACCCGGCACCAAACAGCCACCCTGCCAGAAGTAATGACCCGACTATTGTTTCTGAATTGGATTTGATCCAACAACCCAGTTCACTTCGACATCGGGATACATCAAATAACTGGACCGACTTCTTTCTTTTTCTTCTTCTCTTATTAAGCTCGTGTCTTTGTAGCAGTAGTCACGAAGTTCTTCCAATTTGGTCCATGGCTAATTTGAGTCAAAGGAACACTTGTTTTCCCCTAATGAGGGTTGTGTGTCTTTTCCGTTCGTTAGTGTGGGTTGTTTGATGTCCCGTTGCTGCCTCCGGAAGGAGGCAAAGCTTGGACGTGTGTGCGGGGTATTGGAATGGCCTGCCCAAGGCACTCGCGGCGTTTTTGAGGCCCTGAAGTCGGCCGTTTGGCGGAGATAAATTCTCAGCTCTCCCTTCCGACAAAAGCCGAAGACCAGATACTTCAATTTGGCTTAGGTTCTCTTGAATTAGGACGCAGTCTTCTTGGTGGGTTTTCTCCTACATGAGAATTATCCTCTAGGGTCGAGGGGGGGGTGAGGCGATATGGATTGTACTTGTTACGAGTAGTTTACAGACCCTCGGAGTGAATATTGAGCTGCAGTGTGCACAGACACATGAAGCTGACATTTCAAACTTTATCTTCAATTTACATCTTTACATTTTCAAATGCGTTTGTAGGCTCAAATTTCTTACACGTAATTGTGTATTATTTTGGTGTAACTTACAGTTTTAGTCTTTAAGTTGTTTTTAATTAACACTGTATCGTTAACTACTCATTTTATGGTCACGAACGCAATTTCCACTTTTATATACAATTTCTCAGCATAAATGTTACAAACGTACAAATTTTATTTTCCCATTTGTCACGATATTCATAATCTTTATCCGTCAAGTATAACATTAATGATACATTTAATAAATTCAATTGATTTTATGATAAATCAATTACGGGTTTTCCAGATGACGTGAAGAGCATTTTCTTCAAATGCATGACCATTTCCCAAACTGACAGATAAAAAAGGAGAAAATCAGGCGTTCAGCGTTTTAACAGAATTTTTTTAAACTATATAAGACCACGGGCCTCCTTCCATAATGTTGAGTGCGGTCACGGCCTGGCCCTGGTCACTTCCTGGCCCGTTTTGTGCTCCCGCCCATGGTGGTGGATGAGAGGAAGCATTCCATAACATGTGTTGTATGACTGCGATTGGTATCTCGGCGATGTACTGGCTTGGGTCAAGTCCGCTTATGACCGAGTCGTGGGCAGTCGCGCCCCCTTCCTGTCCCGCATCGCAGGCTTTCCGGGCGTCAGGCAAGTGGTCGCGATGCTTCATAAATATCAGCTCCAATTTGTTCGTGTCGCGGTCGGCGCGCCGGTGCGCCTGGGCGCGTACATTGGGAGGGGGGGGTGACGCCCTCGAAACACGATGTCCCCTAACCCGCGAGGTCCCTGACCCCTCCGCCTGCTTTCAGCGCTGTCTCTGCTTCCGTCAGTTCTGCCCTTGCACCTCTGAGTGTTTCTCTCAGCCTCCAGCCGTCATTTTTTTATCACGTTTTACTTTTCACTTGAGTTTGTTTCCCCGCTATTTATGGATTTGCTTACGAGTACCTAGAAACGTCAATACCGCGTTTTGAGTACCTCAACACCCCCTTGAGAGCGCACGATATTTTCTCTCCACTCTTCTTCACACCCACATACACTTACGTATAAACAAAATGTTAAATTTTTTTATTGAATGTAAAGGAGAAGTTTTTATCTGTGCTCTTTATATCTGCCCATAAAACATTATAGATATTTTGTTAAAATTATAATTAAGTAAGACATTCTGAACAATCCCCCAAAGTAACCATGAAGAAATCTCTCCGTTTTATTATCGACTAGCAATAGATGTCAGTGGCGGTTGGTTTGGAGCAATTGACAAAAAAATAGTTTCTTGAAATGTTATTTACTATATCATGACAATTTTTTGTTTTGAATACATTCTTGTTTCTGGAAAAATATATCGATGTGGGGAAAACAACGGACACAAAACATCGATATTAATATATCGATGTATCTGGTTGAAAACAACGATGTTTTAAAAACATCTATTTTTTTTGCCACTCTAACCACAGCAATTGACACACTCTTAAACGTAAGTCAATGTCTTTCTCGCTCTCTTTTTCTTTATTTCCCTTCATATTCCATTCTTAACATTTCTATTTCTTTCCATTGATTTTCCAAACATTCCTTTTTTATCTTTACTCTTCACCAAAATGTATTTCTTAAATTTGTCGTTTGTTCCTCTTTTTGTTTTTGTCCTTAACTACTTCACAAAAATATTATCTTTTCCATCATGTTTGTTTTTGCTTTTTCGTTCTTTATAAAATTTACTATTTCCATTCTCTAATGCAGAGATCTCTAAAACGTTGATTGCGAACTACTACTAACCCGCAAGGGAAATTTTTGGTTCATTGCATTGTCATGCTCAAGTTGTCTAATCTGGAATTGCTCACTGAGCTCAGATAGATGACTCACGAAAACCAGTGCTTGCATACTCCCGCGCAATTGACATGTCAGTCTCATGGCTAATAGTGTAAAACTGAAGTTATATCCTTTGTTTTGTATATGTACAATTACAAATTTGCTTATGTGGATAGTTTTATGAATGTTCTTATTGCTGTCAAGATTACGTTTCGTAGCTCAGAGTAAGATTTAAAACAGTGTACTTGCTCAGAAGCTTCATCCGTTCGACACCACGTTCTAGAATATATTTTACTCTACCTCTTTATTCTCCCGACAAATCCCTGCAATTTCAGTTTTCTTCTTTTTTATCCTTTTCTCTCTTTTCCTCTCTTTCCTTTTCTCTCTCTTTCTCTCTTCTTTTCTCTCTCTCTTTCTCTCTCTTTTTTCTCTCTTTCTCTCTGTTTTTCTCTCCCTTTCTCTCTCTCACTCACGTCCTCTCTAAGTCCGATAAACGCAGAACCTTCGAACGGTCGAGACCCTTCCACAGCCCCCCACGTGCATCCAGGCCCCCGTCCACATGCATGTTCGCACATGTGTCTCCGGACGTGTGCAGCGCCAGCTCGCACCCGTTGCCGGGCCACCACTTGACCCACCCTCTCCTCCGCTTCCCCCTCATCTCTCCCGTCCCCTACCCTCACCTGCCCCTCTCCCCGCCCGTCCCCAGCTGCGTCCGCACTCGTGCGCCCGTGAAATTCACGCTGTTGTAGCGCTGCGCTGGCGCGAAAATCGAGAATTAATAACCATTGAAACATTTTTAAAAACATGCAGTTTAATGGCTCGCAAGCGACGTGTGAAGAATAGCGGACGGGAATTGCATCGTTATTAAAGAGCAGAGCTAGTGCGCGTACACGCTACCTTTGCAGCGGCAGCAATATTGTTTGTGTTCATTGGATTTTTAAGGTGATTTATACGCGGTGCAAGGGCGATTTATGCGGCCACAAAATACGGTTGCAACTCTGTGCAACAGTTGGTGCTATCTTGTAAGGAAAAACGGTAGAAATAATTTCGTTCGTAGTTTTATTTTGTATGCTTTTGAAGTAAGTGTTCCTCTGGAGTTTTAAGGTTCAGGTACAAAGAAAGAATATTCTTTTGTGAAATTGAAAATAGATGGAGATGCGCTTATATTTCCACCTCTATTTCATATTGAAAAAATCTATACATTTCATCTATAAATTAATTGTCTGGTTAACTGGAACAAAAAAAAATTCTTAATTAAAAAATCGATATTTATTAATATATATTGTAAACTTCTTTTGGGGATATTGATTTGCAAAATGTATTATTTTCTTCACACATGGCTAATAGTATGTTTCGGACCTATAGAAATACCTGTAGAAAAAAATCGTTATCATGGCAACAACGTTCACAAGCTTCTGTTTCGAATTCTTTAATCCCAACATTCACACAAATAATCCCAATTAATAAATAAAATAGCGGTGCTTCACAAATTGGCGATATCGTTTAGATCGGCCGTTAGATCTCTCACCATGAAGACTATATTGTTTCGTTATGTCGACTTTTTTGCCTGAAATCATCTTCAGCTGTTCGCCGATGCCGACGGCTGAATAGGGGTTATAATTAAATATAACATTTGGGTTGGATTAAAAACGTATTGGTTATTCAATTAATCTTAATTAAGAAGCAAATTTATACATTCAGTTTCGACCTCAAGTGAGCGAGCGTCCAGTACTTTGGGTACCGTAACTGTTACCGCTTGGAATCGAAAGCAACCCCACAGAAGAAAGTAACATCCTGCGCCGACTTGCTGTGTTTTCTCCTCTCCAGGTATCGTCCCGTGCGGGGTCCCGCTGCAGCTGGTTAAGCTCTCTCCAGTGGTTTCCCAACATGCATGCGGTAGTAGTGTTGCGCGTTCAAGTGTGTGTGTATGGAGAGAGAAAATGACAAGGATGGGGAAAGGAAGATCGCGCTATCCGTGTTCCGTTTGTTAGGGTACTGCCCCTGCATTCGCGTGGTGTTGATCGGAGACACCAAGGAAAACTACCGACGAGGGCTGCCGGGCGCTAGGATTCTCGTCCAGGCAGCATCTGAAGTCGGTGCAGCCGTGTGTCGGCCGCGGGTTCCCGGCCCTTGGCGGCCTCTCGGTGCCGTCGTCGTGGTCCGTCGCGCGAGGCGCGTGGCGTCGCGTCAGGCCGTCTAGACTCCATTGTGAGGGCGTCCACGCTCCCACGTTAATCTCCTCCTCCTCCGCCGCCGCCGCCGCCCGCCGCGTCGTTTTTGTCCGACCCCGGGGGCGGGGACCGGACGGGTCGGGACGGGGGGCGGAGGGCGCGGTAATGGGGGAGCGGAGACGGTGTCCCGCGCCGTAGCCGAGAAGAAGGGAATGTCAGATTGAGGGGAAGGCTGCGACATGCTGTCGCTGTTGTGGTGGAGTTCTGGAAACAATGACGAGGCTGTGAATGAGGAAACGATCTATGTGTGTGTGCGCGCGTGTGCGTGCGAAGTCGCAGAGTAGCAAACACAAGCTCTTTTGAGGAACCAATCGTTCAATCATTTTTCTCATTAACCATCATAATTGAGTATTTTTCTACCTTCAGGTTTCTTCAACCTTTGTTTTAGTTATGTTCTTGTTTGTCAACGCTTTAAAATTCCTCTCCTTGTTGGTCTGAAATTTTATTCGTCCCTTCTAGAAAGTCCTCTATGATTATTCTCCAAATTATTTTTTCGTGTCCCAAAATAGGCCCTACCAATTTGTTTTCCTGACCTTTCACCACAGTTTCCTTTCTGGTACACACTTTTTAGAATATCTTTATTTATATAATTTTCAGTACTTTTCTATTTCTCCACAACTCACTTTTCAAATGCTTTCAGACTTGTCTCTTTATCTCTTTCATAACGGCCATTATTTTATATTTTTCAAATTGGTTCAATCATTAGCTAATTTTCTCTATATTTGTCTGGGAAGGCACTAGTTGGTAAAAATATCATTAAGTGTTCAGTTCGTATTCGAATTTTTGTGTTTATATTTTGTTAGTTTTCAAGATATTACATTTCAGAGTATGACGTTCTGCTTGAAAATCCAACGTTCTTTTGTTACGGGAATAACTTACGTTTTGCTGCCATTAAAGGAAATAGGACAGCTCACGTGAAGAGGTTTTTTTGACCGGCTTTGCCCGTTGAGAAATTGAATATCGTAGAATTTTGTTGTGATTCATTACCTTTATTTACTACGACATTCGCTTCGATTAAGTTGTTTCGCTTTAAAACATTATGAAAATTTAAATATACAAATGCTCACAAATACAAAACATGAGTTTATTTAAAAATAATATTTGTTTTATACTAATTAAATAATACGTGTGGATTTAACGGCATAAATAATGCAACGCATTCAAAATTGTGAAATCGAAAAAATATGGCAAATATTAAATAAAATATGAAGCGTTTTCTCTCATGATTATTAATAATTTCCTAGGGGCATGTTCTATATTATTCAAAATTATTTGGTGTATGATTATAGTTATCTGCCGCTTTATAATGTGTTTCTATCCATGAAATATCAAGTGAAAGCTTTGAAACGTAGACTATGTAACCAGCTAATTTTACTCTCAATACTTATTTGAGTATTGTCAGTTGGAACATTACCATTATGAATTTTATTTATGTTCATTAATATATTTCAATAATATATGATAACGTCCCAGTAACTAACGTTCCTGAGCTATCTCGGACTGAAATTGAGTTTGAAAGCAAAAGAATCGTTTTCTCTTACTATACCTGACTACAAGACATCTACAACAACTACGTCTCTCATATTTGTGGCTAAAATTCAATTCAGTACCCACATATATAAACAAATTTGAAGGCTGAGGGGATGAAAACAAGGTAATATCTCAATTTACGCCAAAATGTGGCATGAGATCCGAAGTGCTTCATTTATTAGTGCTTCATTCCCTAATAAGTATTTGCGAGGTTGCAGTTAACAGAAACGCCGAAGTAGTTCACAAAATCGCATTTTAGTCGCGGTATTTCTGCCGCCTTCGTTACTCATCAGTGATCCTAAACAAGCTTCAAAGCCCAGCGCAGCGAATATCACACACGGTGTGCAAGACGAGCATTTGATTGAAACGTTTCTAAACATTCCCGAAACTGGGCTTTCCGCACACTTTGGCCCTTCGATATTCGCAGAAGATGTGGCGATGCAGGGCGGAGCGGGGTGTGGCGGAGCGGGGTGTGGCGGAGCGGGGTGTGGCGGAGCGGGGTGTGGCCGGAGCGGAGTGTGTTTGGGACGGAGTGTGGTGGGGGTGCGTTGTGGAGCGGGTGTTGGCTTGGAGCGGTTGTGGCGGAGCGGCGTGTGGCGTAAGGTGGTGTGGCGGAGCCGCGGTCTGGCAAAGCGGGCGCGGAGGAGCGGAGCGGGGCGGGCGACGGTCGGGGCGAAGTCGGGGTGGGGCGAAGGCGGTCCGGGGGTGGGCCGGAGAAAAAAGGGGTTTTTATTTTGGGGGGGGGGGGCGGGCCCGGGGGAACGGGTGCGCAAGATAAAGCGCGGAGACCGACGGGCGGGGCATCGGCGATGCGGGCGGCGGTGATGCGCGCGCGGGACCCGATGCGGGTTGGATGCGTTGCGAGGATGCGCGATGGGGCGATTGTTGCGGGTGCCGGGACGGGTGCGAAAGAATGTTAGAAAGAGGGAGGCGGGGCGCAGCGACAGGCAGGATGTGACCGGGCGCTGCGAAAATGATGGCAGGGCGGAGCGGCGGGCCGGTCATTCCTCGCGCCAAGCAGCGCCGATTCTGCGCGGAGGCAGGCGCAACTGTTGTGGAGTCTATCGGCGTTTTACGTTCCGTTCGCCCTCAATGAGCGAACCGGGGCCGGCCGACCGTGCGCTCGCTGGCTTCATACAAGGCCTCCTCCGTAAGCCGATTACGCAGCGCTATTGAAGCGTAACAAAAACGGTCTGTGGAGGGGCCGGGGTCGAAGGTGAAGGGACGCGGGGGAGATGAATTTGAATTCCAGCCTCGAGAAGAGGGTTGCATTATGGCGAGTTAAAAACGCCCCGACCTTATTTCTTATATCCGCCTTCAAGTGTCCTCGTAACCCTCTTGGCCTATGCGTGTGAGTGGTCCGTGATCACTCGACTGTGAACCGCAGTTGAAGCGATCTTTTCTCTTTTTTTGTTCCGTTGCCTTCCCCACGCTGTTTCTTTACGTGTCAGTAGATGGCTAGGTCTTCCCGTCCGAGCTCCCACAAGTTGTTTAATAGAGCGCTCGTTAAGTAAAGCTAACCCGCCTCGAGACCCTTGAGGTTTTTTTATAAGCGATAACTTTACGAGATACCACATGGTTGTTTCAAGTATAATGAAGGAGTTTTTCGTTTATATCTTGGCTGTTATCACAACGTGCAGAGTGGACATAGAGACAACCCTGTCTTGCTGAGAGCGATAACCTTCAATCGATGTGGATCAGCAATGAAGGAAAATAAGAGTGAACAAATTAATATTAATATTAATATTTATTTGGCTAGAACTGACTGGTTGCCAGGTAGTAACCATAAGACTACAAATTTGCAATACACCTACAAATACAAAACATTAACAAACAATTTGAAAACAATAAAAGAAACTAAAACTTCTGCTACATCAAAAGAGGCCATTGTCTAGAGCGGGCAGTAGAACCAGAAAAGAACAAGGCTCAAAAAATGGCAACATCGGTTCCACGAACGCCAGCTGCCTTTACGCTCCTCCACAGCGATCCCCGACCTACACGACCCTTGCGTGCTCTTCCACCACCATTGCCACCCCTGACCCCTCTACCTCCCCACCCATCTAATGCGAACGGGGGGAGGGAGGGAGCAGGGGCGAAGTGCAGCGGTGGGGTGGGAGCGCAGGGGCGAAGCATTCGAATTTCCTAGAACATTTATCCCGCTTCGCGTCCGGGTCGAGGAAATAAGGGCACCCCAGCGCCCACATGTATCTTCGGCCCGCTCGCTCGCAAGGCGGCTCCGTTTTCACGCCCTTACGCGCTTCCACTCCACCACCACCACCCACCCACCCAAACTCTTTCCAACCCCCCCTCCTCCACACGGTAATGGTGGCCGTATATTTGCCTCCCCGATGCAGTTATTGGCCCGAGGCGTAAATTTCCCATAACACTTTATTATAAAATACGAGAAGTTTTAAACTTCTTATACACACAAAAAAACTATAAACTACTTCCGGAAATGAAGCTTTGACCTACTAGTTGAGTCGACGAGCAACTCTCGAGCGCGCGAGCGTCATAAATTCTACTTAATTCGTGCGGTTCGGTGCGGGTTGCGCGGCGCTGCGCGGGTTGCCTGCTGCTTTGCAGACGTGGGGATGCCATTCAGAAGTTCTTTTATGTCCGCTAGAGTGAGCGGGCCACTGTCGTCGCCGCCGCAACCGATGCAATCAAAGCATTGAAATGACCTAGATTTGAGTTGCATTAAGACTCTTCGCGACGCGGAAGACAATGCGTTTCTGTTGAGGCGTCTTCTGATTTTAATAGGACGATGATTTATGAATTAACTTGCTATTCCGTGTGCTACTTTAATTATCTGTTTAGTTCTGATTCTACGATAAAATGAAACCTTTTTTGTATACTTTGCAGTATTTCACGTTCATCATACAACTACAATTATCTACCTACTATGATTATACTATACACACTTGTTTCATTAGGTTGACATCTAGTGCATCGTGTTCTTTGGAAAGAACATTGAGTGAAAATTGAAAAACATACCCAATAAAATAGTTTCTCTGCAAAATAGTTTTAATAAGCATTCGAAGTTATTCGGCCAGAACACTACTCTTATCGTGATTCAGTGCGTCTAGCTTGAAGGATGGCTGTGAATGGCACGAGCTAAAAAGTCACTTGTCAACTTGGATATTGTTTGAACCCACGTTTTCCCAGCGAATATTAAGCATCACATTTTTTTACCGAACATACACACAATTGTATTTATCCTGCGGGGCATGACCTGATTCCCCTCTCGCCGACCGTCGGCGCGGGCGGTCACCCTCGACGCAGCGACGCCCACTTCAAAGAGACGCCGC
>BOPP01000001.1:4643699-4678491 GCA_017312745.1 Gryllus bimaculatus
CGAGAGAGATTATAGCGATAACTTTACGAGATCCACATGGTTTTTCAAGTATAATGAGGAGTTTTTTCGTTTAATATCTTTGGCTGTTATCACAACGTGCAAGAGTGGACAAGAGACCAACCCTGGTCTTGCTGAGAGCGATAACCTTTCAATCGATGTGGAATCAGCAATGAAAGGGAAAATAAGAGTGAACAAATTTAAAATATTAATAACTTATATTTATTTTGGCTAGACTGACTGGTTTTGCCAGGTAGTAAACCAATAAGAAACTACAAATTTTGCAATACAACCTACAAATACAAAACATTTAAACAAACAATTTGGAAAACCAATAAAAAGGAAACTAAACTTCTGGCTAACATCAAAAGAAAGGCCAATTTGTCCTAGTGCCGGGCAGTAAGAACCAGAAAAAGAAAACAAGGGGCTCCCAAAAAAAAATGGCCAAAAAAAATAACAATCGGTTCCACGAAACGCCAGCTGCCCTTTTACGCTCCTCCCAACAAGCGATCCCCGACCTACACGACGCCTTTGGTGCTCTCCCACCACAAATTGCCAACCCTGACCCTCTACCCCTCCCCACCCATTTCTAATGCGAAAACGGGGGGGAGGAGGGAGGCCAGGGGCGAAGTGCAGGCGGTGGGTGGGAGCGCAAGGGGCGAAGCATTCCGCATTTCCTAGAACATTTTATCCCGCTTTCGCGTCCCCCGGGTCGACGGTAATATAAGGGCACCCCAGCGCCACCATGTATCTTCGGCCGCTCGCTCGCAAGGCGGCCTCCGTTTTTCACGCCCTTACGCGCTCCACTCCAACCACACCAGCCACCCAAACTCCTTACCAACCCCACCCCCCCTTCCACACGTAAATGGTGGCGTATATTTGCCTCCCGATGCAGTTATTGGCCCCGAGGCGTAAATTTCCCCATAACACTTTACTTATAAAATACGAGAAGTTTAAAAGACTTCTTATACTACACAAAAAAACATATAAACCTACTTTCCGGAAATGAAGCTTTGAACCTACTAGTTGAGTCGACGAGCAACTCTCGAGCGCCGCGAGCGTCCATTAAATTCTACCTAATTCGTGCGGTCGGTGAGCAAGTTGCGCGGCGGCTGCGCGGGTTGCCTCGCTGCTTTGCAGACCGTGGGATGCCATTCAGAGTTCTTTTATGTCCGCTAGGTGAGCGGGCCACTGTCGTCGCCGGCCGCACCGATGCAATCAAAGCATTGAAGCATTGAAATGACCTAATTTTGAGTTGCATTAAGACTCTTCGCGACGCGGAAGAAAATAGCGTTTCTGTTGAGGCGTTTTCTGAATTTTAATAGGACGATGATTTGTTGAATTAACATTGCTATTCTCGTAGTGCTTCACTTTTAATTACTGTTTATGTTCTGATGCTACGATAGAAATGAAACCTTTTTTTGTATAACTTGTCGCAGTATTTCACGTTCATCAATAACAACTAGCAATTTATCTACCTACTATGATTATACTCCTACACACTTGTTTCATATAGGTTGACATCTAGTGCATCGGTGTTCTTTGGAAAAGCGACATTGAGTGAAAATTGAAAACATACCCAATAAAAGAGTTTCTCTGTAAAATATGTTTTAAATACGCATTCGAAGTTTATTCGGCCAGACACTACTCTATCGTGATTCAGTGCGTCTAACTTGAAGATGGCGTGAATGGCACGAAGCTAAAAAAGTCACTTTGTCAACTTGGATATTGGGTTTGAACTCACCGTTTTTCCCACAGCGGAATATTGAAGCATCACATTTTTTTAACCGAACATACCACAATTGTAATTTTATCCTGCGGGCATCTGACCTGATCACCCTCTCGCTGACCCGTGCCGGCGCGGGCGGTCACCCTCGACGCAGCGAGCACCACTTCAAAGAGACGCCGTCGCCGCAGAGTAAAATTAAGTTGCGTTTGCAACTGCGAAAGCAATTAGCATCCGCGTCACGTTTGTCTCGCACGCAAATTAATTTTTAATTCAATTTAGCTGTCGTTTTTAGTACGACTGGGCCGCCGCGCGCAGTAGTCGCTTTGCGCTGCACTGACCGGCGCCGGCGCCACCTCCCGCGTAGTCGGTCTGACCGCCCTGTTTTTTTGGTCCGCCCCGTCACCTCCCCCCCCCCCCCCAAACTACCCACCCCGGTCTACTTTCCACCGACTCTCCTCTGATGCTCTTCTTCTGACCCACCGTTCATCGCGCGTATCCTCCACCACCGTCGGGTGTTTGCCCTTTCCTCCCCCTCCCACGTCCTGCTTTGTTTTGTGGCCCCTGCTGTAATTCTGTCGATCTGACAGAGCCGTATGGAAACGCCGTGACTGGGGATTTGCGGCTCCCATCAAATATTTGTTTCAATCGTTGTAGTAGTTTATCAAGTTTGAAATGCGTAATTTCCGTCGTCCCTCGCCTGCCCACTCATCGCCGGGGCGTGCGTAGGCGGCCCTCCGTACGAGCGTGCAGGCGGGCTGTGACGCACCGGGGGGGGGGGGGTGGAGCGTCGAGTTCGGAGATAGTCGGCGCGCGTGCGGTCTTTGTGACAAATTACTTTCAATTACGGCGGTTTGTGTTTAATTCGGGATTCACGGCGCCCGCAGCCGGGCGGAGACGCAGGAGGCGCGGCGCTGATGCCGATCGGAGGGCCGGGCGCGTCGCGTCGCGGAATGGGCCATCTCGGGCCGCGGAGCGACTGACGTCGCAGGTGCTACGTAATGGTGGGCGATAGGCGGAATTTGAATCAGATGGCGACGCGGCGCGGCCGTTTGGGCGTCAAAAGAGCAAACGATTGCGGGAACGCGCGAGCAGGTTTTCGTCCGCTAGCGGCGTACGACGAGGATGACGTGTTGGCTGCGCGGATTTGCGACCGGTGGAATGTATGTTCTCGCCGAGCGGGTGTAAAGCGGTATCATGTTGCCATCAATAAGGTTTTTTTTAGTTTTTACTGGAGATAAATTTTGTGGATGTGTTTGGCGTTGGTATTGTATGTGTTTGTGTGTGTGTGTTTTGGGTATTGAACAGGATTTCTTAACAGATTTTCATTAATTAGTTTATTAATCTTGCATTATATTAAAGTGTCATTTAGTAATGCATGAGTGGTTTCAAGTATACAATATGCAAGACAATGTTAAACCATCACCTCATCATTCGTCTTGCATCAATCAGTGAATTTTTATCAAGCAAGAGAAGTAAATAGGGGAAAATATAAAGCACACGTGAATATGTCCTGTCGTCAGCGCTAAGGGTGGTAATGAAAAGGCACCGTGTCTAACGGAAACATAACGTAATAGTAGTAGTAGTTACTTTTGTTCAAATGGATATGGTTTATCGTGGCTGTGATGTAAATGTAGGACGATGTGAAATAAACTACTAAGCATCAGCAATGACGACGGTAACGAACAGCGAGTGAACGGAATCATCTACGACGCTACATCTGCGCCGGTGTGGAGACGATGTCGACGGCGCCAACAACGCCAGCTGCCTCGCGAGCCTAACTACCGTCGGCCGAGCGCACCTCGCCTTCGCGCACACGTTGCGCCGGCTACCCAATTGCGATCTGCGCCCGGGCCTCTATCAGTGCGGGGCCGCGCGTTCGCCCCAAAATTTAATATCCTGATATTGGGCCATTCTTTGTAATGCTACTGGGAATTACCTTTCGGCGCGCCGCCAGGTTGCAACAGCCGCGAAGCCACGCGGCCGGTTATTGGCGCGGGGCGCGGGGCCCGACGGTGCCTTTGCATCGGAGGTGGAGCAAAAGCGAGCGAGGAGAGTGCGGAGGGCGCGAAAAGGGACGGTGTAGACGGAATGACAATGTTTGAAGAACACATGCTTGGAAGGCGAATGGGCAGAGGAGATAATGAAAAAAGTTGAGGGAGGAACTGTGGAAATTACAGAAGAATGTGAGTGACATTAGAGGAAGGGTTTACATTTCATTGAAGAGAAAGAAAAAGGAAAGAAGCGATAAAAGACATTACATCAAATTCATGCTGTCGAATTTGCACCTTTGGAAAATAAAAAAAAGTGCAGAATGAACCCGAAGGGAAGAGGACGTGGCGTCGTTGTGATGAAGGGAACAGATAGGTGAATTTGAGTAAAATTAGTAAAACGGGAGGTGGAAGAAACGGTGGAGTAAGGCGGCCTGAACTTCAAAGCGGCGTGCGGCCCGAAAGCAGGATATATACAACACACAGCTCTCTAGCTGGTGTTTCCTGCGCGTAGGAGGAGGCGAGGAGGACGAACACAACTCCAAGAGCGGGCTGCCGCGCGCATCTATGACTTTCTGAACTTGGTGCCAACTTTGAACCAACCAATTTTCACTTACCGTGCCAAAATACTTGACGCCTCTTCCATTAAATACGGCTACAGTGCTCGCGCCGAGACAGCCTCGGATTATGCAAATGGTTTCTGGCGCGGCGCGTTCCGCTGATCGAAGGCTGGGTCCGCGTGCCCCCGCAGCCCCACCTCCTCGCCACCATCGCTGCTACCGCCGCCCCACCGCGGCCCGCGCCCCCGAGCCCCCACATCCTCCACCGCCCCAGCCCCCCCCGCTGCCCCACCGCTCCCGCCCCCCACCCCGGCCCAGCTGCCCGTGCCCACGCCCCCGCCGGTCTCGCCGCCCGCTCCGCGCCTGCCCGCCTCCCACCGTCCCCCGCTGCCAACTGCTATTGCCGCCCCCCCGTCCCGGCCGCCCCACTATCCCGCACCCGCCGTCCTGCCACCCCGCCGTCCTGGCCACCAGCCGCTTCTGCACCCGCCGTTCCATCGCCCCCCGCCCAGTTTCCGCTTTAAACCCTCCGCCCCCCCACCCTCTACACCGTCCCCGCCCCCTCGCGTCCACGCGTTTGTTCACCCCACTTCTTCTTCAACTCTGTCTCGTCCTCCCTCGCCCCCCGCACTATCTCCCTCCCTCACCGTCTCTTAACGTCCATCTTCGCCTCCATTATTCTCTGCTTCTCCCTTCCCCTTTCACTACACCTTCACCCTTACCCGGCCCTCGCCCAGTTTTACCGTGCCCCTTCCTCCTCGCCGCCCCCACTATCCCGCCGTCCTTCACTCCCGCGCTCTGCTCCGCGTCTGTGCCTTCACCGATTCCTCCGCTGGCTTCCCGCCCCGCCCCGCCCTCCCGCCCCCAACCCACCCCGCCCCACCCGCTCATCCCCGCCCACCCCGCTCGCTCCCCGCCACCGGAGGCCGTGCGTCTCATGCAGACGACGTCTCCGCCGCCGCCGCCGCCGCCGCCGCAGCCGCCACCGCCGCCGCCGGGGCCTTCAGCGATTTCCTCTCCCCTCTGCCCGTCCCTGCCGTCGCTGACGGCTCGAAGCCTTTAGCTGGGGACGCCAATGCCTATAACGCGGTCTGCGACCGAGCGCTCTGCGGGCGGCGGCATGAAGGAGATGTGCCCCTCAGAGGGACCGAAATCGATTCAATAATCGAGATGTATCCATCTTCTAATGGATGAATGCTATGGAATACATTTGCGAGTAAACAGCAGGAATATTGAATATGCAATTACTGTTTTGATGATAAACTTCAATGAGTCTATGTATTAATAACTGCAGTAACAACTAATTATATTTTTTTGGAATGCTGATATTTCGTTTTCATTGACAGTCGCACTACACCCGTTAAGTTTCTCCCAACGCAATCGTTGTTTCTTCAGTATTTCATTATTATTTTCAATATTTACTCATTTGTTTATTTGGAACAGGTATGTATCACACTTCATGTGGAAAAATTTCAAAACAAATTGAATCCTTCTCCTGGCCATATTTTTTTTTGGATTTACCAGTAGTTTCGGAAACATTTCTTGGTTACTTTACTTCTATTTTTCAGTCAAAAATGCTTACAATATTATGTTCTCTATTTAATGCATTAACATAAAGTACTTATTTTGAAAGAAACTACAATACGTATTCACTTATTTTTATTGGAACTAAATTTCCCGAGAATATTGAATTTGAAACGAAAGAAACGCAATTTGTTTTTTTTTCATTATCATTACATTTATATCCTGGAATGATACTATTCGAACACTATTTGAAAGTTTACTTACGCGTCTTCACACACTAAATCTAAGTCTATTTTTTTGTTATTTTCTCGTCTACAATTCTTCTAGCGCCTCTCACATCCATCTTTCGTCGCTTCTTGTCGAAGGGCGCTGAAGATCAAATATTAATTCGCTCCTGCAGCAGGGCACACTCGTCAATTAGAGCCCGTCAGTCTTCGAAGTAAGAAAATGAAAAAAAGGGCAGCTCCCGCCCACCCGTCGTCGGCGGGGCCGGCGCCGCCCAGACAAAATTTCCTGCGGCCAGCCCTCTCGTTAGAGTGTCTCCGCGTGAAATTGCCACAGGCTTCCTCCCCGCTGCCCCACCCCGCCCCCTGCACATCCTGCGCGCCCCTGGCGTCGCCGGGGGAAATTCATTCGTCTTTGTCGCTAATTCCCTGAGGAGGCGCTGCCTGGCCCTGCCGCCGTCGCGATATTTCATATTTCTTCTCCGCCCTTCCATCAGTTACCGCGCTGCCGTCGCCCCACCGGCAGCCTTGGGCCGATCGCTTACACGAAGCCGCGATGGAGCCCCGGGCGCCCTAAGGCGGAGTTGATACACTGCTCTTCGCTTGTGTCGTTCCTATATTGTGAATGTACTTCATATTTATTTCTTCTTCCTATGAACCGGATGATTTAGCTCAGAGCCAATATTACCTTTGTTTTTGTAGAAACTCTGACCAGGAATTCTTAGGGTTCGATTCCTGTCGGTGGCGGACGATCTTTCCTTTCTCTTCCATGTCCTATGTCATGTCCTACCATGCATGTACTACCTCATATCCGCAGACCAGTCGACTGCTTGGTGCGTGTCCCGGCTGTAGTGGATCCCCGCTCGGGGAGATATCCGGAGAGGGAGAATATCTGCAAGAAGGCGTTTAGGTCGACGACGGATCTCGCGCTGAACAACGATGAGCACAGCAACTTCCTGGCAAGTAACATGCACTCCACGTAAGGGACTGATAACCAGAGAAGTTTACACGCCCGGAAACGCCAATCAATCAATCATCCAACCAATCAAACAATCCGGAACGTATAGTATCTCCAGAGAAGTGTAAGAGTTGAAGGACTCAGTTCTAGGAGCATGCAAATTTAGTTGAGGCACTTCTGGACTCTGCTGTTTTCTTATTGCGAAGTATTCCGACAATTCTTTGTGGTGATTGTTTTGTGGATACTGTTCGAGCAAACAGCTGAATTGACTGGAAAAATTCAAAAATTGAAGCTTAACACAGCTCACAGTCTTTAGGAAGCCCACCAGGTATTGGCCTTGTTCGTACCAGAACTGCATTCTCACTAAATGATATTATTTTTTGATTTCTATACTCGTTTTTTTTTTCAATAATTTGCGTCCTATAAAATTAAATGTCAACACATATTGTTTATAAAGCTCGATGTCGATCTGGTGATATGGTGAAAATATTTACTTCTTTGGCTGAAAATTAAACAAAATTTATAAGTTAAAATATCTATCCAATTGTAATCACGTTGAAACAGCCCGAATAAACTCTTTGTATATGACCTGCAGAATTTATTCTATCTATTCACGTGACAACTTATCCCATTTTCAATTAAATTCCACTGCATACAGTATGTAAATATGAATGCTTTGCTGATATTGCTGGTTTGATGCTATTTCTACGAGTATTTTCCTTTTAATACGGTTTTCCGTGCAATCAATGAACTCTTTTTTGTAATCAAATGTACTTACTTATTTGTAAACAAGTCACACTTGCTCCTTGTCTTTGGTTGCTCTCTTTTTATTTTATTCGCTGGCTTCTTCCTTATCTGTGTCTTTCCACTTCTTTCGATTTTTTCTTCTTTTTATTAACTTTCTGATTGTGCTTGTTTCCCACTGCCTCTTAATGTTTTCCTTTGCCAATTCGCCAGCCCCTCTTCTTCCTTCCCCCGTTCTCTTTGGAGAGCCTTGCCTGTGGTGCATCCCGCGTCGCCATTAACATGAGCCGCGGCGTCGTGTCGGGTGGCCGGGCCCCGGAGGCGCTCGCGGGAGGAATGCGCAAGGCGGCGCAGCGCGCTCTCGCGGGAGGGCGCTGGCGCGTGCGAGGGGCGTGGCGTGGCGTGCTGTGCGGGGTGGGTGCGTCGGCGTGCGTGCGGGGCCGGCGTTGGCGGCGTGCGGGCGTGCGGCTGACGGGGCAGTGCGGGGCGTGACGGGCGTGGGGCGTGGACGTGCGCGGGCCGTGCGGGGCGGCCGTGGCGGGGCGGGCTGCGGGGCGGGCGGGCGGGCGCGAGGCGGCGCGCGGGGCGGGCGGGCACGGGCCAGGCGAGCAGGGCGGGCAGAGGGGAGGCGGTCAGGCGCGCGGGCAGGCAGCGGAGGCGGGCAGGCCAGGCGAGGCAGGCCAGGAGGTCCGGGCGGGCGGGTGGAGTGGACGGAGCGAGGGGACGGAAGCGTGCAGCGGGCGCGCGGGACGGGTGAGCGAGGCGGGGTGTGCGGAGGGGAGGGGAGGGGAAGGTGGGGCGGACGCATGTGCGTGGGGCCTAGCGCGGCGCGCGTCCGCTCCATCAACGTCGCCAGGATCAGCTGCGGCGCCTCTCATTTGGCGCGCCAGAGATTAATAGGGTCTCCGGCCGCGGTCCCGGGTCCCAGCCAGCGTGCGAGGGGGCCCACCCGCGGATAAATAAGCCACAATATGAACTTGGCGCGTCGGCCCCCGTCCCCCGCTCTCGGCCCTACCCCTACCCCTGCTCTTGCCCTACACATGTAACACAGGATGGCCACTTTTTGGAAAACATTGAAAACTGAGGGAAGTCAGGGAATTTTATTGCTCTGGAAAAGTCAGGGAATCGTTAGAAGTCAGGGGAAATTTCGCGACGGTTATAGAATTATATATTATTGCTTAAACAAATTAGTCCAATGAAGAGTAGTGTTTTTGTTGGAATTTTTGAAACTATTACCGTAAAATCAAAAAGGGACAAATTAATATCAGGCTTGCGGTAATATTAAAATAATAGATATACTATACAAATTTCTTCAGTGGAAGTTTATTTAAATGCACTGGTAAACTCGAAAATGTTGGGTAAATTTGTTCCAAGAAATGAATGGCCACTCTGCAAATACAAGAAGTTCGGGTTATTATAATGAGCACATAAGGTTATAATCAATGAAAGGATTTCTTTCATTTGCTTCAGTCAGGGTTTTCACCGTCGTAATTACCGTTCAAAACGTTAAGTACCTGTAAATGCAAAAGGTTGTTGGATTGAACTTTGCGGTTGGTGGCTTTCTAATATTAAGAGTTAGTTTTCTCAATTTGTAGAAAAAAAAACTATTCGTATATTCGAAATCCCTTTAAAGGGTGCTGAAGGGTGTTGTATCTGCCGTCTTTCGTTGCAATTGAAAGCTGTCACGAGTCGAAATAGAAAAATATCTTGATTCGTTTTTCTTTTATTGTTATAAATTGATTTCCGATATCTGCCAAAGAGCACAACTTTCGACTCAGTACATTAATATTATGTTTATAATAGGGTGTTTGTAATAAGAAAATAACGTTCATAATTACATAATAGGGTGTCCTTAATAATGTGCCGCATCAGCTATGCAAAAATACCCAAAAACTGGTTAATAATAGTTTGAATCGCGAGCGAAAAGGAAAGAAAATCAAAACACGAACGTACAATATATTTTAGAAACAAACTGTGCTATTCCCTCTGATTGTACAGGTGCATGCTGTGTGGGAGCGTATCACACGGGAACGGCAGGACAAAATTATACTTCCACTTCACTTTTCATATCAGAAATTACATATGTTTATGCGAGTAATTGCAAACTGTAGATATTCATTTACATAATTATGAATTTGCATTATCACGTTATGAAAAAGATTCCAGTAATCACGGGTTGCGCACTCATTGTTGTAACCTGTGTGTGTTATGGGGCGGGTCGAACGCAATTCTAGTAGTATTCGCTGAATGGTCGGGGAGACTGATTTATGTTTTATTTATCAACGCTTTGAATAAACATTTTAAATTGCGAATACAACTCAGGTTTTTCATGACAGGACGTTGAGAGTAGTGGTTACACACGCTCATATCCGTGTATGCATAATTTCCTGGGTTGCTGTACGGATGAAAAAATATTGGACTGGTATTGCAGAGGAAAACTAGGGTGAAATAACGCGATTTCGTATTTTACATCAATTTTTGTTTTCATCTTAAACAAGGCAAGAAGGTGTATAGAGTTGGGTAATTCAGCGTATTGCAATATAGTTACATCTGCATTTTGCCCTTAGTCAGCTTATACTTGTTATATTTCTCGTCAGCCTCTTTTGACATTCACGACATAATTTGCAGTCGGCGTTGTAAAACACGTAAAAAGGTTCCTCTTCTAATCTGAAGAGGCTGCCTAAAGATACGGACTGTAAAGCGGAAAAGAAATTCTCAGGTCTTTCTTTAAGTGTGTTAAAACTTGAAGAAACTGCATTAAAATAGTTTTTCTTCACCTAGTTCTACATCGTCAAAGAAAACTCGCTTATCGAAATATTGGCCCTTCTCATATATTGTATATATAAGGTATTGTATCACGTAGGTCATTAATGTATTTGCAATATCGTCAGCTGTTTTCAACTTTCAATCTCCAAATTTGAGTTGAACACCGACTTATGTGGCACAATTGATGTCACTCCAGTGCCTCTGACCGAGATGTCCTAGGATTCGAATCCCCACGATCATATTCTACACTATTTTTCGACACTAGCTACATAGCTGGGTACAATTGAGCCGCTGTCACGAGATTTTTAGCGTCCGGCTGCGGTGATCGATAGATTACGTGATTTCTCCGATCAACTCTAGATGAATGACGGAGCACTTCCCTGCCAAACATCTTTGTTTCCTTTTTCTTGTTTTATCCTCGCCCCTTATTTACATAAGCACTCAAATGCACAAGACTACCGCACCTGTCGGCAGCTTAGAGTTTGGCTGAGGATGAGCACCAGTGATGAAAGATAGCTGGTTAGGGAAAAGCTCGCACGTCGATATGAAGATGGGCGCCGGATGCATCATCCAACGGCGTCACATCACTGCTACCTCCCGGAATACAACATGCACTAAACTTAGCAGTTGACGCAACCTAGAGTCATTCATTTAATCAAACAATCCTAGTTTGAGTATGCGTATGACTTTTTTCGTCGGTCTGTTTGACATTCTCGAAACAGATAATTGAGAAGAGTTTCCTCTTGGGAATGGGTGCTGGTGATGGTGACGTCGACGCCGTGCGCGGGCGCTCGCACGCGACGTCGCTGGAGACGAGGGGCGAAGAGGACGTCGCAGCTGCGCGCGGGGCTTCTTGAAATAACGTCCTCATTACGCTTTCATTACTTAAGACTGAGCCCGCGCTCCTCCCCGACATGAACCTCTGGGGGCGACCTCGCTGCCCCCACCCAGCGGCCGCTCCCTTCTCGCTCTCCTATCATCCTTTACTGTTGACAAGATGTCTTGTGAAATCCGTACACTCATCTCCTACCTTCTTGAATTGGATCAGGCTTTCCCCTCCTTTTTTCTCTTATCATCTCGAAATTTGTGTAATTTCCTATTCTTTCTTAAGCTTCCTTATGTTAGCACTCACCTCCTCTCCTTCATTCTTGAAGGCTCATAATATATTTTACTAGTACCAGTTTGAATCGCTCCTCATTTCCTTCACCTCAATTTCTCAGCTTGTCGACACTAAGACGTCACTCTTCCTCCCTGTTATATTCACTACTATCCGCCATATCATATGCCATGTATGGCGTTCCTGAATTTTCTTACCCTTTTCTTCGCCCACTTTCGCGCCATCACATTACTGCCAAAGCTACTGATCTTCTCCGCCGCTGTTCGTAGCGCCTCCCTCGACCTTCCTGCAGCGTTGGTCCTCCCTTCGGCTCCACCCACCTCGCAAACCCCGAGTCGCCCATGTTCCGTGGCGTCGCGACGCCTACGCTAACCCAATCTAGTCATTAAAGTAATGACGCCACAAAAATACCCGCTTTTTCCCCGCGAGTTATTACTTCTCGGAGGAGACCGCCTCCGCCTCTCCCCCTTTCCCCCTCTCCCCCTCACTCAGTCACCGACGCGGGAAGGTTCTTTTTACTGCCCTTCCGAGATGTCTCCGGAATTTTCGTTCCTTTCACATGGAGCGCGCGGAATTAGGGGAACCGGAAAAAAAGGCGCGGGCGGCTCCCCTCGGGCCGGGCCGCGCTCCGCTGCGCGCGTTGGACGCCACGCGCGGAAGGGATCGGTATATTTTCTTAACGATTATGGCGGGTCATTCTCGCGCTGTAAGTGCCCCGCGTGGGGCGTGGGTGCACCTAAGGGGAGGCGGGCGAGGCGGGAGGGAAGATGCACGCGTGCGTTGGGGGTGGCGGGTGCGTGCTTGGGGCTGGAGAAGAGTGGAAGCGGTGAGGTTGGTGGGAGCGGAGACGGCCGGAAATAGTTTGGAAGTACAGGCGATGTTAGGTGTGAGCGAGCTTATGTGGGCGGTGGGGATGGATGTGGAGGTGGGGAGAGAGATGGTAGCGAGGTTGGAAGGAGTTTGGCGTGGCTGCAATTAGCTGGTCTGGAGGGGCGTGTCGAAAGTTAGCTGGTCTGAAGGGACGTGTTTGAAGTTAGCTGGTCTGGACGGGCCCGGCCGAAGGTAGCTGGTCTGGACGGGTCTGGCTGAAGACAGCTGGTCTGGAAGGGTCTGGCTGAAGAAGGTCTTCAAGGACGTCTCTGAATTTGGCTGGGTTGAAAAGCATTGCTGAAGTTGGCTGGGCTGGGAGGGCGGTTCTTCCGATAGCCGGGGTAGGGGCAGTGGGGTGGTGTAACTAGAGGGGTGGTGGTGACGGTGAATGTAGTAAGAGCGGAACTGCGAGGAGCGGTGGCGTGAGCGTGGTGGCACTGATGAAACTGGAGTGAAGGTGATGCGTGACGTGTGCGTAGAGAAGAGAAGCGTAGGTGACGCGACGTAGTTGTGGAGGAAGAGGAGAGAGGTAGAGTCTCTAGCGGCCAAGTAATGGAAGCAGGCAAGGGGATGGTTGTGTGAAGGCCTGTGGAAGCACTCCGCTGCACCCGCGCTGCATGAGCGAAATGACAGTCGAAATGCGAGGCCGTTAGGGTGCGGCTGAACATCGGAGAGTTATGGGACTTGTTTTCATATTATATGAGGTGTGGAGCATTAAAGAGGACATTCAATTTATTCTCAATAGTTATATTTTAAATGGGAATATTTTAAAATGGGCTGTATATCAACAAATACCACCCCGCGTATGAAAAATCATATTTATTTTAGTGTCACTATAACAGGTTTTTATATTGTTGCGTTAGTTATTTCGTTTCTAATTTTTTTCTTTTTCTTTACAGGTGAGTCATACGTCTTGGTTTATGATGCATCCGTCACATTCGCTTCCTGTAATGGTGAGTTATATAATAACATCCATTTGTGTTTGAGGTTGAATGTATCATTTTCTGATAGTTCTGATCTTATAAGTTCAACAATTCTAATAAAGTGTTTAGCATTCAAGACCGTTTGTAGAGTGTGATGATTTAAGTCGTCGTGTTGTTTAATGCCAACATGATATTTTGGTGATCTGTTAGAAATTAAAAATCTGGAAGATAAAATCACTTAAGCGTTAAATATATCTGATAACCTTCTAATTTTTGTGAAAATCATATTTTCTTATATCATTATGTACAATATTTTGATGCACTAGTGGAAGTAACAACACTTGTAGTAATGTGTGTTTAAAGATGTACTAGAAACGCATTAGCGATCCTCAGAATCTCAGTCTGCAGACAGTCTGTCGGTACATTGATTAGCAGAAATCGGAGTGGATTGGTGTGTGTGGGCGAACACGCGTATTGCTCCGTCCGCTTCTGTTGCATTGATGCGGGAGTATCCACATCCCTTTCGCATCAGTCAGTGTCCGCACGTGCGTGCAACCCTCTAAGCCCCCAAGTAAACGATGGCTGGCACAGGAAGCGTAGCAATGGAGTGATTCCACCGGCCGACTGGACGGTGGGTACGCCCCCCAACGATGCGTCGTGTAAGGTAGTAGTTTGTTTCTGCCCAGCAACAGGAGAAGTTGTTGGGGAATAAAAAATAAATAACTAGAAAGAGCCTTGAGCGGTAGTAGTGAAGCTGCGTTCCAAATATATCATAAGTACTGAATGTACTAGGACAGAAATAATAAATTTGTTGTTCAGAAAGAAATTAATTTCTGAAGAAGGGTTGACAGGAAGTCAGTTGGCCAATTCCAAATTTTCAAAAAAAGTCTCCATCGTTTCTGATTAAATTTTTCTGTTGGGTAGTGTGAAGGATGTTTAAGAGAATGGTCCAGGTTTCATATTCGTTGAAGACTTTGATTTATTCTTTGCTTTGCTGACAATTGCGTCGCTACAGTCGTCCTTCTCCTTGCACTCCAAATCCCTCTCTTCCATCTCCGTCCACAGCTACTGCTTTCTTTCGTGATGTTCCGTCCTCCCATCTTCTGACATCATTACCAATCATTCCTCAGTCCCTCTTCCCCTTGATTCCGGCCCTCCCCCTGCAGCCACAATGCTTCCAGCTTCCGCCTCACTGTTCGACCCGGTCGAGTCCTTTCTCCGGCTCCTTGACTTATCTTTCGCCCCCGTCCCCATCATCGCGAATATCCTTGCACCATCATCTCAACTACAGATACCACCACCTCCACCACCATCATCACCATCACCATCACCATCACCATCACCATCACCATCACCATCACCATCACCATCACCATCACCACCACCACCACCACCACCACCACCACCACCACCACCGCTGGCACTTATACTAAACCAAGAAAAAATACTTTCTTGCAGGCAACCCATTTCCTTATGCTGCATTCAAACAGTTAATGAAACACGGCAAAAAGAGGTAGTTTATTTGCTGCAGCATCGTGAATGCTATTTCATAAGTGCACACTTGATTCATTTCTGAGGAGAGGGTTCCATGAAATGTGTTTTAGGTATTGGTTTTGTTGTTTTTGGACTAAATAAATATATCAAACCTTTCTATTTCCAAATATATCAACATTTTTCTTCTATGACGCCTGTAAGTCCCTTAATTTTAATTTAAATGTCATAGTGCACATGAGCCACCCCCATTTTTTGGCCCTGTATACAAGTATGTGCTGTATACGTGCAATTTTTTGAACGCATGTTGGTTTATTAATGAGTCAGTAACCATTCAGTTTAATATTTCCCTGTTTTCATCGAACACGTTAATTTCATCTTTACCAAAGTCGTATTATATTTTTCTTTTAGTGTAAGTACCACCTCCTGTTTCTCCGCGGTTGCCCTCGTCTGTGCTTTCATCCTCATGCGACAGCACCGCCTTGCCGCCCCTTGCCATCGCTAGTGGTCGCAGGGCGGACTCGAAGCTCCAACTACTCCCGGAGGGAACCGTAGGCTGGGCAGAGCTCCCTGGTGGTCGCAGGAACGTGTGTGTGGGGGTGGGATGTGGGGACGGAGAAGATGGCAGCTCCCGCAAGGGAACCGCGGTTGGGGTAGGAGGTGGGTGAGCAATGCAGGACATAGTTACGTTGGCAGCAGCAGCTTGGAAGTGGAGGGGTGAAGATATGGGAAGTAGTCACATGTATTGAGAATCTTTTTTTTTTTCTTAAAATGGCGCCCAATCTTTGCCAATATTGCATGAAGACGTACCAAGCGTTGGGGTACTAAACACAATTATTGCACATTCTCAATTGTAATGAATAAATTAATTTTATTATGCTCATAATTCTTACAATTTCCGATTGACTCATTTCGCAGTTAAATACTGATTCTAATAATTAAAATACTGAATTTATTGAAGTCATTTTTCATACCCTTGTTAGGCAATATTATTAATACTGATCAGATTAGGCAAATATTTTTCGGTAATGTAACCTCAACCATTAACTAAATGGGTTGAATTGATACAGATTATGTATATCAGGAATAAGTTTGTGGAATTCAAAGCTAATTAGAAGGAACAGGCGATAGGAGAAATATCTTGAAATATGGATTTAAAAGCTACTTTTTTACTGTGATCTGAAGACAGGAACACTGAATATCGAGCGGAAATTATAATAAAACTGCATTAACTATTTATTGCTTTCCCTGCAAAGAACCAAAGATAGTATTTTTATATGATGGGTAATGTACAGTGCCCACGGATGGGCGCGCGTTGCTACCAGTTGTAAGGAGAGCGCGTGCTGCAGAGTGCGGACCTGTTGTGTAGGAGGAGGGGTTGGGGAGGAGGCGGATCCAGGGGATTGGCGTGCGGCGGCGCCGTTGGCTGCCCGAAATTGGTTCCAGCGGGCGGCGCTAGGGCGCGCTGCGGCGGCGGCGGCGGCGGCGGCTCCGGGCAGCTGACGATCCTCCTGGCCCACACACCGCCCTGCCCTTTGCGTCGGGGGCTCTCGCCCGTAAGACTGGCTCGCACGCACGTCCAGGCTGAAACGGCCCTGTGACAATATCCGTCGCCGCTGCAAGGTGTCCTAGGGTTCGTGTGCCGTCGGTAGTGGATTTTCAACACTAGTGGGATAGCTAGAAAGATTTCACCCTCTGTCTGGCGGACAATTCTAGCGATTGGATGCTCTGATTGGTAGTTTTCCGTGGTTTCTCCGATCCACACCAGGCGAATGGCCGAGTAGTACCCTACCAAATGGGTCACGGACCTATCGTTCTTCCTTATCGCCTCCTCTCGCCTTATACACAGACACATACTACGTCCACTTATACGCAGTAGAATACATACTCGTCTAATAGTTTTGACATATCTACTTTTTACCCTGTGTTTTGTTACCATTTGAATGTACTTCAGAGCATTATGCACTGGATCGTTCTAGCAACCATGAAGGAGGTAGTTTCGCATTTAGTTGGCGTAGCAACGTTGATATTAATTTTACTCTGACAATTAACTTATTGTCATTTTGATTCTTACTTGATATTACACTTCTTCCCGTGCCATTCTCGTCTCGCTCCGCACGTACGTACATCGCGAACATGATTACAGTTGTCATTCCCATAACCATAGCAATTTCCGTCTCTCACCTCTGCAAACGTCTGCTTACCGCGTCGCGCAGAGCTCCTGCTCGGCCAGTATGGCCGACGCTGCCCTCCCGTTCTCATCGCACTGCTCTGAACGCTCCCGGGAAACGCTGTCCGCGAAAGTGCACGCCGCGGGGCGGGGTCCTGGGATGGACGGGGCGGAGAGGGGAGGGGAGGGGTGGTGAGGGACGGTGTCGAACAGAGCGCAGAGCGGGGCGAACGGGCGCGCCCTCGAATAGGCTCCGTGGAGCTCCCGAAATCAGCAGTACCACCCTCCCTATCCGATGGGGACACGCACGCCCCAAAACCCCCGTCGTCCATCAACACTCACGCACCGTTCGACCGACCCGGATTTGAATGGTTTAAGACCAATAAATTTCACATCCTCCCGAACGCTCGGTCGATAAGTGTAACTTAACGACCACCCAAACAGTTGTGCGGCGCGGAGGCTCGTATGAAGTCTTTAGCCCTCTCGTGACGCGTGCAAGAGGAACCAAGTTGAGGGGAGGGGCGGCCGGCCCTCCTCTCCCCTCCCCTCTCTTTCCCGTCGATGGCCCCGTTCTCCCGCCGCCGCCCGCTCCGTCAACAAGATCAAACAAGCCATGTGCTAATGACGTCGACCGGAAGCGAGAGACGGCGCCACTGTGACACCCCGCCCACCGGACGGCGGCGGGGCGGGGCGGTGCAGGGCTGTCCCGAAATGGCTGGTCACGCACAGGCACCGAAACATCGCCGGTGGCGGAGAGGTGATAGCTGCATATCGGCTCTCACCGTGTGGCTTGGCGTAGGAAAGTCATGATATCTACCTGTGGACCAAGTGATAATGAGTTCTGCCGACTACAATCTCGGCTTGCGTTCGTGACAGAAAAAGAAGTGGGACATAAATTGCACGTAACTTTCTCAATAAACTAAATTAATAGTAACATGTATGTATATGTATTCGGCATTTTAGAGTCGGGTTAATCCGACTTTCGCCAGGTAGTGGTGTTCCCACGCCTGGGTTCAGTTTTTATTATACACAGATGGGCTTTACACAACATCGTAATTAACTTACTTGATCTTCCCTCTCTGTCGTCACACAGCTATATAAACCGAGAAGATTTATATTAGAAAGCCGAAGATTCATGTTTGCTCCGGCTGGGAATCGTACCCGAGACCGCCTCACAGAAAGCTAGCTTGACATTCAACAAAACATGTCTTTGTGCTTCTTAATCGTTGAAAATAGTTACAAAGGTTAATTTACCAAGTTTAAACTTTCCCTCCTGTTCTACAAAAAGCTTAATAACAGCACTGCTTTTTTCGGAAATAATAAATTATTTTACTATTTTGTGAATAAAAATGTAGTGGTCTCGTACCGTCGCTAAAATTATTTAGATAAATTATTATTTATTAACTGATAATCCTTTTTAATAATCAAGTTAAGTAGAAAAAATAGAATATTTAGTAAAAAAATAAGAAAAATAAATTTATGTAGGAAACTACTTCCGGTCTATCTTATAAAAACACAATAGCTCTCTCGAATTTATCTTAATTTCTTCAACCTTACATAATTGCGATGGTCATGCGATTTTGAACGAAATAAACAGTAAGTCATGCTCCACATAATCATAAACATTGACGCGCGTTCCTTTCGCTTGGCGTCGCTCCCGAGTCCACTCACCGTCGACCGAGCAACTCGCGGTCCACTTCCCGCGCCACGCCCCCACGAGAGTGGAATTCCGGCCGCGACGTGCATACTTGTAGTTTCCGTGTCTGCGGCCCCAACACGTGCTACAACATGCGCAGTTCCTAGTAGCCGTGGCGAGCGCTGGGATTGCCAACGCTTGCGACCGCGCGCGGCGAGAAAGGGAGGGGCGGGGCGAATTCCTCGGATCGACGCACATTGAGAGCACCGCGAGCATCCCGAGCGGGGCTGCCAGCCGACCGCCCGGCGGACCTAGTTCCCCGTGGGAGGTGGGCGGGGTGTGTGCGAATAGTGAGTGACTCGGGGCGCTGTGCTGTTAGTACTCTGGGGCAGGGGTTACGGTGAAAGTGAAGATGGAACTAGCGCATAGTGGACGATGTCTGAGGCAAAACTGCTATCTGCGAGAGGATCTGATGAATACATAACGGTCATAAGGTTACAACGGAAACAGTTTCACAATATAATATTGTGTGAAGATTTTCTTTTGGAAACTTAACTGTCGATGGAGGGAAATATTTTCGTGAAATCATTTCAAAGCTGGTTGATCGTTAGTTGTTCCGTAGTAGAATCAAATAATTTTGTTTATCCATAGTATATATTCCATTTTTAATTTTTTTAATGAACGATGAAAAAACGAGTAGCAATACCATTGATGTAATGATACTACAAAATTGTTACTACAAGTCCGTACTGAACTTCACTTGCAGAGGTCCCTTCGTAATATCCAGCAATATTTAGTAATGATTGATTTGGAAGTGAAATAGTCTCCAACGTAAAGCGATGAATGGAAAAACACTATTTTACATCTCCAGTTCAATTCAGGTTATGCTTACATTATATTTACGACCTTGATGTCAGTATACCGAGGAACGCAGAGAAAATGTAATTTGATTGGTTGGGTTTTCAATTCAAATCCTAGAAGGACAGCGTTTTTAAAGTCATTCGCAAAACATACGATAGAGTTACACATAACAGCAAAATATTTATTCTGAGGACTTGGATATATCTCCCTGACGCAACTTACGTTAAAGGCAGTCGCCTGTTGAAACAAATCCACATCGCTGAACAACCAATGAGCGTGCGCCAGTTCGGCCGTCTGGCGGTAGAGAGCGCGCGCGCGCCCCCATTGTTATTGCTCGCTGGCGGAGGGCGAGCGTGCAGCGGCGGCGGCGGCGACGGGCGACAGCCGAGGAGCGTATTGCGAACGAAGCATTTTTAATTTTCACTCGAACATGAGTCAAAGAATGGGCCCAACAGCGCCGGCATCCACAGCGGGGGCTCGGCCACAATCGCATTCCTCAGTCACGGGGGGCGGGCCCCTTCGGACGCCAGGGATTCCGAACGCCATCTATGCCCCGCCCGTCCCTGCCATGCCCGCCCGCCCCTCCCCGCCCCCTCCGCTGCCCGCCCCGTCCTTCCCGCCTTCTCCGCTCTCTCTCGCACTCGGCTTCCCCACCTTCCGCGCCCGCACCTCACACTCCATCGCTCGCACACTCCCTCCCCTTGCTCCCCATACACCGGCTCAGCTTCTGCCCCGCATCTACCACCACCATCACCCACGCTACATCACTCGACGCCGCACTCTTCACACCGCCCCTCCACCTTGCTCTGCCCGTCCCCCTCACTCCCACCCGTCCGGCCTGCTCAGAACGCCTCCCCGCCCGCCCGGCCCCCGCCCCCGCTCAGCCCGCCACTTCCTTCCCGTTGGGCGCCGCTCTGCCATGCATTTCCCTTCTCCTTTGCTCACCTCGTCCTACCCGCTCAGGAACGCCCCACTCCTCCCCGTCCCATCCCTCTGTCTCTCCGATCCCTCCCCCTCCCTCTGCACGTGCGGGCCTCGCTTCCTGAACGCCGCTGTAGGCGGCGGCCTCCTTTATTTCATAGGGAAATTTTCGGTGACACTGTGTGCCTTGAAACTACTGGAATCTCTTTTACCCCGGCCCTTCACACTCCGTGGGCGGCGGCGCGCCGATGGGAAGCTCTGGCAAGGGGTGCGGGTGGAAAAGAGGGGGATGGAACCACTAAGCTCAGATCTTTTTCAATAAAAAAGGACGTAGAAGGAGGAGGATGTAAGAAGGGATTATAGTGTCACATAAACGTTCTGGAAATTCTCCGCACCCATCTGCCCGTAATCCAGAAGTGTTTTTGCCAGAATGTCACTTGGGTGTGCGGTGGTGTCTCGGAGTCTCTGGACGTCTTGTGTAGTGCAGGGAGTTTTGGCATAAATATTACAAACGGTAGAGCTTGTAAGAGGTTTAAGATGGTCACTTTTGCTAATAAACATGTGATGAGAAATTTTATATAACGGCGTTACACGTGTGACATCTCCGTCTCACTGATGAGCTACTCATCACACATTGACGTATACGAAGAACAGTTAATATCTTTGGCAGCTTCAGAACTGTCAAAGTCCAGCGCACGATAAGTTGTCTTCCAATCCGTGCCATAAATTACAAGTACTGCAACAATACAACATGTATTCGGTATAAAATGTCCCACTATATATTCATTGGCAAAAAGCATCATCTTTGACCCTTTTGAATTCTTGAGACTTTTGTAACATTAGTTCTGAAACATTCTGTACTGACCATCGCGACTGCTTCCGATGCTGCTGCAAATGTTACATTCATTCATATCTGGTATACACGACCATGATCATCACCTTCTGCCGTCTTGGTTGCTGCATAAATCATCCCTCTTACAATCATCCCAGCTCTAGCCAATAGTTCAATTGTTTTTTGCAATGGGCCGACTGGAAATAATCTTTCCTTTCGTTCTTTGATCTAAAATGGCTTGATCTCGAAATCCGCAAAACTTTTATGTACCCTTTTAGTATGTTCTTTGAACAGCAGAATGACAAAATGAACAGCAGAATGACGATATAATCATGATTATTCCATGGATGCGGAGTACTAAGATATCTATACTTTTATCATTTACATGTCTTTGCGAACAATGCAATTGCTGACTTTAAAAGCTTTAGCAGTATATTTACCCTCTCTATCATTATAGTTTGCAACATGTAAGGAGAATGTTTTGTATCTATTTTACTCAATCCTCATTCTTGTATGTCGGTTAAAATAAAGTAAGAATTATCATTAGACAAAAACCGTAACCAACATATAACATCACAACGAAGAAGAAATCTATAAATAGCAACCTCACAAATTTAATAGTAAACACACATCTCACCACTAGTTCTTCCTTCCACGCCGCTCACACGCCGCTCCTCCGTCGCTTCCACGCCCTTCCCACCCCGCTCCCATCACATTCTCACTCCACTCCCATCCCTTTCCCATCCTTTTCTCTCCCCAGTTCTACTCTACTCCTGTGAAGCTCCCATCACTCTCCAACCTCGTTTCCCCTCCATTCTTGCTCCAGCTTTCAAGCTGCTTACTTGGTCCCTCTTCGCTCCCACCCTCGATCCAACCTCACTCCCACTAGCGCTCCGTCGCCTCCCGTCCCCACCCACCCCTTCCCGCCCACTCTCACACTCGCACCCGCGCCGCCGCCTCCGGCCCGTCCCGGTGGCCCGGGTGTGCCCGTCGCCGAGCGCCCATGAAAAGTTTAACGACTTACATGAGGCGATAAAATATTGCTTTATACGTGGTTAAAAAGAAATCACCATCGCATCTGCACCGGCGGGGCAGGACGTGGCAGACGGCGGATGGCGTGGAGGGGCAACGGAGGGGGAGGAAAAGGACGCAGCGGAGGGGAGAGCAAGACGCAGGTGATCGCGATCGCGGACGAGTACAAAAAATAGAAATGGATTGCGTTAACGAAAAATAATTGTCGGTGAGATGATGCAAGTGAAAGAAGGCTTGGAGAAGTTAAAGGCTTGAGGAGGAGACACTGGGCTGTAAGGACTGTCTCATATAAAGCGCCAATTACTGCAGCATCAAGTACAAAGTTTTAAAGCGTATGCGATTTTGTAATAAGATGTGTAGAGAATTTAGGGTTTGTGAAATTTCGAAATTAAAACGTTGAAAATTGAAAATCTATTCGCGCATGTGTATGTGAATGAGTATATATCTTTCTGTAAGAAAAATAAGTTTTTCATTGATAATTAACGAGCTTAGATTTGAAAATGGCTGAGAAATACCTGTTTAAGCTAGTGGTATTCTGTTTTACGTGTTTTGTTCTGTTCGACCTCTCTGTGTTTCATAGACGCCCCATTTCCGGCCGAGACTTTTACTGCAAGTGCAGCAACCTTGGGTCGACACTGCTGTCTGGATCAATTGTGAGCCATTATCGATTAGAGAACGTTCTTATCCGCGACTAAGCGAAGCTTCTTGGACCATCGGGGCTTACTTCCGTTCGGAGCGAGGAAGCCAGGGTACCCGTAGAAGGCGCTGACGCTGCAGTCCGAGTATTTTACATCTCGCTTCTGATCTTCTCAAACACTCGCATAATTTTTACTGAGGAAGGGAAAATAAATTATAGAAATATTTAGGTTCACTTGTAGTACGTGGTTTATTGAGGATGTACACCGTGTCGCAATGCAACTGAAAACATACATATGCCTTATGCGGTATGTAAATCTCCCAGCTGTATTGTTACGCAAAGGAGAGCGCACAGGCCCCACATACCTGCGCAACCGAATCACTTCAATCCAGAACTGAGCCTGTAAGCACGATGCGTTAAAAAATGTATTAAAGACGGAAACACCCCTGCTTCGAGAGGTACGTTGAAAAACATGGTCTTCATCGATGTAAATCACGAAAGAACTACGGCAGGAAAACAGCTGCGAACCACACGACTCGGGAAAGGGAATGGGCGATATCGAAGTACCGAAGTTCGAGAGGTTTCTCCGATGGCGGCGGGCGATGAGGCCGGGCGAGGGCGGTGGCGCTGCCCGCCCCGCGCCAACGCCCGTTGGCCGGCGCGCCATCTGGCGCCTTCCGCGCACATCGATCGTCATCTTTAAAGCATCAGCGCGGATTCTTCGCTGCATCTCCAACCGGGATCAGTCATCCCCCCCCGCCCCTCCCCCCCCCCATAACCCTCATTTCGTCGAGAGAGGCCAAGCGCCGCGCTCCGCCTGGTTTTGCGACGTCAACGGACTGTCTTTCAGCTCTCCATGCCGAGGTGGAAGAAGCAAAGGACTTTCCGGTTGCACGCACTCACGTCGGAGGCGCTTCTTGCCAATTTCGCTTCCGTGGTATTGTTTTCTACGTACGGTTACTGTTGTTTTTGTTATTGTTGTGTTATTTTATTTAGTTAGTTATTTTTTTAATTTTCTATGCGCGAGAGTTTTCTTTAAAGTATATGAAGCATGTGATATAATAGTATTTCACTACTTACCTATCCATATATTGTATTATTAAATATTGAATGTTGAATAGGTCGTCTCAAGAAATTAATGGATTAAGTAAATGCTGTACAAGTTAAACTCGTACTCTTTTTTTGAGTTTTCTAAATTGAGATTGTGGAGCTAAGCATCCATAGTAATATTGCTAAATATGATCGCCAGTGGTACGTTTTCGCGTACGTCAACCTAAAACCCATGGAATGTCACAGGATCATGGAAAGATGCATATTCCAAGATGAACTACTAATTACTACCGGACTGCAGTACACAGGAGCCGTTTCGGAGCACTCTCATCTCGTTAGCTGCACACTCCGCCCTGGCCTGCGCGCGCAGATCTCCGCGCGTTGGACGACCCACCACATCTCCTGTCGACCCCCACGCGTCGGCAGCCGCCGGCGCACACAGTGCATCAAATCGCGGTAATTGGGGCGACTAAACCAGCTCGCGCAGGTCCTCCCGGGCGTCGCCAAAGGGCCCTTAATGGACTTAGGGCATCGGCCGGTCGCAGCCCTTACGCGTGCATCAAAGGGCGCCGTCTACAAGTTTAGACCCGGCACCCCACCCGGCTCCGCATCTCGTGCCCTGCACAAATCCGTTTTGTCGGCTCCCCAAATGAAATATCCTCCCCCGCGCTGCGAGGAGGGGGATAGGAATCCATCCGTCTTTCAGAATAACTGCGAACGGTCGAGGTTTTCGGTTTTTATCATTTTAATTCCACAACTTAAATTAACCCATATCGATTTATCAGGAGGGGGAAAGGTTTGGCGAGGCGGGGGCGGTGGTGCTCCGTGGGCAGGAATGAAGGGGGGCGGGCGGGGCGGTTTGTGTGTCGAGGGCAACTAAACCGAAGGGGGGGGACGGGTCCCTTTTTATACGTTCTTGCTTGCTAATGGTACTAGCGGGAAAGTTTGCCGGCGGGGGGAGGCACGCGGGGCGGAGGGCGGAGGGCGCTTGGCGCTGAGGAGCTGGAGGTCTTCTCTCGTACTCTTCTCCCCCTCCCCGTCCTCCGTCCCCCGCGCGAGTCTGGCTCGAAAATAAAACGCGTTCCCCTCTTCCTTTTGCCTAATTTATCTCTCTCGCAAAACATTCCCGCTCTTCGCCGAGCACTCGAGCGCCCTCGCCTGGCCGACAACAGGTAACCGCCCGCGCGCTGCCGTTTTCTCTCTCCGCCGCTGGGAGCGCTGCCGCCGCCCACCTTCTTCCAGTTCGCGGGGCTTTTTCTTGTCCGCCTCTTGACGCGTTTTACTGCTCACCGATTTTCAATTTTGTCTTGTCTTTCGACCGCTCGTCGCATGCACAAATGTTTTTTTGTTGTTTTTAAAATAAATGTAGTATTTTATCTCTTCAGAACTCTGAAGAAGAAAAAATAGTTTTGTTTCGTTTACTTTTCTTTTTTAAGCCCCTTCGTACTTAAGTACTTTCATATGGTCGTGAATGGCATTATTAAATTACCGTTAATTGAAACGTTTCTTGATCTTGCCTTTGTGCACTACTGTAGAAAGTCTTTTTCAACTTTCCGTGCTTTCTATTCGTTCATACTTTTATTATATGAAAATAATTTAAAGCGTGCAAAAGAGGTAGTTTCACGAATTTCACAAAAATGTTTTGAGGTCTCGTCGTATGTTAAATTTTAATATTGCGTAAGTGTAGTACTATGCATGAAAACTACGACTTTCGTTCCCAGTTTATTGATTGGAAACTGTTATTAACGCTACGCGTACAGCAAAGAGGCAGTTTGCGGAGTAAATAAAACTTCGAGTACAATAAACTAAGTAAAACATTGCAGCAACATGAATCAACATGGAATGCAGTTGGCGTATTGAAAATGATCTCAAAACTGCAAACTTTCAGATTTTCATGAATTCATATTGAAAATTAATCTATGCAACTTGCGGGAATGTGTTTTTGGCATGATTATTTGAAAATACCGGACCCTACTCCTATCGTCTCGGTACATTTCGTTTGTACAACAAAAAATCTCTTTCTGTTACGCAAACAACTATTTCAGATGCTGCAGAGGCGTTCTTTATATACAAAGCTAAATTATTGAAAGTAGGCTCCTCCATGCACCCCTTTTACAGTGATGTTACAGAGTACGACAGAAGCCGGCAAGACCGCTAGAAATTTCGAGAACTTCCAACTCTGAACTAGTATCAGCAGCGTTCTCCTAAACACAGAAACTGCCTCAAGGCGTCGACGCGAGGAAGTTCGGGAACTTTGACAACAATGGAGACGGAGAGGGAACATGGGAAAAGGCCTACCAAGTGTGGTGAATGGGTTAGGAGAGCCGCTGTGCTAGAGGAAACCGGAAGGGCGAAAGCGAACTAGCAACTATAGACGTTTTAAACAAAAATATAAAAGAGATGGAGGCATTAATATTGCGAAAACGACGACTCGACACGATAACAGAAGGCGATACGACACGATAACAAATGGAAACTAAAAGTCGTATAAATGTGGATTTGGATCGGTAACAACATCCGAAGTATGAAACTTCGTTTGTTATGGAGCAATTTTTCTAGCTTTAAATTCGTATTTCTGGCTTCGCTAATAGGCATGATTTCTTTCGTGATGAAAATCTTAAAAAAATCTTTATAAAAAAAGTAATATTTAAGAAGTTAATTGGTGTATTATTTCTTTAGCACATGAATGAAGTCCAAGTGTTAAAAATTGAAGAGATATTCACAATGTCAGTGATGAGATCATTGACGTGTCGAAAAATGTTGCAGCTTTTTGCAAGTTTCGAAAATTTAGGGAGTTAATCGAAAATGAGACCTTTGTCATATTTTAAACGCCCTTGCTCCTGTAGAAAGATAAAAATCTCTTTAAAAAAATCGGTGCCATTTTTGAAAAATTTTGAAAATTTTTAGACTTTATGTACAGTCCTCCCAAAAATCAAAATATGTATTTCAAATTTGCATGACCTAGCGTTTGGTCAGACTGGTCGAGAAATATCAATTTTGGAGAAAATCGTGAAAACTGTTTAGGTTCTAGCATTGACTAAAGTTAGACAGACAAACACGTTTTGCCATTCACTAATGTTTAGGTATCAAGGATCCAGGAAATGTGGATTCTGGCTATACAGTGTGCTAGAAGAAGCAATCTACTAATTACTTTCACTAAGTTACTTTTAGGATAAAGATGTATATACATTTTTGATATAAAAAACCTAAATACGATTTTTTTGTGTAGAAAAATCGCTACTTTCCGCTGCAGCAAAATCTGTAGCTGAGCCAAAAAAGTAAAAAATTAGATATAAATTCTAAATAATAATGTATGAGTATGTATGAGGTATAGGGCAAAGTGTATTTGTAATAGTCGTCTACAACTAAATGAATGGGTGAAAACCAGAATGGTATAGGTGACATTTTATAAAGTCGGTGTGTTTTTTTAAATTCAATATCACTTTAAAGTCGTGGTGATTTGTGTTATCATTAAAATCACGAAAATACATTGCCTCTAAAATATAGCCTTAATATACACACATTTCTCTCAGAATTTATAAAATGTCACTTATACTGGTTTGGTTTTTACTCATTCAAATATCGTATCACCAGTCGCTTTGATGCTGGCTTCCGAATGACAGCGCGGCCGTCGCCGATGACGGAGATAATGGAAGGCGTGAGTGGAAGAGGGGCGCCGTGGGTGGAGGGGGCGGCTGCCGCTTGTCGCGGCCGCGCCGGAGGGCGCGGGGCCCGGCGCCCAACTTGGCGCAAGTCGGCTGATCGGCAGCTTAGTCGCAGCTCATTTGCCAGCCGGAGGCATTCGCGCCGAGAGGAAGGCGGCGGGGCGGGCGAGAGGCAGTGGGGGGCGTGGGCGGCGCCGGGGCCGGGGGAGGCTAATCCTGCGAGGCGCCACCGGGCCACGTGCGCCTGGGGCGGAGTGCGTGGCAGCGAGTTGGCAAGCCTTGCTGTCGCCGCTGCGCGTGCTTCTCGCAGCGCCCGCTGTAAGACGCCGCCTCTGTGCTTCCTTGGTCGCTAGTGAAGCGTGTGCGAGATTCTCCCCGCGGTGCGGATGCCTGTCTTGGTAAAAGAACGCTGTCCTGCGCGTGTTTTCGGGACCTTCTGGACAAGAGTGCCAATGTCTCCTGTTTTATCAACTTCATCTTGATGAATCTTAGGATCTCTCTAAAAAAAACTCAAAAGTATGTTATTTTCTTGAATGGATGACAATTCAATATTTAGCTGTGTAAGTGCACCGTTTACCTAAATATTGTATTAATTGATGTAGCTCCTAGTGGTATTACAAGCTGATTTATTGCATATGTTAAAAAGAAGTTACTTACTTCCTTCTAATAAATTAAAGAAAGAAAAGATATAGTATACCATTTGGGAATAATTTGGAACTTCATAATTACAGGAAAGGTAGACCTTACTGAACTTGACGTGGTTCTTCATTTTGAAGCGAAGAAGTAGTTTATTATTATACATTGGAGTTATATCACGGTGAATACATGGTATATTTAAGAATTTTCTCAATGAACGTGTGGGATTGTGTATATAGTTAATGTCAGTTATCGCCATTCATCCCATTCTGGGCGAAAATCGAATTCATGGTGATACTTGTAAATCTTCAGGAAAATAGTACCTTCTGGCATTCGAAAAATTGAGGTTATTCATTCCCACTTTCTTCAAACATTCCTTTCTATGTTGTCAAGTGAACAAATTATACTACACGCTTTACATAACAAGAACTCTTTAGAATATGCATACCTTTGGTGTAGTTTTACTTTGAGATATAAGAATGTAATACATGTGTTAATTCTCCCCTATTCTAATAAGAACTAGATATGCCAACGACTCCAATCAATTCTTTCCGTCACAGCTAGTGCGGAACGAAGTTATTCATAGAACATTCTCCACGGTCACCGTAAAATAACGCAGCGCCTCCTCTTTTGTTATGGTAATGAAGGCCTTGCGCTTAACAAAAAGATCGTTTCAATTCGGTCAGATTCCACGCAGTCACGCATTACCTGAGCACGCGTCGCGCCTCACACAAAACTCCATTTCGAAATGCATAACCCGGGTTCAGCTCGTTAACCTCTGGTAATGTCCATTGGCGTATTCCGAAACCTTGTTTTTTTTTCAATCCCGTCCATATTTCGAATTGTAATTAAAAGCCATGCAGAAGAGCATTTACGGTTGCAACCTGGTTAATGCGTTTTAGGAACGGCATAAGATCCGTAAATTGATGAAAAAGCATTGATATATTTTCAAGGCTCTTGTCAAACGCGATATTGCTCCGTCGGTGGCGTTGCGCACGGGGGCCGTGGTGGCGTCGCCTTGGAGACGGGCGCGCGCCAGGTTTCAATTGTTGGCAGCGTAATCGCATCGAGCTCCTGGCAGCGGCGACGCTCCGCAAACAAAGCGCTTGATTTGAAATGCATTAAACCGCCTTGAAAGAGACGAGGGCGGGGACGGCGGTGGCGGCGGTGGCGGCGGCGGCTGTAGAGGTCGTGGTAGATTTGTTCACAAGTTTGTGGTGGTCGCAGATTGTAAAGATGAAGGAAGGAAAATGCGAAAGAACATGGAAGGAGGATGGGCAAAGTCAAGAGTAAGTAAGAAAATGGTAGTGAGCAATGATGAAGTGAAGGAACCCAAAAGTATAATAAAAAGAAATGAAATATCTAAGAAGATGGATATCATATCACTTTCGGTAAAATAGCTGTATTTTTGGTTATGTCGATTTGGATGTAAAAGATAAATTGACAGAATAATGTTATTACTAAAGCAATATAGATAATGACATTCGTAAGAGAAGTAATGACGATTGTGAATGCAGTCAGAAAACTGCGAATCCTAAAATTTACTTTTACTGTTTGCCTCCAAATACTCGAATGCTCACGAACCTCAAATGCTACCAGAAAGGCTTCCTTTACAGCATGTACACTACAAAACAAATATTTCAAGTTTTCTGAAATTAAAATTTTTCTTCTTCCATCCTGTATTCTTAGACGGTTAACCAATTGTATTTTATTAGACTTAGTGTTTTGTCGAATTTCTTCAACGGAGTAGTTCATCAGCTTTGTAAATTATGTGGCAGGTGTAATAAATATATTTATTTGACTAATACAAAATTCGAGTTGCTATAGGTCTTTCTTCAAAACCTGAGTTAACACGTTCTGCTGTAAAATGCTCTGCTCAATAGATTAAAAGCGCCTCCGAAGGGCGTGTCCTCGCATCCCTTCCCGTACAGCGAGCACCCGAGAGAGCGAAGACGCCTCCTGGGGACAGGGCAGTATCTCGCCGCCGCGCAGCAGCCGGCTGGGCCACGCGGCAGCCCCCCACCCCCCACCCCCAACCTCCGCTGCTTCCGCGCAAAGCGGCTAATCCCACACTTATGCGTTATATTTCGGATGGGTTATGATCGCGGGAGCCTGCATTAACATAACTTGGAGTGCACCGCCGCAGCGGGAGGCCGGCTGCCCAGCCGTTCTTGGAGTCTCCGCTTCCACCACGATCTCGATCCTCACCAGTTAGTGGTTTGCTTTTCTTTCGAGCGTAACCTACCCCACCATTGTTTTTCTACCACCATCACTACCACCATCTCCACCACCAACACCACCACCATCACCAAACATATCCACCTACATCATCACCACCCACACCCCACTACCACCACCACACCAACACCACCACAAACACCACACCCACAACCAACACCAACACCAACCCACACTACCAACACCAACAGCTAACACGAAACAAACCCAACACAAACACACAACACCAACACAACACAAACACGCAATCACCCAACACAAACACCAACACCACACCAACACCACACCACACACTACCACTACCACTACCCATACCACTACCACTACACTACCACTACCACTACCACTACCACTACCACTACCACTACCACTTCCACTACCACTACCACTACCACAACCACTACCACTACCACTACCACCACCATCGAAACCGCGTTCTCACTCCTCCGTAATTTCCTTGACAATCTACAATCTCTTATAGTATACGTGTGGGTAGTAAAATATACTTGAGTGTCGAGAGATTTTTTTAAAATATACAAATATAATCGTCATTCCTACTCTCGCCATGACAACCACTTCTATTCCACCAATCTTAGATAATACAATTTTCCGTCTTCCCCCTTCATCCACGTACACACCCTCATTTACAAGAAAAATAAGACCTTTGATCCGCAGGTTTGTGTCACAGTTTTATTCATCATTTAATTTTAACCATTATGTGCTCTTGTAACATACTAAAGAACAGAGTTTATTTGAAAATGATCACGAGACAGTTGCAGTTAACAGTTGCAGTCCACAATTTTGAAATGTGGTATCCTGCTATCCTGGCCCATTGTAGCTTCCTGTACTAAGCACCCTCCACCTCCAAATCTCCCGCTGCCACCACCGCTTGGCAGCCCACTCACGTTCCGTAGGCGCGCGACATCTCCGCTGCTGAATTATACACGTTTCGCACCTCCTCACGTTGCTTCTGCTTCTCTCCACTCCGCCCCGCTCACTCCGCCCCGCTCACACCGCCCCGCTCACACCGCCCCGCTCACACCGCCCCGCTCGCTCCGCCCCGCTCGCTCCGCCCCGCTCGCTCCGCCCCGCTCGCTCCGCCCCGCTCACTCCGCTCCCACTCTCCACCCCGCTCGCTCCGCCCCGCTCACTCCGCCCCGCTCACTCCGCCCCCACTCTCCACACGTTCCGCCCCGCTCCAGTACGCTCCGCAGTTCTTCAGCCACCCCGATGCGCACCGACCCCCTCCGCCTCCTACCACCCCGCCTCGTCTCACGCCCCTCCTCGCCTCACCCCGGACCGCCTCGCACCTCGCAGCAGGGTGAACGCCCCTGCCAGCGCAAGGCAGTCGCCATTCTTCGCACAGCCTCACGACTTTGTACTGCGGACTCAAAGGCCAAAGGAGGACTGCTAATGCAATCCTACACTCGTTCTGTTTTGACAGTCAAGCGAATTCGTGCCTCAATGCAGAAGCTCTCTATTTGTGCTCCAGTTGTACTTCGTATAGAGAAGGACTCATATGCCTACGTAACAGTCGTGCATAACTACAGATATGGAAGAAGTGCAAAAATCTTTAGTGTTTTCAATGTTGAGCAGTACTGCTGCTTCCATTTCTAATGTTTTTAAAGAGTACTCGTGGTATTGACAATACTGTTCTCAAAAATGCAATTTTTTAAAATGCAGAAGCTGCATCTTTGAGCTCCACCTGTACTGAAAGATAGAGTTAATGACTTATTGTACATGGAAATTAAAATCTTAAGAATTATTTCGTTAAAAACTCAAACTCTGAATGCTCATTAACTCCAAATTGTCTCTTGCTTTTGATTCTCGTTTTTGTTAGTTCTAAGTAAGAAATAATGTCTCATATTATTTTTAAAATATAATATTTATTTAATTTTCTGAATCAGACTAAAAGTTAATTTTGATTCTGGATTTTTAAAACACGTATAGACAACAGCCTCAGCTGTGATCTCTCCTATCCCGAGTCTACAAGTTGCCATGCCGCCACCGCCACCGCTCGTCCCGTCTACGGATAAAGCCGCGCCCCGCTGCCTGTCGCTGCGACTGGTGAGCGGCGCGACACGTCATCAAACGTGTTTACGTATGTTTCCTGCCGCGAGACGTCGCCAGCGTCTGGATTCCGTTTACGATCTCCCGTTCCTCACACGCCGTCGACGCTAGCGCCGCCACCGCCACCGTCCGCTTCGAATTGCCCCGCGAGCACTTCGGCTACTACCGCTAGTGCTCCCTTCTCCTTGGAGCATTGGCGTTCACTCGGGCGTTCACTCGTGCTAGCTGGAGTGGATTCTACAGGACGAAAATACTCGTTCATCTGGGTTGCATCGCGTTACACGCAGTGACTTCCATCTGCCTTCGGCAGGACTCAAATCACTCGGGGGTACACGACAATCGCATCATTTTTAACTTGATGGAACATTAGTCAACATCGCCATCAACGGAATGCAAAATTCGAGTACTAGCTTACATTGTACAATTACGCGTCATTTCAGAAAGTAAGGTAAGCCTTAATCAACTATTCCTGACAGTTGTAACTTCTATGCACAGACACAAGCCATGCTATTTCGTCTATCTGTTCTTTTATGACGAACTACTTATATGAATGACTACCTTTTCATCTATCTGGTAACCTGCCAACACAATCATAAGAACTCATATATGTGATTTTTTAGACTGTTCTACTTCTCAGTAATTATTTAATTTTGAAGCATTATTTATTATATTTAATATTTGAAACTGATTTTTAAGCATTAATATGAGATGTATATTTGTTAATTAGAAGAATACACCCTTAATTTCCAATCCTTGAATTAAGTTGTTGATAAAGAAGACCATATGGACAATTGGCTGATTGTTTTTGTCGTTTCAGTCTTGAGGACGACTTCGATACAATGGTCGCAAAGCCAAAATAACCTTCAACATGGCGTTGCCTGGGCAGTCGAGAGGCTAACTTTTGGGTTGAAACCTGTTATTATCTCTAAACCACATTGTGTTCAGAATTCCTCTGAGTTCGAGGCCCGATGACAATGGTTTTACGACACTGGTATGATAGCTAGATCTAATCCAGCCAACGCCTGCGGAGAATTGTATCGACCCGCTGCTCTCATAAGTAGTTTCCCATGGTTTCTTTTACCAATACAATTTGAATGTCGGAGGAGAATCTTAACAGACGGACCTCGTCCGCATGCATGCCAGCTTACCTTGCTCGCCCTTGTCTCGTTCTCCCTCCTTGACACATACACATCCATATACCAGAACAACAATACCTCACATTTCGCGAAAACAGTCGTGGGAATAGAACTTGCCTCGGCTGGGGCTGTTCCTCTTTGGGGGAGATACCAGGAAGTAGACAAGTCGACCATCTGGATTCCGACGTGTACATTAGCGCCGGATCTCATTCATGTTCTAGAAGGGTGGGAAAACCAGGACTTCCCGGGATTTAACATGCACTACACTCAGTGCCGGAGCTAGAGAATTTGGGTCCGTGGGAAATCCAGAAACGTAGTCTCTCTCCCGAAAAAATTAAAAGTGAAAGTTGTATCAAAAATCTATATGAGTTATTTTATTTCAACAAATAACAGAAATGACGTTTAAACTAGAAAAACGTTTTTTTAAATATATTTTAAACAATAGTTTAAGAAAAAGTATTTAATGATCAAATATACAATTTCCATAGTCATCTTAAAACGCTAAAAATGTTGTGTTTAATGAAATTATTTTTTACGTGAAATAATAAATATAAATTTCAGTGGAAAGAATTTTAATTCATTGAGATTCATTTCATTGAGTCCTACTTTGTAAGTAATGACTATAAACACATTTAAGGTAAAAAAATCAATTGAAACTTTTATGGCATATCAAACTACTGTACCGCCACAAATAAAATTACGATAACTATTTTCTCGAGTTCTAATTTCTTTTTCATTATTTAAAATATTTTTTTCATCAATCCCATTAAGGGGTTCCTTGACTTGCAGGGCCGAAGCAATTTCCCCGTCTGCCCAGGCCATTGCCTACACTTACGGCACTGATTACCTTAGCAGTTGACACGCCCACAAATACATAATAATGGATAAGATATTGTCCACGTTTATCATTTACTACCTTTGTACATCTTGGCCACTCCACAACACTGACAACCACCACCGCCGCCTCCGCCGGCGCGGCGTGTGGAGAGGCGCCTGGGGGTGGAGATGCTGGACGAC
>BOPP01000001.1:4678509-4688950 GCA_017312745.1 Gryllus bimaculatus
CGGCGTAGAGAAGGAGGACGAGGCGCCGGAGGGAGGGGCGATCCGCCGGGCTATATCACAAGCAGCTGCTGCGAACAGGGCATAAAGAACACGGAAATGGCTCTTGAGCGGCAGCAGCGAAGCGGGGGGCGGGGAGGAGCGGGGAAGGCAGGCACCTCGCCCAGTGGGTCGAAATGACATTGAAGCCGCTCATGGTGCAGCGTGCGCGATTTCCAAGTGCAACTGACGCAATTTTTGACAAATTTTAACAATGTGCGTATGAAAGATGCGACACATATTTGTTGGCAACCCTTTTAAACGCTTCTGTTCGGTTTCATCTGGAATTCATCTTCGTTTATGAAGACAAACATGTGACTGTAATATTTCATCTTTACATAAAAATGAAATCCGTTGCAAAATGATTTTTACAAAATTCGTCGCAATGAATAATGATATATAATTTTATAAGATTCACTATTAATGTATTTCTTTGAGCAACAATTTTAAATTATTGTTAAGAGTTTTTGTTGTGATTCCATTTCTAGTATTGCGTGTTGTTGAAAATTGCTTCATTTGATTACTTACTATAAACAGTTATTTCTCTTACAGTGAAAAGGATATAATATAACGCTTCTTGCGTTATACGTTAGCCCACTACACGCCATCCACGCTGGTGCATGGCTCGTAGAGGTGAAGATTAAGTTGCCAGGCCGAAAGCTATGAAAGTGCAGACCCATGCATTACTTACCTCCAAAACGCTACCCATTTTGTTGTTTCAATACTTTTTAATCGACTCTATTTTAAAGATGGTACATATATGTTTATGTGAGTTATTTGTTTTCGTTTATCTGTTTGAGTGCCATACGAATTTTAATTAACCAAATGCGTAAGTACTAGTTCTTTGTTAGAGGAAGTGATCTTGACGTAATAATTCTCTTCAGGTACAAATACATTTCATTTCGGTTGCAGTAAATAGAGTAAATATTTATAACTGTCAATATTTAGTATATTTTTTAGGAAAGCAAGTAAATTAATATTTAAAATATTTTAGTTCGTATTCTGAAGAGGAATATGGAAAACAACTTCTTAACGCACGTGACCTATTAATACAAATTGAATGCATAAATTAAACGTAAGTCATGCTATTCTTACTGGGTCTACCGCTGGTCCGGTTGCAGCTTTCGGGCCCGCCCCTTCCTGCCCCTCGGGGCCAGTGCGCGAGGCGGGCGGAGCGCCTGGCCCTCTCGAATACAGGTCACCTTTCGAGCGGGAGATTCTCGGCTCGATTGAGGCTCCTCGTTCCCCCGCGTTCTCCTTTCTCTCTGACCGCCATCTCGGTGTTCCTTTGTATCTTTTATGGATGTCAACACTGGCCGCTCGACCGGGTCGGGCCGGGTGCGTGCGTGCGTTGGTGGATCGCCCTCGCCGCTGCCGGGCGCCTTTATGAATTGATGGGCCGCGCCTCCACCTGCCTCGCAGACGACTCGAACGCCGCCTTGCGCCACTCGGGGCGCCACTCGCTCTCTAAATAACGAAAGCGAGTCATCCGGCCCAGACGTTGGCTTTTTCATTTACACGCGCAGTGGGATGACTTCTTAACAAATATTGTTTTTCCCCTATCGTCTTAGCAAGCCAAGACTTTAGTACATAATATCGTTTATTGCGCGAATACACGACTTAAATATAAATGTGTTATCTACCTCTCCCCGTCCCTTCGTTCCCTTTCTCATATCCTCGTTTCTTTCCTCGTTCCTATCCTCTTATTCTTTACTCCTTATCACTCCATCTTTCCCTCCCTCTCACTCTCTTCCGTCTCCCTCTTTCCGTTTTCTCTCCCAGCTCTGTCTCCCCCTTCTCACTTGAATCGTCCTATAGCGAAGTTCACGGCTTAACCGGACGTCTTCACTGATGCGGAACTGATGAATTCTTACCAGGCCGTAAGGCATGGGTTTCACTGTTAAAAAATGTCAATCTATCGCTCAACCCTACGAGTGGGAACGCGGACAGAATTAAGGTGTTGCTGGAAGTTGGGGCCCCCTTGCTTCATGTATTGCTTCTCCATGGAAACGGTCCATCTCAGCAGCCAGCTTCTAGGCTTTTATTTCAGGTAAATTTTCTTTCTGCGCCTTTACTGTAGTTCATCAGAATGCACACGCCCGGAAATATCCTCCTCTCGGGAAGGAACGTAGACACCGATTGATTGATCGATGTTTGCGGGCACGTCAACTGCTATGGTCGGTTGTTCCTTTAGTGTAATGGCTGTGTTTATTTCGGGAGGTGGCGGTACTCCTTCCTCGCTAGATGGCGCGATCCGGCACCGACCACTGCGTCGGCCGGTGAGGGATTTCTCCCTCCAGGTATTTCCCCCAGACGGTAACTGCCCCAGCCGGGACAAGCTCTAAGCTCCGGACTGGGCTACCGACATGTGTGATAATGTTGTGCATGTCAGTGTGTCTAAGGGGAAAATTAAGAACGTAGTAGAAGCAGGAAAGTGCCGCTGTACCGGACCTTCTTCTACTCGTGCGTAATCTTTGGCCTGTTTGTAGTATATTCCTCCAGCATTCGCCTGGTTTTCATCGGAAACACTACGGAACACTATCGATAAGAACAGGCGGCAACTATAATCCTTCTCCAGAAAGCGGATGAATCCGAATTAGCTTTGTCAGTAGGTCGTAAATCCTCCGCCAACGGGCCCCTAATCCTAGTTACTCCCGATCACAGTCTGCACAGACAACACAATAGCACCTCCGATTTATCTCACTCGTTTCATTTCCCCCCAACCTGTTCGTTCTCATCTTCCTGAACACTCCTGCATCTGAGAGAGAGTGTGCACGAGATGGGGATAGCGAGTTTTCTCACTTTGTGTTTTCCGGCGCTCAATTATTTTTAGGAGAGACGGAAAAGCTGTTCTCATTAGCACAGTTCCTTGTGAGCAACTTCCGGTAGGTGTTTGTGCATGGGGAATTAACACTGCGCCTTGCTTGGTATTGGACATAAAGCAAATTGCGGTAGGCGTGGTAAGAAGGTGTTTGGAAACAATGCTTTTAGGAGAGACGCGTGTTATGCAAATTGTGCTCGTTACTTTGATGGTGTTTAAGGGTCGAGTAAAGAATTGGGGATTATGGACCCGGAGTGCTGCAGAACCTAGTAATTTAATAAGTCATTATCGCAGAGGTAATACATATGCAATTTAGTTAATCATTGGAAATTCGAAATTCAAGGAAGTATTAATTTTGGGGCTTTGTGAAAACACAATTTACACCCGGTATGATAATGTAAAATGTACCTTCTACATTTCAGTAGAATAATTCAGGTTTATGATCGTATCAAATACTGCCTAACCATATTTTTTTCTATTTATTCCGTGAATACTTGTCACAGTTGCCCCATGAAAAGATCTAGTTGTCACGTGCATTGATACATTCATTTGCGATCAATCTCAATGATATATTCACTTGCGATCAATCATCATACGAGCAGTATTTATTTCTTTCATTGCTTTTTAACTTTTTCAAATATTTACATTTTTCTCTTCTAACAAGCCAATCTACCACTTAAATTATGCGGGTTTGTTGGTGTAAAGGTTAGCGTATCGGACTGCTACATCCAAGTTCGCGTGTTCAAATTTAATCGATGCCGTGAATTTTTAAGGGCGAAAAAAGCCCTTCTTATGGGGACGTAAAGCCGGCTGTCCCATGTAGATTAGCTGCGGAATTTCAAGCCTAAATGAAGCCTCTAAGAAAAATTCAAAAACTTCTGTTTCATCGCCCTAGTGATATACATTCTTTCTCTGACAGATGGTAAAAGCACAATGGAATTGAATTAAATTATCCCTGATGTTCTCATTGCAGTCTTTTAGATCGCAAAAGAATTAACAGCCACAGTGTGGAATCTATGTTGGCATCACATCGCGCGTCCCCACGCGTCCTCGGGTTCGCAGCGTCATCGTGGCACCTCTCGGCGCGAGAGCGAGCGGAGTCGCATCGCGCGACCTCGCCGCGACGCGGCGCCACTTCCGCGCACAACCAACTTTGACGAATACATTAGCGGCGCCCGCGGCGGCTTTTCAGGCGCAGTCACTTTGCGTAGGAGAGAAAATTAATTGCGCGCCACACAAAGGGCTCGCGACTAAACAATAAGGGCCCGGCCGCGAAGCCCGCCCATTACATGCCGAATGGCCGGGCGGGGCAAGGCCGAAAGTAGAGGCGTCGGAGCAAACCCTTGTTGCCCCTCGGTGCGGAGCCTCGTCCTTTGCGACACCCCCGCGTGTTGCCCCTCGGAGGCGGTGGGGCCCCGTCTGCGCTTCTCGCGCACAATTCCTCCTTCCACACGTCCTTCTTCTTTGCCGTCTTTCCCCTCCGTCCTTTTTTTCTGCTATTGCAATTAGCAGTCATCACTTCTCTCTGCCATCCACTCTTTTCTCCATTTCCTTTTCTCACCGTCTTGTTTTTTTGCTGTGTCGACGCCTCCCTCTTTCTCTCTCATCACATATCTTCTCAAGGTTTTACTCAGCCATCGCTCTCCTCTGCCCACTCCACTCACCTCCATCTCAATCGTTCGTTTTTCTTCTCTCCTCGCCATTTGGAGTTTTGCTCGTCTCTCCACTCCGCCTCTTCGCCGGCCGTTCTCCTCACATTTCTCACTTATTGTGTTCCGCCGGTATATCATTCTTTCTCCCTCGCGTCTTTCCTCTTTTCCTCGTATCCTACCTTACATAGAAATCCTGAATGCGCTCTCCCTTTGCCTCCGCTTTGCCTTGAAATTTCGCATCACAATTAGCCATCTCTCCTGTGCCTCCCTCCATCGTCCGCAACCCGCTGTTCCACACCACACGAAACGCCGTATTTTACAGCAACACGAATACCGCGTAATTTCAGCTTTGGCATTCCTCCTGTTGTTTGGCTGCGCAGCGTCTCCACAGATTCCGCCGCTCCTCGACCCGCCATGCTGCGCGGACCTTGCTCCATGAATCGTCTGCCGCGCGGGCCGTCGCAGAGCCTAGGCCCGCGCGGTGGCAAAGCGCAGCGCCACCGGAGCTGTCCTTCCCGGCGCGCTCCTCCGTCACTGTCACCGTCAGCGTCCACCTTAGTCGCAGACGTCCCCACGCAAACCCTTTGCTGCAAGCTGCATCTCGCGCGGCTGCGTAGCTGCGTCTACCTCGAGCGGCGGCCGTCTTGGCGCTTTGATGTCGCCGGCCATTGTCCCACGCACTTACCGCATTCCGGTGTCGGCCGGAGGTAGCGCGCTCGTCGGCCTTCTCATTACTCCGGCCGCTCCATCACACCCTCGTTTTCTCCCTCGGGCCCCCCAACCCTCCTCCGCCCACCTCATTCGCGCAGTTGCCCTTGCAATATCCTCCCGGTAGTTCGTTAACTGCTTTTGTGTTGTCGCCTCTTCTGTTCTATCGGCCTCTTGTTACATCTCACTTTCAATCCGAGTCTTCTTTCGCCTCTGAGTTCTATCGTCATCAAAATATTTTTCCATGTTTCTCTACTACTTGACTTTCAATGTTTACTAACTTTCAGATAACCTATTTGTTACCTCAGCAATACGTGAACTCTCGTATTCCATCAACCTCCGACTTACAACTTTCAGCAATTTATATCGTACTTATTATTTTTTGTTCCAAGATTGGTGGGGTGTCTTCCAATTTCATTGCAGTTGTTTTTCTCCTCATATTTTGCTCATTTCATTCACCATTTCGCCCTCCTCCATCACCGACCTTCTCGCAGCTGCGTACCTCTCTCTGCTCTTCCCTCTCTATTGCTGTTGGTAATTAGCGTGGGCGAGACGTTTCATTAGCGACTCCCCAGGCACTGCTACCGCCACCGCGAATCCCCTTCACCGCTTCCACCATCGCTCCCAACACCGCCCCATGTCGCCCCGCCTCCCCAGCGACGCTGTTATTTTGGCGCACCGCCACCGCGCGCTTCTGTTGTTATCGCCCTCGCCACTTTGCCTCTGTCCTCGCCGCTTTCTCCGCCGCCGCCGCTGCCTTTGGGAATGAGGCTGTGCGCAGCGGGTCACGTGGGATCTCGCGACCTTCGCCGCCGCCTGGTGGTGACCCTGGTTACAGGACTGCCAGGAGGGCGGCCACCGTGCACTTTTTGTGACCGCTTTGCACGCGCTTGCCTCTAGGCTCTGCGATTCGCTAGACAACACGGCGATCGTAATTAGCGCAAAATTTAAAATATTGCGCTGGAGGAAATGATAAATCGAAATGTTACGGAGAACTGTGAAACATGATTCAATTTCCAATGTGTACTACATGGGTATAAAAAATTCTTTGTTTTCTACGCCACTAAAAATCATAAGCATATTTAAAATTAACAACAAAATGTAATACATGAATACGTTAACAAAGTGACAAACAAACAATTTGTCGCATCAGAACATGTTTCCCAAAACAGTGTCCGTTATTTCCTTCAGCAACAGGAAACAAAGCCCGCATCGGAAATATATTAAACGGAAATTGCCCGGACATTTCTTGGACTGACCTTAAACTGACTAGATTCGATTAGCTGGCGAAGTTCACAAGTAAACGTACCCAACTATGTAATTAAAAATTTATTTGGCATGTACGGAATCTGAAAGCCACAGGTAAAGCAATAATAAGTAAAAATGTTAAGTTCTTCACATTATATTTGTGGCCATCCGAATTCGCCAGAAATTTTTGTATAAGATTCACATCTGTCGTCCCATTCACATCGTCATGAAGAGGATTCGTCAGTTTATAGAATGTTCGCAAAAGTGTATGAAAATCTTTGGATCAATTAGACAGTCGGAATTTTTAGTTCCAACGCAAAACGAATTCCTAGGTACATTTATACTTTAACTTTATACTATAAACTTTCGCCCTACCACCAAATGTACATATAGTGCTGTACATTATTTTAGTAGTCAAGAGGAAATACTAATTTACCTGTCATTTTGGTATTGACGGGAATATGGAGAACTGTCGTTGAATTCATGTGTATATCAAGGCGACCTGAAGAGCGCACGGAATATCGCATGGAGCTCGTACGCACACGTCTGGATCAATTCGTCAATCGAAATGGCTGGGGGCCTCTAACACAAAACGTGCAATCGGCCTGTCGCTGGCAGGCGGCCTTTGCGACCGCCCGGCGCCAGCCGTAGGCCCGCGCGCGGTTGCATACCGCCAGCCCGCGGTCGGTGCGGCGGCGGCGGCGGCGGCGGCTGCGGCAGCGGCGGGGAGCGGGGTACGGGAGGGGAGGCCCGGAGCGAGAGAGACTTTCTATAGCCGCCAAATTGCGTTCGGAACCCGATTACTGCGCCCGGCCGGGACTCGCGCCGTAACCCCGACGTCACTGTGTGTCAAACATGACATCCCCGCGCCCGCCCCCACTTGCACGCCCGCGCGTCGCCGCCTTCCTGCCCCTCCGTTTTATTGGCGAGACTGTAACTCGGTCTCGCGCCTCGAGATTCAATCAATCACTTTTGTGGTCGTGCGCGACCGCCCTTCGTGCCCGCGTCTCTTCCGGTGGCACCGCCTCCGCCCGCGCCGCATCCGCCCTCGCCGTCCCCACCGTCCGAAGGCGAAGTCGAAGACGGTGGCGGCGGCGGCGGCGGCGGCGGCGACCCGGAGAACTTAGGAAACGAAGGGGGGAGTTGATTCCGGTCAGGTTGACTTTTGTGCAGTGACCCAAATTGGAGTTTTTGTTCCTTTCCTCCCGCTGCAGCTCCAACGCTCTGTGACTTCGGTGGCACTTTTTTCCCCCTTTTCCTTTCCCCCCCTGCCCCCCTCACTTCCTCCGTGGCTCCCGGGTATATGAAGGTGGCGCCCCGAAATGTAACTATCGTATCATCTCCGCGAAACAAGACTTGTAAAAACATCGAGTCGAGGAAGTCGGTCTTTTGAAACCAATATTTTTCTTTAACAAACTTTTTCCCCAATACTTTTAGCAACGCGGTCAAACTCCAAATATATTTCCAGAAATATTTTTTTTTAAAAAGCGTTTCATAAAAAGTTTTTCGTTCTTTAATTCAGTTAACTTCCTCGATTAAAACAATTTTATTGGCAGTTTTAAAATTCATCTCTTGGAGAATATTTGGATGTTCCAACAGAATCTAATTAGAATAAAATCTGGAACTCTTTACCTTCACAAACAGTTGAGAAATTGTTTCCGAAAGAGATATAATAAATGTGAAAGTTTTTTCTGTGTCTGGGAATGAAGAAATTTAATTCCTTAAATGAGCAAATCGCAGAGAAAACTATTTGTAGTTATGCACCCAATATCAAAAGGGGCGGAAAAAAGTAATGGAAGGCGTTACCTACTTACGTCTGGCGTCGATTTCCATTCCTGGGGTTAATTGGAATTGTTTCCTACTAGTGTGCGAGCGCGCTGTGGAGGTATAAACTCGTTGCATAGTGGAAACTGGGAAATTGGGTAACGCGTTGGGAAGAGGAACTGGGCCCGTTCACTTTCTGAGTGAAATTAATTCAAATGCCGGGCCAACGGATGCAAACGACACGGGGGACAATTCGCCGTCATTTCTCATTAGAGTTGCATAGGCCCACAATTTGTAGCATTTACGCTTACGTTATTTTCTTAATATCTCATCCTTTTTACGTAATATATTAATTTTTGTCATTATTTTTCGCACCATATTTGTTTGTAGTATAATAAAAAATTGTGTCAAAATATTATTGATAATATTTCACAATTGTTTCAAAATATCTTTTGAGGAGAGATTGATAGAAATTTGTTGTCAGTAAAATGTTTACTACAAACATATTAGCGTATTTTTAATTGATGAAATGAATTCAGCGTTGTAGGTTTAGGTAAAAGTACCAAATATAGTGTCAATGAGGAAGACCAACCACAAATGGAGAGTAGTAATACCCTGGAGTAATGGTGAAAGGTAAGTGTTAAGAGATCGTTGTAAGACATAGTTTATTGTACAATGAAGAGAAATGTGCCAAAATAAGAAAAATCACGCTACATTAAAATACAATACTCTGAAATGCGCTTAAATAACTATGCTCTAATGCAATTCTGCCAGATATCGTCTCCCTAGCAAAACGAACGAAAATCAGTAAAATTTAAACAGATGAAATTTTAAAATTATCTTAATGTAATAGTAATTGGAGAGTTTTACGGTATTCGGAGTAGGTAAACATTTTGTTGTTCGTTAAATTTTAAATTTGCTGTAGTCTTTCGGTTGCTGCGGCGCGCCGTGTCGGTTTGCCGTCATCGCGGGAAGCAGCGCAGGGGCAGTGCGCGTTCCCCATGGTACGCAGGTGTGCAGTGGGTTGCCTATCGCGGCTACGTCACGGCGCACGGCTGCTCTCCTCTTTTCGGCCTCCTTGTTCAGAGGCTCCGGGAGACGGATTGGCCCATTCATCAGCGACTTAGCGGAGGCGGCGGAGGTGGAGGCTGCGTCGAACGCAGCCGAAAGGCCTTCTTACAGGCCGTGGAGGTCGGGGGCCCCTCCAGGGCCCGCTCTGATATTGTAAATTTAGGAGAACGTTGTAAAGTAACCATGTTTTTTTAAGGTTTCTTTTCCTCTCTGACAGTTAAATATTTTTAAAATGATATGGTTCGGAAAGTAGCTACTACTATTTCGTTTTTTCTTTCTTTTTGTAGACACAACACTTGTTTTTTTTAATTCCATAAACGTTCTTCTGGGAATCTTAAATTATGTTTATCAAATATTGTTTTCCAGATTTGATTTTCTTTCAGCGACAGAATTGTTTGAAACTATGTGCCATAATTTTGTAAAAAGATTTTGCGTCAGTTTTTTAAGTTATTTAGTATTTGTACTTGTACAAGTAACACAACATTGCGAGATGTTGAGTCAACATAACCATGAAATTCCAAAATAATTTGAATTTTCAGAACATTTTGTTCTTCATATACTTTATATTTTTAAGAGTGTACTTTTTTGGCATAAAATAATTATTTAAGCTAATTAATGTAACAAATTACAATATTAATCTTAATTATTTTCAGTGAACATGATTTATTTATTGAAAGCCTTCTTTCTTTCGTTGTGCCATGAGTACAGCTTATTTGAAGATAACTGTGAAAGTCTTTATTTTAGCCTGTAAGTTCTTCTAATTATCTCATTTTAGGGAGTAAGCTTAAATTTCTTTGTGCAACCAACAGTTCTTCGTCGTGATTCGTAAAACATATCGTGCTGTACAACCGTACGGCGGTCCACGTGCAAATGTCCGGCCGGTCGTAAGAGAGTGTGCGCCATTTGCGCGCGCGCGTCGCGAGCGTCCGCAGCCCCTTTCGACGCGCGGCTGAAATATGTGCGAGGCGGCGCGCGGGCGGTCTGGGGCTCTTGGTGGGGGACGGCGCGCGTCTGCTTCGAATATTGCCATCGCGCGCGCGCGGCGCCGCCGGAACACAAGCGCAGGGAGATTTCGCGGGGGCTGAGAGGCCCGGAATTGCACTAAATCTCCGTCACGGCCCCGCCCCACCCCCGCTCCCTC
>BOPP01000001.1:4688969-4715071 GCA_017312745.1 Gryllus bimaculatus
TCTCCGCCCCGCCTCGAGCACATTTATTCCGGGCGGCTCTTCGCCTGGAGCGTCCAGACGCTGCTCGCCCTTCCCCTCTCCCCGATTTCTCCTTCTTGTCCCTACCACTCCCTCTCTTGCAGCCCGTTACCCTGCTCTTCCCATTGCGTACGATCGTACCCCTAACACTTTCTTTCCCTTTCGCTCTCCCTGTCGCTGCAACTACCCTTGCTCCTGCCCCTCCCACTCACACTGCACCTGTCGCCGTCGCCGTCGCCGTCGCCGTCACCGTCACTGCGTCTCCCGCATAATGACTTCACCTCTTCTGTCGAAACAAATTATACATCCTCGAATCCGGATGTATCACATGTCACATCGTAAACTGACGCCAGTAGGTATCTTGCACCAGTTTTATTCTTTCGTGCTCTTGAGTACCCATTTTTGCTGTTTTCATCGATGCTTCACACTTCTTTTCTCTTTTATTTAATGGTATTTACTCATATTAGCTCCTCTGTACTTTGATTTTTCTTTTTAATATTTTTTGTCAATCTGCTTTTCACTGACATTTTACTTGTTTTTCTTATTTTCTCCTTTACGCTTTTTTAATGATATTCTATGATATTCTCTTTCTTGTAAGTTTAGTTATTTTACATCATGATTTTTTTCGAATTCGGTGCGACAGATATTGATTGCCGAGATACTCATTAATTTCATTCTTTCATACAATATTAACTCCTATTGTTCAGTATCATTTCGGAGTTACCCCATCTATTGTAACCCCGAGTGGTGTATCATTTTAAGTTTCTTCTTTCATAAATGTATCTCTCGAACATGCGTGCTCTAGACAGAGCAGCATGAGAGGGACGCATATATAATATGCGTCCCTCTCATTTCTCACCTCCGAATTTCTTGCTCCCCTTATTCCCTTTCTTTACACCCGTCTTCAACTTTCCCACTGCTCTCCCCCCCCCTCTCTCTCTCTCTCTTTCAACCCCGACGACCCTTCTTTCCTCTCTTTTTTGTCGCGCTTGTTCGGTATTCTCACGCCCGTCTCAAACCCCTCCTTTTTCACGCTCCTTTTCTCTCTCTCCTTTTTCACGCGTCTCCGACCTTCTCAACCCTATTTTCTCCCACTCGCGTATCGCGCCGACCGCCGCCGCGTTTTATACGTCGCGCCGCGTTTCGCGCCCCAGCGTGCCCGCGATCGCAGCGGGATACCGATTCCGAAGTGCTTTCCCCGGCGGAGTAAAAAGTTCGGCGGACTGTAAAATCCGCTATGACGAGGCGCGCGAAAGTTACCGTGGCGTGCGCCCCGGCCGCGCTTCTCATGGCATTTGCTCGTTTGCGCATGCGCGCCCGCGCGCCGGCCGGCGGGAAGTGTTAGTTAGGGAAGGGTCAAAGCTGTGTTACTGGCCAAGCAGTTAGCGGATCCGCACCTCCTTCGCCGAAAGAAGAAAGAGATTGATGTTTCCGGGCCCGTTTACGGCTATAGTCATCATTCCCGATAGTGTAGTAAATGTTTTTCCGGGTGTTCCTCCCCAGGTGAATTGTGAGATCCAGAATCGACCTACACGGAGGTTATCAGTCAGTAGCACATTGCCCCAAGCTGGACAAGGTTGAAGATCCTGACTGTTCTCCCGACATGTGCGGTAATGCGACCTGTGTGTGTGTGTGTGTGTGTGTGTGTGTGTGTGTGTGTGTGTGTAAGAGGAGGGTATGACAAGAAGTGGAAGGAAAAATTGCGCGTGGTTCGTAGCTCATTTGCTAGGGTAATATTCTGACATTCGCACTAATTGGCAAAACTGCGGAAAAATCGCGATTACATTCGTTACTAGCATTCTCGTCCAGTCAGCGCCTGAATTCGTCTTAGTTATATATCTGGAGTCGAAAATCCGCCACCGTCAGTACTCGAACTCTAGGACCTTACTGCTAGAGTCGAGTATAGCCTTGTAGGGATATTTTCCTAAATTGAACGTCATATTTCACTGCAAATTCAATAAATGCGCACTGGGAAAATGTTTTAGAGGGCGTGCGTTTTGAATATGTATATACTGGTTCCCGCAGGATACCCACTTGGCTGCAAATAAAGGTGGGATTACACAAAGCTCAGAGCAATAGAAAAATAATTCTCTAGAGATGATTCTAAAAAAACAGACGAGAAATTCGGAGTAAATTATTTGGTGGAGAGATCCGATATCGGGAAGGATTTAGTTGGAGCGTTCTTTCCAATAGCGGGCGAGCGGCGGCGGCGGCGCGAAAACACACCGGGGCATTCACGAATATCGCTCGGGGTATTAGAGCGCCGGATCGGCCAGTAATCCCGCGCAGCGACGTGAAGGCGGTTCTTGCGCGAGAAGGTGGGGGCGGGGGCGAGAGGTGGCGGAATGGGGAAGGACGCTCGGTTAGGGGCGCGGTTCTTCAAGAATCGGCGTCTCAGACCCGTGATCGTCTGTGGCGTCCGATGCTTTTGGACGACGTTCTGAATATTGCGTTAGAATTTTTTGGTCTTTGTTGCCTATCGATCATAGTTTTGGAGAAATTTGGATACTTTAAGAGTGGTTCGCCCATGTCTGTTACAACACTTGTGTTGCGGGTCTCAATGTCAATTTTGAGTCTTCAAGCCACCTTTACTGAACGCATTACTGTATCTCAATTTCTGTATGTTGACACTTTCATGTTTACTATATCTTTTCAATTTTTTTCTGGCATTGCCTTTCTTCCTAAACATGTATATTTTTTTCATAACATCAACTTTGTTTTGTATTTATTCTCTTTGTATTTCGAACGGTGCAAAGAAACTTCGAGTGCTTCTCGTCTTCTAATCCTACACAACAGAAGCAACCATCTCGCATCTAGTCTTCTCGTTTTCTCCGGATGCACTCTGCCGACATCTCTTCTCTGTCGGAGAGTCTAGTTGGAGCATCTCTAGCTACGCTGAAGCAGCCTCGTCAACCCCCTTCGATGCAGCCCTCCTTGATCCAGAACCCTACCACTGCAAGCACCCACGCTCCTGCCCAAACCCTCGTGCTCTCCAACCATCGCCGCGTACGCTAATACTCCGACGCCCCCTCCGCACCCCACCACCCGCCACTTCACCGCTCCAACTACCACCGCCGCCCACGCCTTCGCCCGCCTCGCCTCGCCCCGCCCGCCCGCGCCGATCGCGGACTTTAATGGCCGGTAAGTGGGGCTTAGGGCGATGATGGAGCGTCGGCGCTAGGCCCGGGCCAGGGCTCGGGCTCGTCTTTACGACCTGTTTACCAACTCGCCGGCGTCGCGCGCAAGGCCCCGCTTCAGCGCCTCGCAGCCCCTCCCCGCCCTCGCCGCGCCGTCGCGCTGCGCTCCTATTCTTCCCGCTGTGATGGCGGGCGCCGATTGCGAGCCCCGACGTCGACGCGGCGTGAGCAGCTCTCCTCAGGGATACCCAAACGCATCGAGGCAATGGCAGCCAAGATATCGGACTAACTATCGGGACTCGAAGCTAGGACTTCCCGGTCAGGGGCGCTGCAGTGACTCGGTTGTATTGTAAAAAATCTCTCGTTATTTCACCATACAAATTCTGAAAATCATAATGATGATATTTTTGATTTTGTAGACTTTTGATATCGAATAATTTTAGGAGAGCTTCTTTGAATGCCCAATTTACAATCGTGAAGTAAATAATTGAGCTTGCAATTATTATACACTGTTTAATTTAATTCCGTACCCCACTTATAACATAAACCGAACTCAAGAATGCTGTGGAAACTTTCATTCTGGGTACCAAATATGGATATTTCTTAAATTTTCTTATATTGTAACTATAATCTATTATATTATTAATGTTATTTCGTCAACCATATTCTAACATATTCTCCTTAGTTATTCATACGTGTTGTTCCCGTACCGTTTGCTGAGCGCAGTTTGCAGCGCCCTGCGCTATCGGATCTGATGCGCTCGTAGCAGACGCGCCTCGCGTGAAGAGTCATAAACGGCGCCCTCTGCATCTATAGGCGCCTCCTCCAATCGCAGCGCGCCCTCGTCAGCGGGACTGCGCGGCTGGGTGGGACGGGGCGGGGAGCCCATGGCGATTACTTGCTGAAAGCGCCGCGTCTGCGACTGTTAGAAGCAGTGCAACGGAGTACCTGGAGAGATATTGTTAATGAGTTGATATTACAAATATTAAATACAAGACGATGTCGCTACCTGCTCACGACGAAATGAATCATGAATAATAAATAACATTGGAAAATCTTAATGCTTAATCTAAGAGTCAAGAAATTCAGAATCGTATATAAAGTTCATAAATGAAAAAACATTATTTTTTACATTCTATTTATTCAATAAAATATTCGCTTATTCTGTGATAAAGTAAATTGTAGAACTAAATGGCAAGAACATGACACACTGGTAGACATTCCTATTCTCAGAAATGCAAGTAAATACAGGTCGAGATCCGGAGTAAAGAGATACTTCAAAATATTTTTGGAAACAGGGAGGTAATAACTAGCAAATTTCTAATCACTGTTTTACAAGAGGAAAACAAGAATAGAATTAAGTAGTACGTCACCGTTTCTGGAGAACATTTATGATGTTCATGGTGAAAAATGAAAATTTATAGCAGTTACATGCGTTGTACTGCCGTACGTTCATTTCAGGTCAGGATGACAAATGGTAAAAATAATTAAAAGACAAAAATTCTGTAAATATATTTATATAGTTTGTAAATTGTGGGATATTGCCTTATTGCCTTATCTAAAAAAAGTATATACAATGCCCATTTGTACTATAAAGTACAATAGTACAAAAGATGCATTATGCGAAAACAAACTTTAGTAACATTTGTAGAAATACTTCTGAATATTACGGAAATAACAAAAATGTTATCATTACGTTATTATTATTAGGCCCTTGAATCCATCACTAATTCTTTAATTCTGTAATGCTAAATTAAGTTTCTTGTAATGCATTTGCAACTGTTTGCCGTTATATTGATCGAAATGTAGATAATTGAAAATCACATAAATGGACATTATATATGCGTATGGAAGGTAATAATTATAAAGTAGATCCGAAATTTATTTTCAGTTCTGAAATGTGTGATACTGAAGAGTATGGATCATCTGATGCGCCGTTTGCCCATTTCAACGGTCAACTCGACGCTTCGTCATTGGCCCTCTGGTCGTGTCGACCCTCGTTGGTGTTAATTTTAGTTTATTGACTGCCGTGCGAATTACGATGAATTGATGACACTAGTCATATGCTTAACGCGCAACGTATTTTGTAGAATAATTGAAACATGTTCGTGCGAGCGTGCAAATGACTTTTATTGAAGAGACCAGAACAGATGGAACTGCCCTCGGGCTGATGAGGAACGACCAGTGGCAGAGTGAATAATACAGGGCGGAGCTGCGAAGGAATAGGAGAAGCGCCATTAAAAGAGCGGGATGACGAAACAGAAAGACCGAGTAAACGAGGGAGTGAGGGCGAAACAGAGGAAGATTCTATAAATAAAAGAGAAGAAACCTAAAAATAAATTGAAACAGAGGAATTGAAAGTGAACATAAAGTAAGAGATAAAAAATCCTGAAAAGGCTCAGACTTTGTGAAGAATACGAAAAAAACAAGTATTGTGGAACAAGTATTGTTGAGAAAACACAATGTAGAATATCATATATAATTGAGAGTATGTGTTCAAGAAAAACAGAGGAAGTGTCACTGAGATAAGAAGAAGAGTGTGAAGGAGAAAAGAGGGGGAGGTGTGATATGAGATAAAGACGTCCTTTACTTCATGATAATGTAGCAACACTATGATAAAATTGGATCTCTATGAAATATAAGCAGACTGTGAACATGAAAGAAAAAAGAAAATGGTACAAAACTAGTAAAATTAAAGAAACAGGACGGGAGCAGATGAGCCTGAATGTTTATAAAACCTAAGAATCCATCGAGAGATGAAATGGAAGATGCGATAGGAGGTGGGTCTCGCAGAGAAACGATTGCGAATAGTGAACGAGGCAACGAGGGGCGTTGGGGTGGTCGGGCGTCGACCCGGCGCGGCGTCAAATATTTAGAAAACAAATTGAACGAGTTGTGCGTGCGGGCAGGCAGCGAAATTACCGTTCCACGCGCGCTAAATAGCTGGTGCCGGCCATGCGCGTATGCAAATGCGTTATTGCTGCGGGCCAGCGATTCAATTTGTACCCCTCTCCACGCTTCTATCGTCCCCCACCACACTCTCTAGCTACTCTGCGTTCGATTGTTCCTCTCAGCTTTCTCGAATATCCCAGTGCTTCTTGGACTGTTTTCTCGAAATACCTACGACTAAAGAAGGCAAAGTTCATTTTCCAGTAAGGAAAAACCGAAGGGAATTTTCAATAAACATCTTCCATTTTGCAATTTATTAAAAATAAGCTTCAATGTTTTATCAAAATAAACATAACAATTGTAACTACTGTTTAAAAAGCTTTATTTTGTAACCTCTATTATTTAATGAAATGGTTTCGCTTACGTATGTGACAGTGCATGTTGGATTCTTTTCTCACCGCTGTTTACGCGATGAGAGTAAATTAAATTGTGTGAGTCTTTGCATCTGCTAATCACCTACCGTGTGATTGTAGGGAATTACTCCAGCTGTTCTCTTTTTCTGTGAATTTTCCACAGGTTTCTCGCAAAGTGTAAAATGACGGGACAGGCATGTCGGCGTTCAGGCAACTATGTATCTATATTAATATACCTAAACTATTGAATATTTTTCTGATAAAAGTCGTCCTGACGATAATAAAGAGCAAATGAAACAAATTGTGTAGTAGATATCACTATTCTTTATATCTCATGTCAATGATACAAAGATTATCGGGTAACCCAACATTAGGTCAACAGAAGTTTAATACTTTGGACAAAGTTTTGCTTGGTCTGCACAGGGCGAAATTTGTTATTCGCGCTGCCCCATTTGACTTCAAAGCTATATATAAATACATGCATAATAATTTTGAGGAATAACAGTTAAGTCCGTGGAACAAATAAATGCAAACAATATATTTAAAAAATGAATTCCTCTAGAACCACATAGTAAAAATAATATACCAAACTTGCCATTTATTGTTTGGTTAAAAGTTTAATCGCTTATCCTCTCTTACTACCTATGTTCCTTCTCACTACCTAACGGTCAATATCGCATCGTGCGGGTTTCGAATATCTTATGCTGGACAGTGGAGAGGGAATGGAAAACAGATTTCCTTACTTCATGTTCTGAAAATAGAAGCAAGCAGCAGGAAGATATTATTCGCGTGTTGTCTCAGTAAATCGGCTTCTGCGACGACGAGGGAATCCGGTCATTCATTGGAGACTTCCCATGTGTGTAGACCTCACCGTCCCTCGTAGTGCGAGCGGTGTAGTGTTGATGGTTCCGGGGGCTTCGATTATTAAGGTCGTTAGTCTCGTAAGTGTAGTGCATGTTTTGTCACAGAAGGTTGCAGTAACCTTCCTCCGCTGACTGGTGAGTTCAGGTACGGACCCACTCGTCTGGCTTATGCAGTTTCTCCAACCAGGTATCTCCCCCCAGCCAGACATAGCTTCAGCCGGGACAATCTCAAAGTTCCCGACTGGTCTCCCGGCATGTGGCTAGTGTAGTGCATAAGTGTTTAAGGGGTAAGGATAGGACCAGGAGGAGGAAGGAAAGATCGTGCGCGGTCGGTGGCGCGTTCGTTAGAGTACTGCTCACACAACTACATCACTAGCTCGTAGCTAGTGATGTACTTGTGTGAGCGAGGCGATGCGAAGCCAGGAAACGATTCTTGGACGCGCGCTTGCAAACGGCGCGCCCGGCGCTTGTAAAAGACACCCTTGAAAATCCAGGATCAACCGACGTCACTGCGCGAGTTCTTGCTGATAAACGCGCTGGCTATCACGTTTGTTCCACCCAGCAAGCAGTGGCTGACGGGAGAATGCGCGCTTGTTTTTTCTCTTTGTGTAATTTTGATTCTGGCCTGTGTTTCAACGGATTTTTTTGCTACTTGATCTATGGTAATGCGATGAAGTTGTCTGTAGGTTTTATGTAAAAGCGGATTAGATGTTTTAGTCCAATGCGAATTTGCAGTGTTTTTTTGTTATATCACGTCGAGACAGATGCATTTGCGAATAATCTCTTGCACACTGCACGTCTGCGCCAAACTATTTATGAGAGTGTTTTTGGTGTTTTATCGGTGGTTCAAAAAAACTACGTATTTAGTAGGTCTGCATGCGTTGGTCTGTTTTCGATTTGATCCCATGCAATAGCGTGTACTACTTTTTCTCTCGTTCGCACGGGTGTTTTCAATGAATTGCTAGACAGTGAGGGAATACATTGAGGTTCGTTATCAGTAATTGAAACATTGCTTTATTACAATGCATTCTGACGACAATATTGTGCTAAATGTGTGACGGAGAGAGCAAGAGAGTGAGACAGATAGATGGAGAGAGCGTGTTTCTATTCTCTGAACTTCCTGTAATTTTACAACTGTATTTAAAGCACTGAGGGTTTTCGTTTAGAAAGGAATTTGATCTTTCTACTCAACTAAATTTCGTGATTTGTTTCTTTAAATGAAAGACAGGGGTCTTAAACATAATATCATTTGCTCTTATTAACTAGTTTTCTAGTTAAAATACTAATGTTTAGTATTATATTAAAATTAATAGAATGATCGTGTATCTGATTTTTCAAGACAAACTACAATGCGTTTACAATAAAAAACAAGAATACCCATGCATCATGAGCTTATAGATGACGAAGCGAAGATAGTATATGTACCAGTGTAGTGTATAGTGCAACAATTTCGAAGATTTATTATTTTAACTTCAAAGGTTAGTGAGGGTAAAAAAATCGATGTTCCGCAATCGTCAGACATTTACGTCCCTTTACAAAATCTTTTGAGTGATTATAAGTGGTGGGTTACGTTGCCAAGTTAAAGTGGATAACATAATACTCTACAATAGTTTACTAAGATATATTTGTACAGATGTAGGTAAAGATACATTTCTATTACATTTTTAAAAAACTGTAAATATGTTTCATAGTATTTCTCCAGAATTCTTAACTTTCTTTATTTCATCGGTTTTGGAGTATAAGAACTTGAAAAACATATTTGGGGGATTTAGATTTTCCGTATAGTGCATAAGTAGTACTTTTAATGTAACATTTGTACAGTTCTTCCTTTTGTGCAATGTAATTGTATGGTTTCCTCTAATAATGTAATAATTATAATGTAATTGTCGAGTTATATATATATATATATATATATATATATATATATATATATATATATATATATATATTTAAATCGATAGCCACTTCTTCGTGTTTAGATATGTCATACCTACAAAAATACTGAAGTATCAAAATCAAAAATATTAAATGTAGCTCGTGCATTCGTGATAAGATAGTTTTGTCCCGTGTAGACAATTAAAGAATAGGACTGTGAATAAAAAGAACATGTAATTAGATGTTATAAGATGATATTTAAACAAAAACTTCAAAAGACTGTGATCCAAAAAATGAAAATGACAATCACGAACAAAAAATATTGCACTTGTGAAGACACACATTGTAATTGAAGTACGCGAGAAATTGTCGTCAAAATAATTAAAATCCAATCGCTCAAAGTTACGCAATGCACGACAAGAAGACTGAGTACTGCTTAGAAACTATGCATGCAGAGAAGGTACAATTGTATCAACTTTTATCAACAATATTTTATTTTAATTTACTTTGTTACAAATTATACGCATGCGCTATTACAACACTTTTCTTAAAAATTTGAACAAAATAATCACAATTGACCATAGAGATCAGGAATTAATCAGGTTCAGTTATCACAGAAATGTCTCAATCCTTACGTTGAAATGCAAAGCGCAAATTTGCAGTTATTTGTAACGCGATGATAAGTTGGGTTAGTCCCTTATGGAAATGCGTGTGTCTGGCAGTGGGCGTGGGGGGAGGGTGGCCACTGCAGGCTGAGCCTGCGGCCGCGCATTAACTGCAGCCCTTTTGCACGCAGCACGTGCTTCTGCCCTACCCTTGCAACAATCTCCTTCCCCCTCCCTGCACCCACTGCCGTTCCCCTTCAGCCTTCCTCCCCGCCTTCCTTCTTGCATAGTTTGTTGCAGGCGTGCCTTCCCCTTTTATGCCAGGCACAGAGTTTCTCTTTCCTCGAGTTTCTTGTTTTTCTGGCCAATGATTCGTTGCTAGTTTTCGTTGTCATCGGTTCATTATTATTTGTATTATATGTCCATTATTTTCTCAACCTTATTCAGAATATTTTTACTACCTTACTACCTATTTTTATGGTCTTCTTTACTCAACATCTATGATTGATTCATCGTAGTTATAATTCATTCTTTGCGACAACTCGTTACCCCCTGGTTTTCCTTTTAAATTCTCACTACTTTTTAAACAGATTTCGTAGTGTGTACAGACTTCAAACATATTTCGTTCTGTCTTCTCTTCTTTTCTTTGATCGGTGAACATATACGTCTACTGTACTTTAACATTTTTGCTATCTCAGCGTGATGCTCAATTGCCCCTTTCCGCTTAATTAAACCCTCGATTTCTTTCCACCTTTACTTGTTGTTCCAATTCCAGAGGACATAGTTTCCTTCCACACTTGTGTTCCAGTGGCATCCACTCTCTTCGCCTAGTCGGAACGCCGTGCTGAACCTACTGCTGCACGGCTTCAACATGCGCGTATCCTCCCTCGTTTAGCACCGTTCGCGTCCGCCGTCTTCGCTCCCTTCCCTCGTAGCTCTTCCGCGTCCCCTGCGGGGTCCCCGCCCCCGCCCCTCCTGCCTCCAGCGCGGCTCTCCCGGCGCGCGCCTGCATAAGACACAATTAGCCCTCCGCCTTTAATTAGGATCTATGCCCATTGTGCCTCGGCGCCCGCGCGGCGCCAAGGAATAATTCGCGGCTTTATTTAAATATCTCAGCGTCAAATCTTGTTTCTGCGCGGCATTAAACAACGCAAGCCTCGGACAACATAGCGGAGTGACCGCGGCTTTGGAGAGAGAGGCTGGTTCACCCGGGTGAGGGGGAGGGGGAGGCGGTGTGGGCTACGACGGAGACGGAGGCGGTGGAGACCCAACTCCATGCAAATGTACGCATCATAACGTGATGGATATTCATGAGGCGGCGCGGGGTGAGGGGTGAGCGGAGCGGTGACGCTACAGTCGCCGGCGCCGGCGGAAGCGACCCTGAGCACAGGGCGCCGCGTCTTCGCGCAGGGCGAGCGTCCTCTCTGGCGGGAGCTCGGGCCGGCTGCGGTAGCTCATCGCTGCTCTCTTTGCAGCGAAACGGACTGGAAAGTTGTGGGTCCGGGTCCCGACAGCGAATTTTTGACTCAAGCTATATAAATATGTCACATTCGGACACTGTCTCGGCGAGAAGTCTAGTGATCGGATGCTGTGATCGGTATTTTCCCGTGTTTTCTCCAACCAGGCGATTACTGAACTGTATCCTAACAAATGGTCCACAAACCATGCGAAAAACACGTGCCAAATAAATGTAGAAAAGAAGCACTTACTGGAGTGTCACTTGATCTAACATGAATTAGTTTTTAAATCAATATTATATATATATATATATATATATATATATATATATATATATATATATATACACATATATCCAATGCGCGTAATCATCTGGTTTATAATGCCTTACGTGAAATATTGTGTAACTTCTAATTTACTTTAATTCGTTCCGTTACTTTCTGTTCGTCACTATGCTTTTGTTTCATTCCACTTTCATTCCTACTTCCTCCCCCTCTTTGTAGTGACCTAATTGGCGAACCGCGTAGGAACCAGAGATCTCATTGCTCTCAGAGTTCGCATACCGAATGCAATTTTCATGTCGAGAAGGTAAATGCACATATATGTTTTGGAATGGTCTCTCTCAATGCTAACATTTTTTTCTTGTCGTGAGTCTCTTTTCTGGAAACATGTAATGCTTATGTTTCCCGGCATGTGATCTAAGAATAGTGAAGGTGAACATGGGCAGCTTGTTCCATGTTTCTCGAGGTCTAAACATTTCGTTCTAATGATCAGAAGAATTATGCGTTTATTCAAAAATTAGCAAATGTTTTGATTCTTTAAGTATTTTTACACTTCCAGCATCGTTGTATTTTCTAAAAGTGTAAAATCATAGTATATTTTTGTTCTAATACGTAATTTAAAGCAGACTTGAACTGGTAATATAGAATACAGTGAACTGAAGATGAAAATTTCATTCAATATACTTATCAGGATTTACAATTGAGACATCAGAAATGTGAACATTTTTGATTTGCTTAATAAAACTAATATTTTATCAATGATGCGCTCAACATTCATTTACTGTAGAAATGATTGTATTACTAAAATTTTACTTTAATGTTTGATCATTAATATGTGAGGCCAGAGAGCCGATTTCCATTTGTAAGCAGATTACATCAAGGTTTTGTCGTTATAAGTAACTACTTCGAAAAAACGAAAGCTTTGAACTAAGAAGAGCAATGGCTGATGAATACCTTTCATCACTGGGTCCGAGTTCAATCCCCGGTTAATCATGATAAAACAAATAAAACAGGGCAGGAAACTTTGGGCTGAATTTCACCACCTCTCATTTCTTCACCATCATTCATGTCATTATTATCGCTCTCCTGCATCCATTAGATAGAAGCCCCTTGAGCTCAATTGACTAATTGAGAGACCTAATGGCATTATAAATAAATAAATGGATCTAAGTACGAGTAAAGGTCATTGGTTAATGAATACCTGCACGCTGGGAAATCTAGCGCGTGTGGTCAACGCATTGTACTCGCCGGCGCCTCATCGCAGGCTTTCGGGGTTGATCGCTGGGGTTGCACCCTTTGCTCGCTTCTCTTACATTCACCCTCACACGCGCGCGCGCATAGTTTGACGCGCGCGAGCACCAGGGGAGGAGAGCGGGTTCGGCCACAACAAGGCTCGGGGGCTTAGCACAACACCGCAGGCCATCGGCGGCGATCGGACACCAATACACCCTCCAATCCAGGCCCCCCGGCGACTTTCAAAGGCTCGGACCCCCGACAAAAAAAAACCCCCCTTGGTTCCCCCCTCTGCGCCCGTGGCCCACGCGCCCGGCCCCTGCCCGGCCCCGTCCGGCCCGCCGCGGCCGCCGCCGGCCCCGCCCCGGCCGCGCAACGTGCAGAGAGCGACATAGGTGAGGGCATAGTGGGAAAGGATGACGAAGGCAAGTGGGTCGCGTGAGCGTGGTCAGTGGACGAAGGTTGGCGAGAAATGGGGGGGGGTGTGGTGCGGCGGTCGACACGCATCGCAGGCGGTGAGATCGTGGGCGGTGGTCTGTGTTCGGCCAGCGCGGCGCGTGGGCGGCGAAGGACAGCGTGTGCGTGGGCTGGGCGAGGTCGAGAGTGGAGTGTCAGAACGCCGCGGAGGCTGCGTTGCGGCTGCGCGGTGGACCGGCGCCTCCGCCACCAGTGTGCGCGGGTCGCAGTATTAACCCCCGCAGAGGAGCTCACGCTTGGAGTGGCATGTGGCAGACACACTGAGAAGCGCGGGATTAAGGGTCATGAGGTGAAGATTATTCCTTCTCTCCCAGTCACTGCGTCTCTCTCGGAATATTTGCTCTTTGGTGGATACGTGGTGAACACAGAGATTAATGTGTGAAAATCGGTGACCACTTTTTGACAGCTTTTTACGTTTTGGATAATGTTGAATCTTAAAAAGATTATTTTCGTGATATGGTGCGTATATTTTTAAATGAAAAAGAAGTCGTATGCGTATGAGAGATGAGCTACAATTACAGATTTATTTCAATACCATTTTGTTTGTTGCGTTTGGCAATGCTACGATTAACCAATTTACTTTGAACAAAGTAGACCTATAATAGTAGGCATTTTTATGGTTCTCCGGTGCAAACGTCCCTCAGTATCGACAATGCCGAACCCACGTGAGGTGTATTGCTACTTAGCAACTCGCGTAATCTCGCATACCTTTCCAACCGCAATATATCCACACGCATTTTATTCCGTGTATAGCATTTCAAATTTACTTTTCCACGCTCCCGGAAGCGCTGACTGATGTGACGCTCCATCGACGAGGCAAAAAAGCTCGAAATGACGTCAGCGCAGCCTCGATATCGCTTGCGTCGTGCGCGACTCATTCTCGCGTCGCTCGCAGCGCTGCACACGCCACTCAACGCGACCGCCGACGACATGCGACGCTCACGACGCGAAGCAACTCCTCCGCCCGCCCCATAGCCTCTCGTTTCCTGCGCCCATACGCAATTCGTGTGCTATTTCCCAATTCCTTTGAGATGTTCTCGATCGACTGCGGACAGTCTTACTAGCCCGCCCGTCAACCCGTCCGGCCGTCAACCCGCCAGCCCGTCATCATCCCGTTATCACCCCGTCATCAGACAGTCATCAGACCGTCATCAGACCGTCATCAGACAGTCATCAGACCGTCATCAGACCGTCATCAGACCGTCATCAGACCGTCATCAGACCGTCATCAGACCGTCATCTGCCCGTCATCGGGCCGTCATCGGGCCGTCATCGGGCCGTCATCAGACCGTCATCTGCCCGTCATCGGGCCGTCATCAGACCGTCATCAGACCGTCATCTGCCCGTCATCGGGCCGTCATCGGGCCGTCATCAGACCGTCATCAGACCGGCATCAGACCATTGTCTGCCCGTTTGTCAATTTGTCCATTTGCCCGTCTGCTCGTCCGTCGGCTCGCCCGTCCATCCGTCCCCCGTCCGGCCCGTCCATCCGTCCGGCCCGTCCCTCCGTCCGGCCCGTCCCCCGGTCCGCCCGTCTCTCCGTCTGCCCGTCCACCTGTTCTTATACTCCCCTTCTTACCTACTCCCTCGCTGTCTCGCTTAATTACATGCTTCCTCACCCGCTCCGCCTCTCGTTCACTCGTTGAACCCGCTGGCTCGCTCGCCCTCGCTCCTGTCCCTGCCATCCCTCATCCCTCTCGCCGTCCTCGACGACAACTCGTCGCCAGCGCCCGCCTCACGTCGCGCGTCGACGCCCGCGTCAAACTCGTCTTACCACGCTGTTATTAGATCCGCGCTCAGGTCGCAGACAGCCATTCAGTGCCTGAGGTGTTATTTACTCTTGAAACCGCGCTCCGTCTCGATATCCATACGCAGGCGAGCCCGCGCTCTTCCCAGCTTCTCTCCGCGCTGATAAAACAAATTACCTCACTGCCACTTACTGCGAACTGTGCGCTGTCTTTGTGTACATGCCTCTGCAATGTACTACGGGGCGCTGGCCGTGCTAGCAAAACATAGGTGATGACTGCCGATGTTTATTCGCGGCTGTAAGGATCTCGTTTCGGTACCTTCAATCTCAGCGTGATGCTCTGTACGGTTCTCTGAAATATTACGCCGAAGGTACTGCAGGCGAGTGGATGTGAGTTGCGTAATGTTCGGTTAACCATATTTACCTTCGGGCAAATGCGACCATTCGCATTTATTTTGATTTCTGTTATTCTGAATTGACTGATGTTAAATGGAAATCTTATTATTCGTATTTTAAAAAAGCTATTTTAAATACATTTTTTTAAAAAAACCATACAATAATTTTAAAACGTCTTTCGTTTTATTGTTTAATTTTTTATTTTAATATAATAAGGCTTCCGTACTAAGTTAAACCAACAAAATGTTGGGTTCTAAATTAATTTCATTTTATTTTCAATGCAGTTATTATTTAACTGATTTCATGACTGATTTCGTGAGACCCTATTCTGAAGCTTCGGAGTGAGTGAACCAGCGAGTATTGAAGTAGGTGCCTGTATTGCGGGAAGTGTCGATGTTCCTTAACCTGACCTCTGGAACTAGAGATCCAGACATACGTATGCCTGGGGCGGGGGGATTCCTTAGAGATATCTCCGCCAGCGAAGTACTGACGCAACTGGAACAAGCTCGAAGCTGCGGACTTGGTCTCCGGACTTGTGTGGTAGCGTAATGCTTGTATGTGTAAATGTGGGCAAGGAAGGGAACCTTGCCCTTGACCTTGACCGAGGAAGGAAAGTATCGCGCACGCAATTCGTTTGTTAGGAAACTGACTGGGCATTCGCCTTGACCGGAGAAATCTCGCAAAAACATTCAAAACAGCCTGCCGCTAGAATTCTCCTCCAGCCATGACATTGCTGAAATAATAAAAAAGATTCAGAAAGGTAGTAAAATGTGTTCATAATTTTTACAGAAATTGATTTTTTTTTATTTTAGTAAAAGTGAAATAACGTCTGGCTTTTATTTCTTCATCAGATACGTGATTTTCATTATTGTTCGCGATCCCTCGAATCTTTCGCTCTCATTTATTTGAGAATTAGTATCGTCTCATTACGAGTTCCATAACGTAGGAGTTTATATGGGTATTAAGTGTGTCTATCGGTAACGATCCGCCCCAAAAAATTCACCTCCACTTGCGAACCGCTGCGCCTAATTGGCGCGCGAGGCCTCCGTTATCTGCCTCCGGGCGGTGAGACGTCGACAGCAAAACGACACTGCGAAGCCTAAGGGCAGCCGAGGTGGCGAGTGGCCCTCCACAATTAGCCCTTCGTAAGGCTCGCGGCCGCTCCCCCGGCGGGCGCTCGGCCCAGGGCGCAGGGCGCTGGGCGCTAGGCCCCGGCGGGCGACACGGGCGCGCTGGGCGGCCTGATGTGTAATTAAGGCGTGGGGGCGCCGCTGTAAGATAATCCTGCAGCACGCCCACCCGTCCCAACTCCTGCCTCCTCTCTCTCGTTCTCCCACTCTCCCTCCGTCCCGCTCCTGCTGAACCCTTCCCTCTCTTCCTAATCCGCCCCACTCTCCCCAGTCCTGCCTCGCTCCTTTCAGCTCAATTGCTTCTCTCTGTCTCGCTCTCTCTCTTCTCCCGCCTCACTCTCTCTCTTCTCCCGCCTCACTCTTCGCATCCTCTGGTCTCTGCTCACTCCGCCTCGCTCTTTGGCACTGCTCGCCTCGCTCGCCCCCACGCTCCATCTGCCTTCCCCGTCTCTCCCCGTCCGTCGCTGCCGCCGATCCCCGGAGCGGCCACAGATGTTCGGCGACCGCGGAGCACCAAAAACGCACGGCTCTTCGTGGACTTGGAGGACAATGGGGATCTGGTGGTTACTGCCTCTGGTCTAACAACATGCCGTATGTTCTTGAACTTGTTAAACGTTTTCCTAGAGAAAAAATATCTAAAACTACATTACTTGCAAAAAAAATCAATACTTAAAAATGTTTAAAAAATTGAAATAGTACGAGATATTAGTAAGAAAACAACTTTGAGTAACTAAATTGTACACGAGTTAATGATATAATACAAAAAAACGCGTATATTTAGCTCTTACGTCCATTTGGTTTGTAATAATTCCTTTTTTTAGAATTGTGCACGTCGCTTCGTGAAGTTGCTTAATATATGATTCATCAATGTCGCGAATGAGTAGAAGTGACTTAAAAATCCTTGAACATATTTCAATATATATATATATATATATATAATATTCGCTTGATTCATGATCCAGACTTTTCACAAAATCTTCCAAAACCTTTTCTAGTTCACAGAGCGGGTGCAAATGTAAAGTGCTTCTCAATGTATTTTCAATTCTGTTTAGTCCAAAGTTTCTTCATTTTCTGAACGCGTACTATCCTCAATACCAGGAGATTACATTGGAAGTGCTCTCACCCCACAGCATCCCTTCTATACGTCCCCTAATGACCACCCCCAATTGTTCCTCCGCTACCGTAATCGCAAGAACCAAAAACGGAAGCTCCACACAGGGGGACAAAAACATCGGCGTCCGCCATGTTTGAAAGAGGGCCATCGTTCGGTGTAATGCTTCTCGGCCGTGCACTCTCGCGAAAAGGCCGCGCCGCTTCACGCAGCAAACAACCCTCCAGCGGCAGGCGCCCCGACCCGCTTTCAATTAACGGAGCTTCTGAGTTCTCCGAAGCGCGCGCGAATGGCGCGAGCAAATTTCATGATCTCGCTTTGCGACACTAGCGAAGTCAGTCGTCGTCTCGTAGCGAATTCTAGCAACCATCTGATTGGTAGGTTTTATGTGTGTGTGTGTGTGTTTTAAACGCATTTTCAGGCGATTGCCGGAGCAGTACGTTAACAAACTGGCCACGGACCGTGCGCATTCTTTCCTTCATCTATTTACATATCTGCCTTTACAATCATATACTTCATTCCATTGCATTAATTTACAACCGCGAGAACAATCGGGACTTTAGAGCTGTTTCCACTGGGGCGGGTGTCCCACAGAAGAAGATATCTGGAGGAGGAAAACCAGTAATCCGACCTGTAAGTCAGCGCCGGACCTCACGTTCGAGCGGGGGAGAACACTACCATCTCTCGTATATAACATTCACTACACTCACGGAACTAATGACCTGAGCAGATCACGCTCCCGGAAACACTGAATACTCAACGGACATCACATGTGTACGCACCGGCATGGGAGTGAGGAGTTGGCCGAGTGAAAGCGTAGCCGAGTGCGGAGGAGCGGGCGGGTGGAGCGAGACGGCGCAGTGCTTGGCGTACGCGCTTGTAATGCGGGGTGGAATAGCGAAGGGAGCAAAACGGCGTCTAGGCGGGGACGCCAACCGCAATCACGAGTTCCTTAGCACTCCGCCCCTCTTTGCGATCGTCCTAGACAGTGTCACAGTCAGTCTCGAGTTCAAACGTTATGTACCACATTCACAACTACACTCCAACTTCCGTTAGCACGACTTGCTTTGAGATTCTCGGAGCTGCATTTTGTTGGCGTAGTGGGTTGTAGGCGGATTCAAGCAAGTTCGAATTATGGTTCTTGCATTAGGGTATTTACCTTCTCAGGTGGATGAATAGTCAGCTCGCAACTGCCATACAGTAAGTGTAGGGTTTTCCCCGATGACCAGAGATTATGGGAATGTCATATTTGCTACAAATCTTAGGCAACCTGTAGATAACGCTATTAGAAATCTCATATTCATTTCTTTTACATTATTTTGTCTAAACTTTAACTGATGACTATTCACAATGAGTTATGTATAATCACTTCTATTTAATCACTTTCATGCATGCGAACAAACACCATTGCGTCTGAAGAAATATTCAATCGTCTTACAATATAACGGAGTACAACTTCTATCTTTGTGCGTTCACTACTTAAACCTATCGCGTTGAAAGTTTCATTCTGTTTTTATATTCTAAAACCATTAATTAAAATAGACAATAGGGAATATCGTCTTTAAATATCATTAGTTCATAATTTATTAGAATGAGACATTCAACAAGAAGCGAATTTGGACTGCCGATACTTATATATTCGGACTGCCGAATTTACTTCACTTCAATTTACTCAAACATGATTTAATTATGTTTTCATTCCACGACAACCTACAGAAAAATTCAAATTTTCTCTCTATTTATTGCGATTTCCAGACATTTTTATTAAGTTCATTCTGTGAATGAGAAGCCAAATATGCGTTGTGTGGACGTGTCATGTCGGATCCAAGCTCGTTGCAAAAGCATGTACTTTACAATGAAAATTTAATCCCTCACGTGATGAGTATTTGTTAATGAACATTACGCGCTGTTTGACAGTCAAGCATTTACAATACACTTTCTCCCTTTGTAATTCACTAGTGCTATTCAATGCACGTCAAAAATCCACTTACATAATATTGGACCGACACACTCTTTTTCGATAATTCTACGTAACATGTTACACATCATCTGCTTCATTACTAATGAATTAAACATTGCTTTCTCAATGCTTTTAAAAATAAAAGACTGATATTGGTATCCATATATTTATCTATCATGTTCACGAAATGGAAATATTATTTTAACATTTAAACGTTTGTATCTCGATTTAAATTTCAAAATATTTCCAATATTGTGCAAGAAGTAAACGAAATGTGTCGGAAACGATCTGAATTAAAATATAATGAAAATATCCAATCCAAGTTATATATGTTATCTTTACAACGTTAATGCGAAGTAGTACCTTCTTGAGATGAAATTTACAATTGACTTTTGTTTGAAAAGTCAGCGTTTCATGTTTTGGGTGAATATGAATGAAACCACTTTTCAAAATTATGAGAAACCAGAATTTACTCAATATTTTATATCGAATTATCGCACAAGACATTTCTGGAGCATTGCGATTAATAGTCAAAATAAAATTAAACTGATTTTTATGTTTAAGTGTATCGTATTTCTTGATTTGCTTAGCATTTTTATTTACTACCATATATAAAATATTATTTTGTGTCGTGATATTGTGTATCTAAAAAGAGGGTTGTAGCTGTATCACTTTGATACAATATATGGTTGAATTTTATATTTAGTTGTCAGTAAAGTTTTAATTTTGTATACGCAACTTGTCGTGCAATAACTAATTTTCATGACAGATAGTTCCACCAGCTACGCTAGTAGTGGCTTGCGGTTCGGAAAACTCTCGGAGCTTTTTGCGTGACAACCCGCGTGCGAAAGTGCGTAACGTCGGGGAGGTCAAATGTGCGCACCGCGTTCCTGTGACATTTCCAGCTTACGGAGCGCTCCTATGTTGCAGGTGAGTGGCGTGCGACCGGTTGCAGCTGGCGGGTGACGAGGTGAGTGATAAGCTTCCCCTGCCTCCGGGCACGCCATGGCCCTCGCAGATCTGCTCGGAGGCGGGGACTGCCCAGCGCCTCATGCGTCACCGTTTCTTACGCTGTGTTTGCAGAACGCTTTATTTGTCCCATTTGCTTTGGCTAATGTCAGAGGTCTTTCCGCTGCTGCGAATGTCTAGGGACATGTGTCTTCATTGTGAATATCGGTAAAAAATCTGATCAACGTTCGCTCCCCTACACTTCTTCTTCCTCTCTCTCTTTCTCATTTCTCTCTTTCTTCTCCCTCTCTCCCTTTCTCATTTCTCTGTCTGTCTGTCTGTCTGTCTCTCTCTCTCTCTCTCTCTCTCTCTCTCTCTCTCTCTCTCTCTGCGTTAGGTCAAATTGGTATGTTGTTGATTGTGCGATTCATTTCAGTTCGGGTCAATAAAGACGGTCCCAATTGGTCCTCACAACAAAGCAACAATGAACAATGTATGATCGTCTCAAATTGTCCAAAGAATAAGTCACCTCGACAGGAATCGAACTACTGGCGTCTAGTTTACCCCCAGTGATTTAACCAGACAGGGCGATGAACAATTAGTATAGTCAGTAATTTTGTTTATAGTTATCCACAGTTTTACTTGTACTACTTATACCATCGTTTTCTAGCCTTATTCTGTTTGGCCTCTCGAATTTTTTTCTACCAACTTGGTCTTTGGTATGTTATACGTTCTTCATTTATCATAATGAACGTAAGTAATTTGCGTGTTCTGTTAACAGTGAAAATAGACTCTTTTTTCCACAAGGTAGGGCCTAGATAATTTCTTCAATCTCTCGCGATTTCCTGTTTGCTACAAACTAACTCTATGAGTATCTCAAAATGCTTATTATTAACCTGTAGGCTATGAAGGGTGGTCAAAGATTATAACTTTGCTAATGAACATATGGTGGGACTCTTGATGTGTGACTAACTTATATAATCTGAGGCAGTCAGATTTTGTAACCTTGCGGAACACCAGATCGTCTTTGCCACTACGCACCTACATGGCTTAGAATATTCTAATGCATAATATTACACAACCTGTATAGACAAACTTCTAGATTTGACTTCTGAAGTATCACCTTTCCTCTCTTAAACTTCAACAATTCATGTCGACATCTGGTCCCGATTCCCGGCACATATGTCGCAGTACCGATCACCATTCTCTACCACCGCCGCGCTTTCGCCCTCTCGCTCACACCGTGCAGCTATCAAGCGATGACGCGGACCACGCCACCCCGTCACACTAATTTATTTTCTATGTTTTCCTGTCTGTTTTCTATGCGGCGCGCAGGCGGCCGCGGGCAAAGTATTTTACGATGTTTCTGGCTGCGCTGACAGGCGTCCGTCACCCTCCCCCGCCCCTGCCCTCCCCCCCTCTCTCTCACCAACCGCCCGCGTGCACAGGCCACACGCATTGCAGCGCCTGTGAATTTCAATTAAATGTATACGCCGGCGGAGGGCGGAGTTTTGAAACTGAGAAGTGGCCAATGAAATCGACATTCGTAGTGGATGTTACCACAAAATAAATCGTTAATTAAGAATGAAATTCAGTTGGAGCGATTCAAGAATAAAATGAAAATAGTAACTTGTCTCTTGGATCAAATTTATTCATTTAATTTGTTTATGAAAAATAATCGTAAATCATAAAACTTTAGAAGTGATTTTTTTATGTGAATCCATTTTTGAGATGTGTTAGTTCGTTGTGTACCCTATGTCTAATGACACTCGATTATGACTTATTTGTAATATTATTATTTTTATTAATATCTTTTTTATTGTCATTATTATGAATATTAGTATTATTGTTATTGTAGGTAGAAGCCTAAATTGTACAAGGTATGAAATTTCATAATAGTTCTTCCTGCATCAAGCGAGTGTTTGGGAGGCGAATCCTAGTAAATGTAAGCAATGGCTGAGGGGAGCAGCGCCCGGAGAGCTCTGGCTGCAGCTCTCGATTGAAGCGGCGAGAAGGCGAAGGGGGAGGTGCGCGGGCCAAGACGCCGTGAGCCGTGGGAGGGTGAGGCGTGGCGGGAGGGGGAGCGGGGCGGTGAGCTGAACCGAGCCGCCAGGGCCCCGGGCGCGGCAGGGCGAGTGCGGCGCAGGCGCCCGTAATTGGGAGTACGTTTCTCCGTGTTGATGTTTATTGATCGGGACCTGTTGAACGCGACGCGCATACACTCGCGGACAATCGGGGGCGGCGCGGGCGGCGCGGGTGGTGGGCTTTGAGGGCGCTGATAGCCGCCCACGCCATTGTGGTCGCGGCTTCAGGCTGCTTCCTTTCAAGCTACCCCTCTCTCCTCCCCTCCTCTGCACTTTTTCCTTGCATACCCTTCACCTTGCGTAAGCTGTTTCATTATCAATTAACATGTAATATCCAGTTTCTGATGATGGAGTTTAAAAGGATTCCGATATTGAAAGACCAATCTGTTGACTGATTGTTATCCGACTTTTTTCCGCAGGGAACTGAAAAGATGAAGAAATGTGTACGAATCCTTAACTTTTAATTAATAAATAGCAGACTAGTAGTAAAAAGCAGTCTAATACTAATAGGGTCTAATAGCAAAAATTAAATTAATCCGGTCTTTTATTCCCCGTAAATTTGTGTGGTTCTTCTGCTACACAATTCACAGTGAAAATGGTTTGCTTTATGAAAAGATCTATGTTTAATGTATGCGAATTTTGTTGTTTTGTAATCAATATTATAGTTTTTACCGTCATTAGGCCGATAAAGAGAAATAAAAAAGACGGGGTTGAAGTTTATAATTCCAGGTGATTGTCGAGGTTAATAGCCAAGTCTGTTAATTGTGTCAACCGTCACGGGCAGGGCGTCGTGTTTCCGCCCGGGGCTTATTCAGATGGGATGCGATGGCTCAGGGCAAAAACTTGCTACTGCAGAACCTTTGAACAGAAAGTCTTAGGGTTCGAGTCCTGCCGTTGGAACATTTTCGACCCTCACCGTTTAGCTATACTCCGATTTAAACATAACTCTGCAAGTTCACAAGCTAAGGAGTCTTAATTTTTTTGGTATTAGAGTTTACGATTACTTCACATTGTACCCATCGCCTTTCACCTCGTGACCTTTAAGTGCAGCTATGCTTAAATAGGAGTGTAGGTCGAATTCAGCCGCTGTCTGGAGGAGAGATTGTTGTCAACCGACTGCTTTGATCGGTCGTTTTCCCTGGTTTCTGCGATCATTACCGGGCGAATGTCTGAACAGTACAGTAAGAAACGGACACAGACCGCGCCTGATCATTCATTTTCTTGACCTCAATCCTCGCCTCTCCAACCAACACACACACACACACGCTCAGTCTTTCTTTCTTTCTTATTTTCTTTTTTCTTCTTTATTTCTTTCTTTCTTTCTTACATGCTCTACACTACTACACATGTCGAGAGACCAGCTGACTGTACGTATAGTGCTTATCACGGTTGAAGCGGTGCCCCGTTGGAGCAGATGCGCAGAGGGCAAAGCCCCGGAAATCGACATGTTCGTGTAGGTTGGCACGGTCGGCACGGGCTGTCAGGTTTCAGCGAGGAAGAACACCGCCACTTCGAGGGATACAACACGCACCACACTTAAGGAACTATTGGAGTTGACGCTCCCGGAAACACGAAATACTCGACGAGAAATAGGTGCCCAGAAACGGGTTCTTCCGAAATTGGACTCCAGTTGGATGGTAAATGGATCTCCTGTGTTTGGGGACGCCGGTGGGACTTCGTCTGATATCCGTGTCCTTGCGGAACAAATCGTAGGATCTCAACAACAGGGGGACTGGGCAATGTGCCAGTCGCGTATTATAGGGTTGAGAGTGACAAATGTTATTTTATAAACCTCAGTCTTTGCAGTTATTTTGTACAGTTTACTAATAGAAGGTCTCGGTGAGAGATGGTTAGCCACACTCGTGAAATTTTGAGATACAGCTCGTTTGAGTTTGGCGAATACAAACAAGTCAGCTGAGGGCCGTGTGTTATTCTGTCATATGGGTAAAAAATTAAAAACTTTAAAAATTCAAAATTTGTGTTAGGACTCTTTCTTACTGACCCATTGAATTAATTGCTTATAAATGTCACTTTTTTCTCATAAACTCATTGGTTATCCAGTACAGTAAGAGAAGTTGTATATGCAGAAAAAAATTAGAGGAAAAAGAAGGAAAATATATCTGAAACTCCAAAGAGTATCACGCTTATTATCTTATTTATCTCTTATGTAATATTATTTTCACTTTTCTTATTCCTCTGATTTTCACATTAACTGTTAAGCGAAGTTGGAAATACGTAATTTTGTTTTAAAGTATGAATCAAACTTGCCGGTGTAGTTTATTGTTTTCAAATGACCATTTATTTCGGGAGTGCTAGAATTTATACCAAAAGTAAATCTTTGCCTCGTACTCTCAAAACAATTTATAAAAACATTACATTCATTATATTGTGCATCAAACGCTATTACAATAAATTCTAAACTCATTACTTTTTATGAACATCAATAATTGTGATGCTTTTGAACAATTTATAAATTAACCGCTTATAAATCACATTTTTGTTGTCACGAACTCATTGGTCATGCCCCTCAGTAAAAGAAATCGTGGTATGGGTGGTTTCATTTTTGATTTGGTACGTCTATTGAGGGATAAATGTTTTTTGTCACACAAAATGAAATTATGAATTTATACCATTCAAATCCAATAACAAAGCAAATACCAAAATATTCATAATAGAGGGTTCAGTCAAATCCGAGGTAGATCTATGCGTGTCCATATATTTAGATTCAGATTGCATTCGTCACAAAAATTGTACTGCAATGACTTTTTAATATTCACGAAGGTATTTTAAATAATATTTTTATTGGTATGTATTCATTAAATATTTTTACATTACTATTAGTGATGTTACACGATACCTGTGGAATTGTAACGCGAAAATATATTTACGCGATGTGAACTCACAAATACTAGCTTATTTATATTCGTTGTCAAGAACTCTTAAGATCTTTGTTTTTATTTCTTTCTGTCGCGAAGAGTAACACAAATATTCATTTCGCAAAAACTAACACTAATTATTTTTGTAGTACACCAAATATGAGTTCACATTGCATTTCACTTTTCTTTGAACCTAAACCATTTATACTCTTTAAAATCATTTATACTCTTTGAATTGCTACTTGACTGGTCTGGACATACACTCTTCTGCGCACACGAAACATTTCTAACAGAAACAATTTGTTCGTAATAAGCTACAGTTCTCCACAGTTCGAACCTCCCATTCCACGACACATCACAGGCGAGAGACCCAGCATTTGTTGCCTGCGAATAACACATTTCCTTTCAGAGTTTCCACAAAACGAACGCTTCCGGATAGACATTGTGCAAAATACTCTCGAGACGAGGCGGACTAGCCGCATTGAAGTTTATTCCTGGAAAACACAAAACCGAACTTCTCGTACTTCAACAACGCTCTCCCATCGAGTGTGCTCCGCCGCAAGCCTCTCGCCCCTCCCCTCCCCCTTCCACCATCCCACTC
>BOPP01000001.1:4728373-4784250 GCA_017312745.1 Gryllus bimaculatus
TATATCCAGATAAAAACTTAATAATTTTAATACCATTAATATTTGTTGACCATATTTGACTTACCGATTCTATGATGAGAAAATAATTTAATATCCTTTTTAAAAAGAAAAGTTCAATAAGAATTATGTCGATAGTTTCGGGTATATTTTGGTGAATTCCCTTAATACACAATATTGAGAAAGAACTTCTCATAACAAATTTAGGTATTAAATAATAATAATAATAATAATAATAATATAAATATTAATTTCAACCATATATTTTATAGAATTATAAAAAAAAAATGGTCTAAGTTAAAATGATTTAGTGCCGTAGTAAGTTTCAATGAACCTTCTTTTAACAATGATCTTACTGATCTCCAATAGTGAGAGCTGCCGCGTGCAGCAAGCCCAGCGCCCCATGAGGCTCGCGTGGCTGGCAGTGCGGAGCGCGTGTTGGTCGCTGGGCACCCGTGGCGGTGGGAGCAGCGTGGCCGATAAACGCAACCGTGTCCTGACCATGCGATTAGAGCCGATTCAAACCCCGTATGAATCGTTCGTTCACTTAACGCGCGCAATTGTTCTCCCCGTTGGCGCCCGCCCCCGCCCGCCCGCCCACGGGCCCCCCGTCTAATGGCGACCCCGCCCGGCCTGTGTGCGGACGAGTGAACGCGAGAGGCTCGGCGTGCGAACGGGAGGACGCCGCCTGGGGGGACCGAGCGGGCAGCAGTGGAGCGCCTATTGATCTACGGCGCAGGGGGGGGAGATCTCGTGACCGCGTAGCGTGCTCTGGGAGTGAGAGAGCGTGATGGTGACGGTGAGTGGTGTGGTTGTGATGCGGGTGAAGCCAGCAAAAGAAGATTACCGTGTCCGGACCACGGGTTTACGAGCCCGAGGTTTTTGGTGATTGGGTTGATGATGAAAACCCCTAGGCTCTAGTATTTGCTAAATTAATTATTCTATTGGTCGTATGACCCCTCCACCCTTGATGTCACTGAATGCCAAAGAGTAATGATCCATTTAGTGGTATTGATGATAGTAATGGATAGATGAGTGGTAAATGATAGTAAGGGAAATCAGGACGCAAAGACAAACCCCCGAACCTCAGCTTCTATTCACATGCCTTTGCATTGATAGAACTCGGGCCCACGCATGTAAAGGCAAGCGCTAGCCATCTCCAATTTCCCTAGTTCCTAATTGTATATCAACTTGTAAAAAGAAATATGCATTATTGAAATCTTTAAGATTAACGCAATTATTTCATATTCTTGTTGTACAAATTTCGTGTACTACGTTAGTATTATATGCTACGGTTCAATTTGTTCATCGTTTCTGAAGAAGTCCTTCCAATATTTATTTTCTTTTATTGCAATATATTTTCATTAGTGCCTTCTGATTATTGAATTAATCTTTCTACATCTATTTTCACAACAATTAATGTGTTTCAAATAAAAAAAAACCTTTCACATTTACAATTTTTCATTTACATTTTGGACTGGCATGAATCTCAATACAAATCTTAAGCTACATAAATTTTTAAATGAATGATTTGCAAAGTAGTCGATTATCTGAGCGGCTCCAATAAATTATAGATACTGTTTCAAGTTACATTGCGAGTGCCCTCATCTTATTACTCCTTTCTCGAAGCAAACGTCAAATTCCCGTGGCTATCTGCCAGATTCCGGCCCCCGTGTCACGGCCGTGTGTTGCTGGGCGCGCAATCCACGTGACGGATTTAAACGAGCTTTGCATCATTCATACGCCACCCGCCTCGGAGCCAGTGTTCGCCGCTAAGGCGACGCACTTAATTTCTGCGCCGCGAGCGCGACGTACCTGTCCGGTCGGCCCACACATGCTAATGACGTCCTCCCACACCTCCGCCACCGCCCCAGTGTGCTGCCACGCGCCCCCTCTGCCCCGCCCCCCGCTCCGCCCCGCCATGCCACGCCACAGCCTGCCTCGCAACGCCACGTCCACACTCGCTCAAACTCCCGTTCTGGTTTCTCCAAGTTATGTCACGCGCCCTTCCGTCTGGATTACTTACTTATGCTATTCTCTCTTATTTTCTACTTGAACTCCTTCTCTATTATTTTTTCTCTTCACGTTCCACACTCCTTTTTTTCCTACCCTCTTCTCGCTTTTTGTGTCACATACGTCCTTCCTCAACTCTCTTTATCTTTCCTCTCGCACGTGTTTCAATTTCATCTCTCGTACTCTCCTTGTATTCTATTCATACTGCACACCTCCTTGGACTTTGAATTGTTCTTTAGGCGCTCAGTATTATTCCGATATTCCTTACCCACCCTCTCTTTGCAGCCGCCCCTTTTTCTCAATCATTGAGGAAATACTGTCTTAACAATATAACAATATAGATGCAGTATATTTGTCACCGATCCACTGCTTCAACCTTTTAACATTCATTTCCCCTATTTTCTGTCTCCTGTTCTATATTTCATATAAAAAACCGCATTCATTGGTTTATGTACATCTATTTCCCTAAAGAGAATCTTTGAATTGTGTAGTAAACTACAATTTTGTTATATGAGATGTTTAAATATGAGATTAATAATTAGTATAAAAAGTAACATAACATTATTTCACTGTGTTGGCTCAAATGATGCTTACATGCTCAGAGCTACTTCTCAGGAACTTATCCAGCGGTGACAACATCAAATTACCTCGCGCGTAAGAGTCAGTAAACGTATTTTCAGCTTCGCCCATTGTCTTTTTAATTATTCATTATATTTGATCATTATTATCTTCTATTGGGGTCAGCCTGCATGCCCTTAAAACGTTAAATTGTACTCTTTTACGTTACGACTTCTATAATTACTCTACAATTATGACCAATATTGACTGCCCCCTTTAATCTAATTATTCTCAAAGTGAAATTCACTGTATAACTCCGATACTCCGCTGTTGACTTTCAACACTTCTTACTCTTAGACTAAGTTGTGCGTTGTTATCACTAAATCGGTTCGGGAGTGATTCGCAGAGATAAATTTACAAGTATTTTCGCATGTTTTTTAAGGATGAATTAAATTTATTTCCGAATGTTTCGATACTTGCTCATTATTTTCTTCCTAATTTTATTTAAAATTGTTGAAGACCACAGAAAATAATTACGCAGTATTTACAATACGTATTTAACAAAGTCCCAAACAACCTTGCCTGAAATTTGTTCATAAGAGGCTCCGAGAATTTAAATCTTCCAAAACATGATCTGCTAAAGCTATCATTTTAAGAAATCAATTGCTCATTCTTATTTGTCAGTCCTCATGTACCTTCGACTGCCCCAATGTCGTTGGCCAAAACTCCTGTTGTTTACTTTGATCCATCGTTCCGTCCTCTATTCTTTTACGTAACCCTCACTACTCGGTTTGCTCGTCTTCTTGCCACTTGCTCACCCGGCGGCTGCCCGTGGCCGCGTCCTTCCCTTATCTTCTCCACGCCTTCCGCCCTCACCCCATTTCCCAGCCCCACCCCCTTCACGCTCATTCGGCCGCCTCTGTACTCTTTCAGAGCGGAATCATCATCGTCCGAGGATCGAACAATTTAGTAGACGCTCATTATCACTTGTGCTAATTTAGCTGTAATGGTATCTCATGGCATTATGCAGAGATGTCCCTATCTCCTCGAACGCCCGCCGTCCATAATACATTGCGCGCCTCCGCCCTGCCCGCACAAAAGCGAGGTATGACTGCGCGAGCGCGGCGGGCGAGCCCCGTTTTTCACTCGTTTCCAATCTGCAGCCTGGATCCCGAGAAGGTTTCGATTGAAAAAAAGTACTACTTGAAATTGAAAGCATGGCCTGCGGAAGGTTGGGCGGCGGCCGGCTGGCCTTGGCGTTGCACGGGTGTGGAGGCAAGCGGGTGGCGGGGGCGGTGCCTCGGGGGCGCGCGGCGGGGCGCGGGCAGAATCCCCGAAGGAACGGCCTCGCCGGCTGCCGAGGTGGAAAGGAAAAACATAGCTGCCTCTAGCGACAATGGCGAGCGAGTGCCGGAGGCCGGCGAGGTTATTAAGGAGCCGCGGGAGCCGCGCTCGGCAATCGAACGTATTCCTGCCCTCGCAGAGGAAAATATCGGTTGGAAGTCGGGAGGGGGAAGCCACGAGGGGCGAGGGGAGATTGTTTCTTGTCTTACAGAGACTTCGGAGTCTGACCCTCCATGCCTGTACTGCACCGTTTCTCCATTGCCCTCGATCCTAATAGGCTTTAAGCACGTTGAAACGTCGACTAGACATATTTGCCCTGCCTAGATTTCTCTTCCTCGCTCTTCCTTAATGTCTGCCTGCTTTTCTCTTCCCATTCTTTCTCACCCGTAGTAGATCCTTATTAAGCCCTATCTGTCAACGGAGTCTCTTTTATCCATTGAAGTTGCTCTTTACACCCATCCTTTTCTCCGTTTTCACTTAATTTCATTTCTATGTTGCTCTTTCGTACGAAAACTTGTCTACCCAACCACAGGACCCGATCGGCAAATAAAACGTTGCTGCGGCCTGCGCAAGATCCGGAATTGCAAACAAGAAACATTTTATCCTCAGCGTGAGAAATCAATAGAACAGATAGAACGCGAACCAGACGCGATGACCTCCAGGCGTCGAGCGAACCCGACGTCATGTGCACACGGAGGAGAAAGCAATCACCGCTGATAAGCCCTAGTGCTGTCAACCTGACAGGCAGAGAGCAGGAATTAAAGTCGCAACCCCCTATATATTACGGCGGAGATCACCCGCTGGGGTTTACTTTCTGAAAACGAGTCATTCTCAAACCCTTTTCCGTCGAAGAACGTGAAACGTTGCTCAGTCCATGGTGTTGGTCTTCAATATCATATACCGCCCCGAGTTCGTCCTGTAGTCCTATGTCACTGTTGGGTCGACCTCTCCTGGAAGGCATTTGTGTCGAATTGAAAGGTCATGTTTCAAGGTTGCCCGGGTTATCTGGTCATAGTTCGGTAGAAAGGGTTAGCAAACCGAGTTAGATTGTAAAATAAGTTTCGGATGGTGATTTAGTAGCATCTTGATCCTGCTAAAATAAATAAATTGAATATGCCACCGCTTTCTCCGTCTGTATCACCGTTAAACTTCCGCTTCCATTCACATCAGTATTTCAGTTTACATTAACTTCGTAATTTGAATGAAACGCCAAGCTTACCTAATGCCCCCTCCTAACATACATTTTGTTTCTCCTCCCCCTAAGCTTCAATCATCTTTCTTCCCTTCCCGCCTTGCTTTCCCCATTCTCCCCACTGCGGCAGTGCCCCTCTACCCTCACCCGCTCGCCCCGCTGCGTATGTTTTTTGAAACCCCAATAACGACAACATCCTCGCTCGAAAGCTCCCGCCGACAGCCCGCTCACCCTCCTCCGTTACTCCTTCCCCGTGCCGCCATATTTTCCTCTGTGCGCTGTCTCTACACTCTGCCTGTCGGGACCGCCTCTCGCTCTCCGCTTTCGGCGCCTCCCCTACGAAGGGACCTGCTGGCTTAAGCAATCCATAAGATTGACCTCTGAATATGAACTGTCAATAAATTTGAGAGATACAGAACATTGCGTCATGGTCATTTTTCTGCAAATATCGTTAACCTTTTTTGAAACTAGAAATTTCTCCAATTCAACAGAAGATAGAGCTGCTGTTTTGTATAAATGTGCATAGGACTGTATTATAAAACTTACATTTTCCATTGTATTGAAGTCCCACATTAGAAGCCCAGAGAGCGTAATGGTAAATAATCTGTCAATAAAACTTTTAGAATATATTATGATCGAAAATTTAAAAAGTTAATAATTAGATATTTCTATTTTTTGCTTGCCCCTTACTTTATAAAGTAATTAATTTTAAATATCTTAATATTATGGCTGATTAAAATGGCCTCTTTATATTATCATCGCGAAAAATTTTATATGCCTTTTAGACCTTACCCAAAAGTAATTGTTTTTAAACTATTGTGATACCACACCTTCTGTGATCCCGCTAATGCAACAGGAGCCCCCCCCCCCTTCATCCCTACAACCTGCGCGGCCCCCGTCTTCTAGATCCTCTCCCCTCCCTCCCCTCCATCCCCTCCGCTGATCGGGTTATTTATCCGGAGCACGCGGTCTCAGAAAGTGCGGACGTATTAATATTAGGAATAGTTACTTCACAACAGTTGGTAAAACGTCCCTCTTCTTTCGTTTTAAACTCGCCGCATCGGAAACTTTGCTGCCCGTAAAGAACCACTCGCAAACCAAATTTTTAACTCGCACGAGCTTGCCTTTTCAGCTTAACGCCCCATTGATCTCGCACTCCCGCCGCTCAACCACTTGTAACTCCGCTTTGCCTGTTCATTAATTCCGTCTGTCCTGTGCCTGGGGTCCTTCTAACATCAGTGGAGGGGCGCCCAGGAACGAGACGAAGAGATACGTTAGATTGTAGGCCTGGCCTTCCACGCGCTCGGCCCGCTTTCGCGGTCCATACACAGATCTGCCTGCCTCCTCCTCCCCGCCCCCATCCCGCCACGCCACCGCCCACGCACGCCACCCACAGTCCTTACCCCACCCCCAACCCCACCGCAACCCACCATCTTACCCATCTTCCCGCCCCGCCCAGCCCCATCCCACCCACCACTGCCGCGCCCGCCGCCCTCCCCGCCTGGGCCCCTCCCCGCCTGCCCATACCATCCCATCCCCATCCATCCCCATCCCATTTCACCCCTCCTCACCCCCGCTTATCCACTACACTCTCCCCACCTTGCCCCACCCCGCTCCGTTGCGCTCTTTGATACCTCTTCCTCCCCCACCCTCCCACTTATCCCCTGCCGAACCCCCCACTCCATTCACTCCTCCGCCCCTAACTTCTTCCCTATCCCACCCACCCCTGCATGGCCCAGACCCCCTCCCCTCGCATGCATCCCCCGGTCCTGCCTCGACATCGCTGTCGGAACAATACCATTACTGGAGCTGATGTTCCTCCAATTTTATTTAGATATTTCCAGTTAACTGGCGAGGACGGACCGCCCGTTTCCTTCTTATGATTGGCGCTACGGCCCGCCCGTTTTATGTAACTGTGAAATAAAAAAGAAAATTAACTTTGTTTTATTGTATGAAGAGTCAATAACCGCCGCGCCAGGCGCCACTGGAAGTGCGCACAAACAAGCGCGTGGCGTTCCGACGCGGCGTATGACCATAGTGGCTCGCCAATCAATTTCTTCTGTTTTGGAGAAGAGCGCCTTGTGACCTTTCAGTTTCCTTTATGTCACATTCATCGCCAATGAAGGTGTTAATGATTTGATTATTATAGTATACTCTTTTATTTTCAGCTTAATTGTCAATTATTAATGTTGCTTCTTACGTCATGGACGCTTGTGCCACGACATAAAGCAATCCAATGATTTGATCTTTAACACCACTGGATGACTAATAACCCATACTTCGTGAGTAGTCTCACACATTTTTAGCTGTTAAAATGTTTCTTATAAATCAGTTATAAAAATTAATACATTTTTTCCGTGAAATTATGAAACGGACATGAAGTCATCAAAACCTAGTAAAAGAAGAGAGAATTTTTTATTCTTCATGTATTTTGGAATAATATTACAGTGTTAACCTCATTTCTTTCTATTAAAGTTTCTCCTGTAGTGGACCTCGTACCAGAATTCCCTAACTAACTAGTGCCTCCGTCATGCAGGAACAGCAACTTCATTGCAAGCACCATCCCACCCCGTCCGCTACCTCAAGAACCCGCCATCTTAGTCGTGGACACATTCCATATGAAGAGTCCGCCAACGCTCGGCCGCCGCGTTTCTCAGGCGTTAATCACGAAATACACATCTCCCCCTCCCTGCCCTTCTCCCAAACTATCTTCTGTCCCGGTTCCTGACCCCCTTCCACATCCGAATCCCCCTCCTTCATCTCGCTCCATCTACCCATTCATCTCCGTCCTCTATCCTAACTTCTTCTCATTCCCCTCCTACCGCTCATCCGAATGCATTCCCAAATTCTCCATTCCCCCCCTCTCATCTTTCCACCTATACACATTTTTCAACCTCTCTTTCTCACTCCCCTCCCTCACAACTATTTAATTCTCTCTTACTCCATATTTTCTTCTCATCTTCCGTTTCTTGGTACCTCGTTACCGATCACGCCATCCCGCGAAGCTCGTCACACCATCCTTCTCTCTCTTTCCACTACACTTCGCCACAACCCTCCCCCCGCCTCCGGTCTCTGTCGACGCGCCATCTTGTCGAACAATAGCGAAGTCCCACGGACTCCACCAGGCGCCTGCGCCGTTGCCTCCATCCCGACACCCGCCTCGTTCCCACCCGCACCGCACCGCAGCCCCGCCCGCCCCGCCCGCCCCCGCCCGCCCCCGCCCCGCCCCGCCCGCCCCCGCCCCGCCCCGCCCGCCCCGCCCCCCCAATCCCACCCACACCCCCGCCCCACCCCGTCCCGACCCCGTCCGTCCCGCCCAGCCCCGCCCCTTCCACTTCCCGCCCCGCCCCTGCTCCGCCCACCACACCGCACCGCCACCGCACCACACCGCATGCCACGCACACCCCGCACCGCACCGACCACTTCCGTCACTCCAACGCCTACCTGCCCCACCCCTCCACCGCCCCAATTTGGCCCTCGCGGAAAATTTCTTCTGTCCGCTACTCGACTCTCAGTGCCGCAGACTGGGTGGATGCAGAGGAGAACCAGAGCTTGTGTCCAGAAGACGATGTAAACTTCGTCTCCCAGATCGCGTCTATTCGTAATAAATTTGCCCGAAACTCTGCTCCCCTAACGATGTGATATAGTATGGAAATTTGATGTCTTATATTCAAAAGCACAATTTTATGTTGATTTAAAAAAATTAAAACACGTATAAAATGTATTAGTATTATTTAAGTTGTTATTAGTTGTATTACAATAGCAATTTCTTGCACAAATATCAATACGTTGCCATATTGAAAATTTCCGTCCCCTCTTGCAGTTCAAGGGTATCTGTTCGGAAATATTGTTCAACAACAAACTGGGCTTTGAAGCTTTTAATTTTTATATGCGTTAAATAGTATTTCATATATATTTTAAGAAAAGACATTTTAATTTACTATAATAACATTAAATGAAATAGTCAACTTCTTACAAGCAGTTGAGATAAAATAAGTAATTCATTTGATGCATTGCATGTTCATAATACATATTATGCCAAATTAAAGAAAATAATTCCAATTAAATGAAAAAAACAACAAGCTTTTGACATCATGTGACAACCCCATGTCCACACCAAGGGCTCACACATGTCTCCCCCACAGGCTAACAAGTGTTGGTCTCTTCAGTCCCACCGCCACCACTGCGCCCCCGCCCCACCCATCACCGCAAATGCCTACCGCTGAGCCGCCCCGCTATCTCTTCCCCGCTGCACCCCCTCCCCCGCACACCCACCCACCCCACCGCCACTCTTGAATCCTATTTGCGGACGCCACGAAAGCCACCGCATCCGCTCTAACCTTCCCAACTCCCGCCCCCGCCCCCTCCCACCCGCGCAATTAAGCGACACTAATTGTGCTGTGGAGGACTTCACTCCCCAGATAAGGTCACCTCGAAGTCGCGACCTCACTATCCAAACGCAAATGCGGCTATGCACTGATGAGACCAGTCCTTTTTTCCGCAGTTTTGACAGAAGAAGAATTCCACTGCCGACGCCTCTGAACAGTCGTTCCTTCACCGAGAGAATGCTCAGGCATCTGATGTCACTGCCTCTCCCTCCGACCGGAAGATCCTAAGTTCCGATTCGGGGCCTTAGTGAACTTGCGGAAACGCACGGCATAGGATGATCGCGTTGAGTGGGGAAATCCACTTCGACGACGGAGGTCATGGAAATAAAAAACCAGCCATATACCTTCAAGCAGTAATATTCGATGCTAAATAGTATTACTATTGGTGAGTAAAATGTTTGTTATATAAAAAGTCCTAGATCAAGCAAACTGAGTATTGAGTCCATTTAAAAAGTACGTAAGAATGACAGTTAATGTTTTCTATTTTTAATTACAATGTTTGTATTGTAATTTAAACGCCACCATTTTATATTTGAAAGTCAGAGTTAAATATAATAACCATAATTTCAGTTTATTCTTGTTAACCATGTGATTCTCTGTGGCACCTTACTGAGTTTCTTTGCCCACCATTAATTTCTAAACATTAAATGAACTGTTTCTCAGAGTTGTAATAGTTACTAATGATTAAATCTGTTCAACTATTTCAATACCTACATATTTTAGACTTGAGAGCACAACATATGTACAAAATGACTGCAAAACCCCTTATGAGGCCGGTGCCCGTCCGAAACAGCCCCGAAAACGCCACTAGACTGAGAGATTCCATTGCGTTGAATCCGCCACGTCACTGCACCGCGGCCCTCAAGACCGCCGTCTCCGATTTCGGAGGGAGGCGACTGTCCACCGCCGCTCCTCCTTCGTCTGGATCGGGCATCGCCCTACCAACATGAGCCCGCCGCGCCCGCCCTCCTCCCTTCCGGCCCTTCGCCGCCCCCTTCCGCGGTCGCCCCTTGCGCGCCGCCATGCAAATCAGGGCGGAGTCGGGATTGAAAAACGCCGCGCTTCGATGGGCGTAGAGAAAGAAGGGGTCCGAGCCGTCGAGATCAATTTGAAGCCAGTCCCGCCATTTTGTGCTTCCTCGTCCACCCTCCCCGACCCTCCACTCCCCCGCGCCTCGCAACTCGACCGCTGGGGTCGGGCACGCGCGCCGCCTCACACCTCACCACGTCCGCAATCTCACGCTTGAGAATCTTGCCGGCGTTGCCGCGCCCCTCTTTTGTTGTTACCACTGGAGACTGCATACGAAAACTTTCCTTACAGGAATTCAATTACGGGCCTTAACTATTGTGGCGTGTGCATTACAAACATCCAAATTTAAAACTTGCGTTACCTTGAGTGCGTCTCACGGTGCGCGTTTGCCCGCGTCACTCCGTACCGGCAACAGGGTGCGAAACCGCTCCGTTGCGTTCACCCGCTTTCCCGCCCGCACTCCTCCGGGACTTCCCCCGCCCCGCCCTCCCGCCGCGCCCTCGCCCAAGAAGTCCCTGCACTCAGCGAGCGTGTGCACGGAGCCGCGGAGCACGGGGTCTTGTTGTAGCGTTCAATAGCGAACAAGAAAAGCACAAAGCTCGGGGTGGGGGATTGTTCGACGCGTGAACGTTGAGTGAAAAGAGGGGATGAGGGTTGGGAAGGAGAGAGGAAAGGCTCCGAATTCGGGTCCATGTCGGGCGCGTCGGAGGGTCTTTGCACACCCAAGCAAAGAGGGTGGAGGAAAAGCCCCTGGCGGGCCAGCGCAGGGCAGGGGGCCGCGACCGGCACCGAGACCCGCCCACAAGAACGGGCTGCGCCCGCGCCTCTGTGGTAATAACTTAACGAGATTAGAATCCGTTTCTCGTGGCGGAGAAGATGTCTGCGCCGAGGCGGCGGCAGCCTTCTAACGCGAGTTTTTGGATGCAGAGGGGGCGGAGCGTGTAGGGACGGGGTGGGAAGGAGCTCTTCGGCAGCGACATTATCTCCATCCCCTCTCCCCTGCCCCGGCCCCCCTCCACGCCACCGCGTCCCGGAGGCGGCACCCGTCATGTTGATGGGCGAAGTTGTGATCCGGCAGTGCCTCTCGACTAGCAGGCAGTTTTCCTCGCTGCAAGTGTGCAGTTAAACGCTTTTTGAGAGCGATAAAAAGTTTCTGGAAAAGAAACCCGCGAGTGTGGAAATAAATAGCGCTGTCTGCTTTTTTTTTGTCCTCGGTGAATGAGTGGTGCGGGGGGGTGATGGGAATTGGCGACATCCGCCGGCGGATTGTGGAAGTTATGGGACCAACCAGAGGCGCCATTACCAGGAATAAAGGCCTCTCGTAGTTATTTGTTCCGAAGGAAAGCACGAATGTTGCGATGTAGTATTAATTTGCAAATGTTTCAAAATTTATCAGCTCTTATCATTCTTAAACAGTATTCTACATATTTCATATACTACCCAAAGAACTTTAAGGTTTTAAATGTATTAAAAGTTTTTATAAAAAAATATTTAAAAAACAATTTATACTTACTTCAGTTTCTCGGATATCAGTCCCGCTTTTCTCCAAAAATTGGTAACAATAAATGGACGAAAGTCTAATAAAAATCTCGAAATAAGCGTAATAATAATACAATCAGGAGTGCTACAACAGCAATTTCTCGCCTTATTTTTAACGGTTACACATTATTTAATTGTACATGAACCTGCAAAGATGTATCCAACCAGCAAAAATTTCTTCTCCGCCTTCGCATTTGAGCGTAGATCCTTACATTTGGTACGCCATGAAGGTTACCCCTAAATCACTGGCTCCACAGTTAAACTCAATATTCCCAACGCTTTAAAAAATAAAGTTGGAAAGTATTTTGCAATTTAAAAAAAACAAATATTTTCATTACGTTATTTTAAGATCAGATATTATTAAGAAAAACTAATTATTATCAGTAGTGTAGTATTAAGTTATTTTTTATTGGCAGAATTTGAAATTATCGGAAAACTGATCGGTAGAAAAATCAAAACATTGGAACCATTTTTGAGAACATATTTAATTAAAAACTGCATATGTATCAAAGTTACGAGAACACAATTCATGTTCTCAAAAATTGTACATAACTTTATTTCAAGATTTTCTGAAAAACAGATTTCATTAAAGAACAAATCTATATGTTCAATGTTGTAGTAGTAGGAACACGCTGACCTAATTCTGAAATTTGGCAGTTTTCGAAAATTCAGATGTTTCAACGAAATTGATCCCGGCACTATTTTAAGTGTCCTTTGTTTGTAGTATTCTAGCAGAAAGTTAAATCAAACTGGAAGTAACTCCATTTTAAAATCACATAGCTCGCCTAGATGGTTGGGGAAATATCAATTGCGGAGAAAATCGTTTGAGCGGTTTTGTCGCCCGCGTTAACTACAGACATACAGACAACAGGAAGGACACACACAAATTTTACTGTCGATCACTTTTTCTGTATCACGGCTTCACAATACGAATTTTTCTGTCAAAAAATCGCCAATTATTGCCGCAACATTAAAATACCGTTTACGTAGGTAAAGTCACTTTTAAATTTCGTATGAATTGACGCGGAAAAAGGTTTTGAAACAATGCTTGTTATTTTTGAACAACGCTAGAATGACATTGTAAATTGATATTCTACCTATCATACCCTCGGGACCTACTAGTAATGACAATTTCAGCAAAATACAGTTTTAAACAATATTCTTTAAATTAAAACATACAAAATACACTGAAGTTATCCGTATTTTGTCATGCAAATATCTGGAGAAGCCTGAATTTGAGCAAACGCAGTATGTTGTTTCCAAGGGTCATGAGAATGTTTTCATTCTTAATCATTACCTTTCAAATTATTCCACATAAATGTTCCTAATTCGAATTGCACTCTTCACAGGTTTCATTCGGACTGTTGTGCCAATTATTTCTACTATGCCACATTCTGTATTATAACGAAACCCTTCTGTATCCTAAACATAATTTGTTACGAAAGATGATACTGATTCCATTAAAAATTAATTAACATGTTCACGATGTAATTCTTATAACTAAAATTTATAAGCATCAACATAGTTGATATGCATGACCTGTCTTTCTCTTCAAATACATATTCCATGCTCCATTTGAGATCATTTATAACATTCACGCGTCTTTGTATTATGCACTGCAGCAACGCTGTTTATATGGGCGTAGTCCATCAATAGAACGGGTGACGCCACCCTGTCAATGATCACACGCACAGGAAACAACGTTTGTTTTCCCGTGTGGCGAGTCTACGCGAGCACATGTGCTTAAGGGTTAATGACCGGAGGCGCGGCCGCCCCGTTTGTTCAATAACGCCTGTGCGCGGAGGCTCTGGCAGGAGACGCGCTCGCCGCAGCTGCATCAGAGCACGCGTCACCGGCGCGGCGCGACGGCCGCATGTGACAGGAGGAAATGCGCGAAAATTAAATACCGCAATCTACATTTCACGCTCGGGCGCAATCGGACGACGGCGCGGCGCTGCCTACCCCACCCCTCCGGCCATCCCCTCTCGGCCACCAGCCCGGCCACGCGCTCTCCCGGGACGCCGGCCCCATGCTGCTTCGCCGGAGGAGGAGGACGAGGAGGAGGAAGTGGTGGAGGCGACGCGCTCGGTGTTCGTGATGGCGCAGGCGGTAGCGATGAAAATGGTAGTGGGGACAGCGTCGGGAAAGTTTGTAGTAGTAGTAGTGGAGATGATGGCGTGAATTGACGTGTGGTGTCGACGATGACAGTGGCGGGGGCTGTGGCGGGGGCTGTGGCGGGGGCCTGTGGCGGAAGCTGTGGCGGGGGCTGTGCGGAGCTGTGGCGGGGGGCTGAGGCGGATGGCGGGCGCGGGAACCTGTGCGAGGACGGGGAGAGGCCGGTGGCCGTTGCCGGGAACGGCGGCTAGGTAATGTGGGACAATTGCGACAGTAGATCGGCGTGATGGCGACACCGGTAGTGAAGCCGGGCACGCCCTATAGCGCGGCCGCGTCGACGACTGGTGGCGTGGAGGCTGTGGCGGCGTCCCGGCTGCGACCGCGCGGTCCCTCATTTTTCACCCCGTCGCACAGCGCTCTCCGCACCGCCCTTCCGCATTTAGGCGTCCGCCTCCCGCTGGGCCGCCGCGCCGGCGCCGCTCCCTTTTCTTCGTCTGTCCTTTTTTCGTCCAGCCCGTCCCGTTCCGACAGCGTCGCCACGGACGGCGGTCCCCGCGCCCGCGGACTGCGCCGGTTTCTGACGCGATCGCCGCCGCCCCCGGAACGCGACGCGGAACTAGACGCGCTCTTTTTTTGTCTTTTTCCAGTGGAGCCCCGGAAGCTGCCGAACGCTGGCATGTTTGCGGTGCGTAGGCCTGACTTTTCGGTTAGCCCACCCTGGTCTTCGCCCGCGGTTCTGCAGGGATACGTGCGCGTTACGCAAGAATGATGCGGGATCAGGTGCGGGCGTAGAGATTGGCACCCGCTTTGAGCTGCGGAGAGGTCCGACTGTGCGTTGCCAGTAAATTTGAACAGTTGGTGGGGAACTGGAATGACCCGTTTTAACGGGTAATTGTTACAGTTGGTGACTAAACAAAATCTGTAGAGGAATTCGTGTGAATGCAGGAGCTTACCACTGGTTCTTCCAGAACACATTGAATAACATGCTCGTATATCTAATTTTCACTACCATTGAAAATTGTATTCTATTACAGTAAGTTTTCAAAAATTAATTTGTGTGAAGTTGATAGACATTATTCCATTGCCGTATTGTAATGTTCTCTGTTGACATACTAAAATTATTATGGCATATTAAAATAGTACGTCAATTACATTTCTGTTTATCTGACATATATGCGATCTCCATTTTTTATAAGTATATAGTAAGATTAATATTTTCCTTTACTGATCTTGCCGCTGGAAAAGAGGAGAAACCAGAAACAGATTAGTTGTATAGATTTTACTTACGTTGAACTGCTTAGAGTATTGATTACATTTCGTCATCTTCAATGTGAATTCCGGCTAATGTTAGAGAAATGTACTCATCTCTATTCGTCCAAATATTGGCCGTCCGTAGCAAGTGCGGATACAACAAGCAGATCAGCGTACAGTTACGGAGTGGAGCAGCGACGCGGTCTCTGGACGCGGAAAACACGTTCGCGTGCGCTGCCCTCGCGTCAGCCCCCCCTCCCGCCGCTCGCCTCTTCCCCTCCGCGCGCGCCGTGGGGCGAGAGCCGATGGGAGCGGGCGCGCCTGTTGCCAAGCGAGTACGCTTAATTGTATTGCCGGGTAAGTGAGTCCGGCGGGCGGCCGAGTGCCCCGTAATATTGATGAGCTGCGGGCGAGGATTGAGGCCTCTTAATACTCGCGAGCTCGCTCCCGCCCCCGCACCTGCCTTCCCATCCCCGCTCCCCCACGCCCCCCGGCCCCCGCCGCCCGGCCCCGCCTGACCGTCCGTGGCCCCGCGCTCCCAAATCAAGCTCTCTGCCCGCCCTTATGCACTGCCCCGCCCGCCCACTGCTCACTCCCCCCACCCTTTCCCTTCCATCACTTCACGTCTCGTCCGTCCCTTCTGTCCATTCACTCCCTGCCTCCCCTCTTTCACTCCATACAACTTCGTCCATTCACTGTCTCTCCACTCCCCGAAACTCGCACCGAGTTTACCTTCCCAGCAGAGTCGTGCGGCCACTTGCTGTCTCTTTTCTGACTGGCATGTTAAATCCAGTTTTCCTTCCTCTCCACGCAAATTTTCCCTCTTAAAGTCGACTCGTTCATTATGTCTTTTTCACTTTGAGGACGTACGCCTCGTTTGCATCACTTTCATCCCTAACCTGCGGTTGCGTCTCATCATCCTCCCTGGGCTGTCCGTCCACTTCGCTCCCCTTTCAAGTGATCGCCCTCTCATTCACTGAACCCTGATTTCCAGAAAACCCTCCCTCCGTGTTCCTCTGTCACCTTCAATCGCTCTTCACTATTTTCTACTATTTAAAGATTGCAATGGAAATATTTTGATTACTGGATGCCTGTTATTGGTCAAATGTCTTATCTTACATTCGCTTACATCCACTTGCTGAACTCTTGAGCAATCAGTGTCTACAAATAAGAGTACTTGCTTCATTTACTTACATGTCATGACATCATTTGGTTGTATGCCGTTTTAGAACCAAACTATTTGTCCTTTTTACTTTCTCACAATCGGTTGAGTTTAGCTCTCAGCCAGCATTGTCGTAGCGACTCTGACCAGGAAGTGTCATTGGGTTCGAGTCCTGCCTCGGACGTGTTTGATTTGTGTTTCGTCCTTTCATCCCCTATCATCGCCACATCGTGTCATCTTCACAGTTCCGATACTGTTAAAGGTAAAATTGGTTGCTAATGACCTAGGTGTTGATACAATCTTAAATTTTAAATATTAAAAAAGGCCGCGGACTGCGTGCTAACTTTCCTTCTACATCCGTTTCCTATGATATCATCTTACACCTTTACATGAATTACACTAGCACACATGACGGGTTTGTCCAGAATGGGGCGGGGCTCCGCTGGAGGAGAGATACCCGCAGGAAAAATTCCAGCAAGCTAACTTTTAGGTCTGCGCCGGATCTCGCTATTCAGCCGAATGGTACATCACAAGATTTGGCGATAATAAACGATAATTACACTAATCGGATTCATGACCATACCATTTGACGTTTTCGGAAACATCAGTCTATTCCCGAGGACAATACACAAAATGGCCCCGTGTGAGAAGCACACCACGAATCATGATGACCGTGTTTCTTGGATTTTTACCCCCTTAATATCATGTTGGAGACACCGAAGAAGAGGTAAAATACCTCGAAATATGTTTGTTTAATGCTTTAACTGACTAATAGTTCATAAATTCTGTTTGTGGATCATATATTTTTCCTCCCGTTGTATTGCCATCAATCGATCGATCTTCTCACCACCTGTTACAACTTCGTGTGAGATACGTAAACTGGTATTACACTTGATTAACCCATGGAATTTACCAAGCAAAACATTTCTATTTTTCATAAATTGAATTAATTTTATCAGAATGATGTAATTTCATTCTTGGGCGTAATTTATTTCTTTAAACAAAACTTGACGATATTATTACTTTTTTACATAATGATTTCACAAAAGGCTACTCGGTGAGACGTGTTCATAAGAAAATGAGTCACCTTTGATCCAAAACAAACCCCAGTGTGGTGAGTTGTAGTCTGTTTCATTATTCCGCGCGTCTTAAATAAATCACTCCTGTGGAGAAAGGTAATAGCGTGTTCGCTCTCACCTTCATGAACGAGTCGTAGGAGAGAAATGCCGCACTCTGCATGGTTTTCCCGCGCAAATTATTTATCGACCGTCCTTTGTTCTCCCCAGACGCATCAGCTTTTGCGAACAATCGATTGCTTCTACGAAGTACACTCGGCGCTTCGAGGTGAAGCGATGTTTCCCTTCTTCCTCGTTTAATATCACCCCGAGCCTTCCATCATCCATCATCCTTTAACGGAGGCGACGAGAGAATCAAATCCACTCCTTCCGGAAATCGGAGAGAGACGGAAGATGTCTTGTGCATAGGACATTCAGCTATTATTGATTGATTACCAAGGACTTTTTGGGATATGGTTTAATTAGCAATCCTCATATCCTAATGGAGATTTCTGTGTGTTTCTATTCCGGAGCTAAAAAGTAACAAATGTATGTAAAGAAAAATGTGTAGTACTCGTGTTGTTATTGTAATTAGAAATTACTTGATTTTCTACATATTTATTGCGTACATTTGTGTACGATTCGATGACTTTCATGCAGTTTTAATATTCTACAAAATCGAGCTTTTCGTTCTAATATTTGTCTTATTGGAAAGCATGAATTGAAAGTGCACTAAGAACTAGTATTGGCTATACATTTCGCCATCATTCATTCACCATAACATTGCACTTCCTTAACATTATCTGGAAAACTCAATAAAGACACATGAGAAATCAATACCAGTCTTAAATATTTGTACGATGCCCTCTGCCTAATATAGAAGAATACCTCCCCTGGTTTTGGTTTGCTCGTTTGTTGACACACTTTAGTTGTTTTGTGTCACCTCCTCTTCACCTTCGTCTTTTTCTTGGGACGCACCGCTCTCCTGCTCTTCCTGCCTCTCTTCCTCCTCTCCTCCGTCGCGACGCGTAACTTCCGTCGACTGGCAGCCCCTTCCCCCTCCCTTCCCTCCCCCCCTGCCCCGAGGGCGCCACCAGCCTTGTTTCCTGACTTGGAACCTGCTAAGCGGATTATTATTAAAAGTTCCGTGAGTATACTTGACATCTCGTGGCTTGCCTGCTGATGCTCGGGAGCTTCGTTAGGCGATCCGCCGACGCCGTGGACACGCCCACTGAGATATTCTTTCCCCTTCTTCTTTTCCGTCGCTCGTCACGATCATTCCGCTCTTGACTTCGCTCCCGCGGAACCGCGGCCGCCGTTCTTCCTTGAGAATTATTCATTGGCAGCCGCATGTTATTTTCGTAATCGCGTACGAACTCTGCATGATTCGGTTTTTGCCAGCTCGTGATCGTAAGGTTCTCCTTCTTGACAGTTGCTTTCTCGGGAGTTCGGCAAATCTCGTCTCCTTTCGCATTTCCCGTCAATCTTCCATCATTCCCCCACGTTCTATTTATGCTCTCATACTGCGATCTAGTACCCTTTAACTGACACTTAACGTTTGCACTCCGCCGTCGTGTATACAACCTCACTTCCCAACCTTCTGTACATCTTCGCTTTCGTACGACAGTATCCAGAGTCATTTTACTTTTATTCGTCGCGAATTCTGAAGAGAAAGACGAGTTTCCCGCGGGAGGGGAAGGAGAATCGGCTTTGCTTCATTTTTCCGTCTTTTCTTTCGATCTCTCTTTCTCTCTCGCGCCTGAATAAAAGAAGGGAGGACAGATTCCTCCTTCAGTGAAGAAATCTTTAACAGTTGTATAGCTGTCGGTGTAGTGGTGGCTTCCGTCATTACGGGAGGGACGTTTAAATGAGTGGAAACGCCAGTGGCTTATGGCAGCCTACCGAAAGGGTGTTTTATTCTCGACGCCCAAACAAAGCACGTCCCGGCGGGCTGTGAGAGCAGCGACGGTTGTAGGGTACAGTAGTATGAAATAGAAATATCGGTGTACGAATATCAATTCAAAAATAACTTTATTTCTGCTGTCTCCAGTAATTATATCAAGTAAATACATCCATTATATGGGAATTTTATTAGTATTTTACATAGATAATACTGATGATTTCAACAAATGTTTTACAAAATATTCAAAAACTTAAATCTATACATTCATTGCATGGAAAGATAGGTGTGAATCGTTTTTATTGTATTTTGTTACAACACGTATACTCTGCTTTAAACTAACTGACAAGAGATTGTGTAATTGCCCACTACATGTTGAACAGCGGAAAAGATGAGAAATATGATGTAATTAACCCATACCGTCGTTTAAGAATATACATTTTACTGCATAGATGCTTTGGTTTCATAAGAAATGCAACAGATATTTCTTTTTAATGAAAAACAGAATCCAATTTTGCTCCCGAGAAATCGGGTTTAGGCTCACTTTGTTTTCGGCGGTCGTGCATATCCCAGCAGACCTACAAACTTCATTTAATTCTTCCCACCCGTACTTAGCTCCTCTTGACGTGGATTTATAAAGAGCGCCTCAAGAGAGAGAGAGAGAGAGAGAGAGAGAGAGAGAGAGAAATTGGGAAGAGCTCTAGAAACCGTGTTTTCTTGATTGTTGGGAAAAAAGTTCTTTGTCGCTTCTCTTGACATAATCGTAAACCATTGTGGTGGAGATCTGCATACCATTACGCAAAGAGGAAAAGTAAATGAAATTTACGCTAGAGTGAATTAGCAGAGGTGTGTCTCGGGCAAAGTTAGATGCGACGCCGTAGCCGCGTTTTGGCTCTTACAGTATACCGAACAAAATGAGGAAAGGATGACTACGTTTTTTCTATTATTTTACCGGCACTACCACGAAGAGGTCAATAGATGATGTTGTAGACTTGATACTTGCGGCTTTGTTTACCTGAAATATACAATTGATTATTGAGTGAAATTTCTAATATCTGTTTTAGACATTGTTCGTTGCTATTCAAAAAGACGAAAATTAAAAATATACAATAACATTTCCTACTTTGAAGTAAGTACTGGTAAGTAAATGTACATGACTGCACTTATATCTACATTGATACACACAATCATGTTCTCCTGTCACGTATCGTCATTGGTACGAATGTCTATATATGATACAAATGTCTACATGTGGAGATTGATAATAGTCTGCGTGTCTGTGTGTACGAGTGATACAGACCAAAAATTCGTTCTAAATCCCCCTCTAAAGTCCAGTCAAATAGATCGCAGTTGATTTTATGCGCTTTACTGACTTTAAACAGATTCGAGATTCTATCCTCATTGCACAACCCTGAACTGCAGCTTGTAGTATTCCACGAAAGTAATTACTTGGATGCTTTCTAAAATGGAAGTTCCATGTTGGCGTATGTGTCAGAACCTTTATCTTTGTTGTGTGTGCCGCAACTGCATCCGTTTCTTCCCTTCGTAAAGAGATTCCAATACATACGACCGTTGACAGAAGCAGGCCTGACCGAAACACACCGTCCTCCGCTTCCGAGGCGCGCCCCGGGCGCTGTGGCGCGAGGCGGGACGCGGAAGGCGGCCGTTGTAATGAGCGGACGCGGAGCGGTGGGCGATGGGCAACGAGCGATGGGCGGCGGGCAGTGGGCGTCGCCGGAGCCAATTACGGCGGAGGGCGGCGTCCCAGGGGCGTCCTTAAGGGGCCCGCGCGCCCTTGATTGCGTCGCGTTGCGGCGCCCTCGGACCTCGCGGGGCGGCCGGCGCCTCTCCACCGCAGCACCAACTCTCCATCTCTACCACCTACACGCTTCACAACATCAACAACAACAACAACAACAACACTCAGCCTCCACCACTCTCATCATGCCTCTCACCTGCCCTCCATCTTCACAGCTTCCACGCCTCATGACACCAACACTCACGCCAACAATATACACTCTTCACAACCTCAACCACTCTTCACAACCTCTTCACAACCTCACAACCTCAGCATCCCACCTTCACCCTTTCTACCACGCCTCACAGCACCAACACCAACACTACACCATTGCCTCTACCACTGCCGCCATGGCTCAAACATCAACACCAACACTTCACCTTCCCCACTGCCACGACGCCTCACAACATCAAAACTACTCCTCCGCAACTTTCACCACGCCTCTCCACACCAACACTCAACCTCCACAACCTCAACGCCTCACAACAACACTCCGCTACTACCACCTACACGATCTACGCGCCTCTCGTGATCAAACCTCCACTTCACCATCTCCACTTCCTTCCACAACCTTCTGCCACCATCACCATCACTTCTACAGATCACCAAAATCAACTCTCCCTGCCTGCCCCTCTCCCCCTCCCAATCCCTCTCCCAATCCCCCTCTCCCTGCATTAGTCTCACTACCACTCTATCAAAATTTACTTTGTTTGTCGGTCGTGATTGGAACTGATTCTAATTATATAGATCTTCGCACTTCTTGGTGTTTAGAATTTATGATCCTGAAAAAGTAAGACATCAGGCGACGTTAAGGAGACGACTACGCCTGCTCTTCAACCTACATTTGAAAACTGATTTAGCAAATCAATTAAATATGCTTCTGGATTCGTGTTGGTTTCGTAAAGTTATCATTAATACATTAAAAAATCTACTTATCGCTGAGTAGCCTCTGAGCAAATTTATTTCGAATGATTGGATAAAAGAGAATTATATTCTGAGAGTAATATAACTATTAGAATACACTTGTAGCACATCGGTGTGTTATTTATTTTGTTATATTTTGGTTGATTTTTCTTGCCTAGCCGAAAACTTAATACTTCAAGTGCGCCTCTGCACTGTTTTGTGTCTTGTGTATTGAATGTTTCATGCTTAAAACAAGTATTTTGGACATGGAATTTTTCGATAATTGAAATACGGATTTACCATTTTAGGTCGTACATTAAACAAGTGAAATACAAAAGTTTACTGATATTAAATAATAATAATAATAATAATGATAATAATAATAATGATAATAATAATAGGAACATTTGCTATCTCGAAATTCATAATATTCATGGTAGTACATGACAAAGTTAAAATAAAAGTAGCAACTTACCACATAATTTCTTTCACCCAGCTTAAATGTCTTCTAATCCAGACAAATGCCTTTTCCGCTACTCAATGCCATCTTCACGAGTGATTCCGCTAGCAGTCGGCGACGGCGGCGCCGCAATGCGACCGTGAGCGGAACTAGCGGCACCCGGAGGTGGAATCGGAGATCATTGATTCTTCCGAACGCGCGGCAACGGCGGACTCTTCCGAGGCAGCTGCAGCCGTCCCTGGCTCGCCTCCCTGCCACAGCCCAGTATCCTCTGCTGGCGTCCGCCACCGCTCCGCGCTTGCGCCACCTGTCGCCTCGCCCCTCGCTCCACGTCCCGCCTCGGTCCGCCACGGCCCGTTCTACCTCTGCCTTCTTCCGCCTCACCCCGTCCCATTCATCTCTGCCTGTACCCTCTTCTCCTCTTTGTACCTCTGTCTGTCCCCGCCACGTCCCGACCCACCTCTGCCTGTCCATGCCTCGCCCCGTCCCTCCTTCCTGACCCCGCCTCACCCCGTCCGATTCATCTCGGACTGTCCCCGGCACACCTCGTTCCACCTCTGCCTCTACCTGCCTCTCCCCGTCCCATCTCTGCCTGTCCCCGCTTCGCTCCGTCCAGCCCTTTCGCGTACCTTTCCGCCTCTGACGGTCTCTCAACTTTGTCCACCTCTCCTTTTCTCTATTGCTAACCTCTCACTCATCCCCGCCTTTTCTTAGCCGTCCCACTAAGCCTTTTCTCTTGCCACCCCTCCCCGGTCGTGTCGCCTCACTGCCGTTCTTTATCACAGCCCCTCCCTTATTCCTGCCCCGCTGCCATGCGCTATTATCTTAAACGGCGCCGTGTTCTTTACCTCGTTCCCGCAAAATCTTGTCGTCCCTTAATCTTATTGTCTATTTCTCTCTTATTTTTTCCCTTTGTTGTTTTATCGCGTTTCTTTTCTCTCTTTGTGTATCAGTACACGTTGATGTTGTTTTGTCCCCCGTGCCGTTCCTCGCCTTCTCGCAATATGTTTCCATCTCAGACCATTTTTTTTTCTTCTTCGAAAGACGTCTCCTATTTCCCTCTGCATTTTTCTTCTCCCGCGTTTCCTTAACCTCCTCCTCCCTCTGTCCTGCCCGGAAACGCACCCTTTCCACGCATCGCCGACGCAACGGCGGGCTTTTGTTAACTACGTTTTCCCCATTCCGTCATTCATATCTGGCGGCGACGGATCCGGAAGGCAGCTTTGTTCGCCGTATTGAATGAAGGAGATTGGCCTTTTAGGCGGCGCGGGGGGGGGGGCTGTGCCCGTGCGTGGAGAGCGGAGAGTCGGAGAGAGAAAGAGTGAGAGGGAGGGAGCAGAGAGTGGAAGAGAGAGAGAGAAAGAGAGAGAGAGAGGAGGGAAGGACCTGAGTGTGGGAGACAGAGCGAGAAAGTGAGGGATGAAGCAGAGAGAGGGGGAGAGAGAAATGGCGGGAGAGAGCGAGCGAGGAGGAGAGACGGAGGGAGCAGAGAATTGGAGAGAGGGAGCAGAGAGTGAGACAGACAGAGAGAGAGGGGGCAGAGAAGTGAGTCGAGTAGGGCACACGACCAGAGCGCGAGTGCTCTGTCTGTCTGTCTGTCTCTCTCTCTCTCTCTCTCTCTCTCTCTCTCTCTCTCTCTATCTATCTATCTATCTATCTATCTATCTCTCACTCACTCACTCTCTCTACTGATTTATTTCTCTCTTCCTCTCGCCTCTCTTCCTCACCTCCGAGTCTGCCCAGGCGACACAGCTGGACCGACATGTTCTTTCCGCTTCCTAATTCAGTGTCACTTCACAACGGTATTATATCTAACAAGCTCCGCCGAAACGTGCCTCCATTCTGGTTCCTCGTTAAAACGTTATGGCCACCACGTTCACATACCCCGAGCAGAGGGCGCGGCGCCGCGCCGCCGTGGCGGGACGCGAGCGGGCGCGGGCGCGAGGCCGAGGCGGAGGCGGAGGATCACGTGCTAATCAGAACGCGGATAGGCGGCTGCGGCGCGGGGGAGGAGAGGGTGGGCGGGGGCGTGCATCAAAACTGCATCGCGGCGCTGTCCGACGCCCGACGCGGTCTGGCGGGCCGCTTGCCGCGCGCAGACGCTCGGGGGTGGAAAGAGGATGGGGACGGGAACGGGGTCGGGGACGGGAGGGGTAGGTTTTAAAGGAGACGTGGCCTCGGCGCTTCCCGCAGCACGCGCGTGGATATTAAACTTTTCCGAGCGTTGTGGGGTTTCGGAGGTTCGAAACATGTGTGCTTGTTCTCAGAGCCTTTTGTTGTTGGGTGATGTGGCATGCGGGGATTGTGCGCGATCTGATCCGCGTAGATTTGTGTTCAAATGCGGTCGTTAAAAGTTTACTCCTGTGCTATTTCATATCAGTTGTTGATTTTCCAAAACGTGTTTAATGACAATCTTGGTAGTGGAAAATTGTGACTTTTTTTAATTGTATTTGTTTGTTCTTAGTTTTATGCGCTCTGTCCAGCTCTGACTAATGTACACGTGAATTGCTCGTTTAAAAGTGAAATACTTTTTGTTATTCACCTACCATATACATTTTTTGGGGAAAAAAGGATGTAAATTAAAATTAAATTACGGGTACGAAGTTCAAAAAATTCTACTACGCATATACTTCCATTTGACTATTTATATTGTTTATTTTCGAAAACCACTAGCATATATCTGAAGCAAATATCGTACGCGTACGTTCATATTCAAGTGTGTAATCTAAACTTAAGCCTTTTGAAATGTACATATGAAACACTGACTATTAGGATGCCATGTGTGTTACATCTGCACCGTGATGTAAATCAGAGTCCGCTATTCAAAAATGTCATACCCAACAATGCAAATCTTCCCGATGTAGGATGCGTGCGCATTACAGTACATGAAGCGACACAAGCTCGTTCGATGTAGCTGCACATGGCGCCTTCCGCCGAAAATACAGCCCCCTGTGTCGGTGTTGCTTGTACCACGGCTGGGGTCATTCTACTGCGTTCAGTTAATCGCAGCTAGGCGTGCTAATGCTAGAGCCACAAGCACACGCCTGCTGAGTTAAGTCAGAGTCAGCATTGCTGCTGTGTGTGCAACGAGTCTAGGAGGGTGATTCTAGGTTTGAATCCGGACGGTGTTTGATTATAGACATCAACTAGATAGTTGGGTCAACTTCAGGCGCCGTCTGCAGGGGAATTCTGCTATGGCCGGTTGTTTTCCGAGGATTCTCCGATCAAAAGTAGCCGAATGCATCAGCAGTACCAAATTAAATTGCTCATATACTGCACGAAATCTTTCATTCTTCATCCTTACCCTGATCTCTCCCCAACGCTCTCTCTCTCTCTCTCTCTCTCTCTCTCTCTCTCTCTCTCTCTCTCTTTCTCTCTCTTTCTCTTTCTCTCTTTCTGTACATCATTCTCTCTCTTTTTCTATATCTTTCTCTCTCTCTCTCTCTCTCTCTCTCTCTCTCTCTCTCTCTCACACACACACACACACACACACACACACACACACACGCACTTACCTACACAAGTCGGGAGATCAGTGAGAAGCTTCAGCTGAGGTAGAGCGCAACTGAGAGGGATACCTGTTGAGAAAATTTCCCAGCAGGTCGACGTGTAGGTGTAGGTCGGCGCCTTATTTCACCATCCATTGGTCGTGGAACACCTCCACTCACACCACCCGGAATAAAACATGAACTATACTACTAACGGTTTGTGTACTAAAACAAGACTTTGACTTTTGATGTTACCGAAAACGTCATTCAATAGAGCACGCATTTGAAGGGGTTGCGTACGCGCGAAGCACGCTCTGCGCGGCCCCGCCCTCACCGCCGCCTCGGCGCGGCTATCGACCGCCCCTCCGGTCCACTTCCATAATTAGTCCGCTTTTAGGAAATCGCCCATGCGACCGCATCTGTTTGTCGTGCGTGGCTTGTACGCACGCGTGGCCCGGCGACGCGGAAAGTGCGTACGACTGCGCACGCAACGCACACGCGTGCTTCGCTCGTGCCTCACGCACGGCAGTGTGGGCGGAGAGCGCCCATTCGCGCTCCTTCTCTCTCTCTCCCCCTCTCTCTCTCTCTCTCTCTCTCTCTCTCTCGCCGAATACAAACGCCGGAGAGGGTGTGTTAGCCCCACACAACTCGGCAGCTTTACGTCACATTGCATCCTCGAAATACAGCGGTTTGGACCGTAGAATACCGCCCTAACGAACGTAATGTTCAGTGCAAATGATGCATGCTCTGTGTTTTCAAGTGATGCATAATTATCCAACTTTTAGAGTTGGAGAGAATTTACACAACTGTGGATTTTTTTGTCTGTGTGTGCTCCATCTAATTTATGAAATTGTCGGTAGTTTACTGTAAAATTAGACGTGAAAGCTTGTATGTGAAGTATAAATTTTATTTGGAGTACTTTGCCTACGTCTGTATGTTTTCTTCAGGTTTCAAATTTGAATACTACCTTTTTATAGTTTTAAATTCCGTTTGTTGCGCATTTAAGATTTGGAGAATATCAATATTACTGTTTGTTTCAAAGTTAAATTTTATACTACTCTAACAATAAATATAAAAATTTCGTACCATTATAATTAGTCTTTTTCATTATTTATGATACATTAGTATTTCAAAATTATATCGTCTATGGGCTTGTTTGAACCTGTTTAACGGTGATGATGTATTTTAATACATATAATGAATCTGTTCACGTATAATTCTTAAAAATAATAATTCTCTTTGTTTTGTACTCTATATTTTTAACATTTGAACTTATCATGTATGTTTGTGTTTCCTTCTATGCAAGTATTATAAGAATTATCAGTCTCAACCCAATCTCTTAGCCTGGCGATACCCTCCCTTCCTTCGCGATGAAGTCTTTCCGCTCTTTTCGCCATCTCGTTGCTCCTTATTTCAAAGTGCTAGACTGCACCCAGTCCTCGCCGTCATACTAGCTCCATTTCCATTCTCTTCGCCTTTTTATACCCAACAACAACAACAGCCGTAGCAGCACTAAGAGTTTCCTAAACGCATTAAGACGCTTTGCCTCGTCTCCGGACCTCGAAGGCAGCGAGGGAGGTCGGAGGGGGTTGCAGCTTATTTTTAGCGCGATGCAATAAAAATATAAGGGCGTGCCTCCCCCGGGCGCCGGCGGCGCGGAGTGCGAACGCTCGCAGAAGTACTTACGTGTCCTTGCGTCCTCGGAGCCTCCGCTTGCAAGCCCAACAAATGGCTCTTTGTTGGGAAGTTTATGCATCGAGACGGTCGCCCGCGCGCCGGGGAAACCGGGAGCTGCGGAGGACAATGTACTTCATTCAGAAATGTTGGATATATGAGTGTTCTGGACACGCGGAGAATCCCTTCCGACAATAACACATATTTTTAGAGATTCTAGGCTCGAGTTAGGGAATGCTTGTTGGGTTGTAAACGTGAATTTCAAAACGCCGCTTGGCATTTATCACCGGGTAATGTGTTACTACTGTTTTACGGTTTCCTGTTTTGTTTCATTTCGTGTGATGCTGTAAATCGCTGTTATTTAGCGATGACGTGCGAGTATGGAGAAAAGGAAAGTTGGAATGGATGGCACTTTCAAACACGATTAAAACTAAATGAGGCGAAAACCTGCCTGGTAATATTAATAGCTTTATTGTACACAAAAAAACAATATAACGTGGTCCAATTTTATAGTAATACTATTTATTTAAAGGAATTATCTGACACAATGCTTTTCAGAGGTCAAGTGACCATGTTCTGCGCTTTATTTAGAACAGAGATTGTTCGCAATTAAGTTTTATCACTTGGTCTCACGTCCATGACAATCTTTTAAGTGCATGCCGTCTGCCCCTTTTTCTTTTAAGTTTCCTTTAAACTCTTTTAAATGGAGTTTTCAGCCTGCGGCGGCAGACATATCCTTCCCTTGGAAGCAGAGTTGACGAAACAGCTTGTAGCCCACGCGCATCCCACTGGTGTGGCACGTTGTGGCGCGGCGGACGACGCGACGCGGTTAATTTCAAGTTCACCCGCGTGTCCACAGGCGCCCGCCCCACGCAACTCCGTCCCAGCAGCCGCCCGCTCTTCCACCCACCCACCCACCCACCCCACCGCCACGCTGCGCCCCACGCCACGCTAATCACCCCACACGGCCGCACACCACAACCAGCCACACGAGCCACCGCACGACCCACCGACGACCGCCGACGAGACGATACTCGAGACGACACACGATTCGCAACGCCACGACAAGTGCTACGACACAACAATCCCCACACCACACGCAACGCCGCTCCACGCCACTCCCTCGCTACCTTAACTCCACCGCGCTACATTTTGAGGGCTCCATAACGTAAACCAACGTTTTGAGGGCTTCCACAGCCGGACTCTGCAACTACTTGACTATCTGAGAGGCGTTGCGTGGACACCGGTGCCAACGTTTCGTCCGCCATTCTGCAACCTCCGTAAAGCCGAAACGGCAACCAACGTGTTTCACCCGTTTTGCGTTTATTTTAGGTAGCATCAACTTTTAGGTTATTAGCAACCACTATTGCGTTTAACGGTATGGTAACTGTGAGAATGACAAGGTATGATGATAGGGGATGAAAGGACAAACACAAATACAACGACGCCAGAGGCGGGACTCGAACACGCGATCCTTTAGTCCGAGACCGCTCCGGCACTACTGCCTTCGCGATCTCTGCCATCGGAATCGGCGATCGCCATACGTTTTGATCGCCAATGTTTTGCTGGCATCACCAAAAATCAACGTTTTGCTCTCCCTTTAATACCCGTCCACTTCTCCGCTTCGCGCCAGCGACCGCCTACCCCTCGCGCGGTCTCCTTCGTAGATCGCGTGCGTCGTAAGAAGAGCGTCTCAACTCCCGCTCCCCGTCGCCTGCCACCGCCCACCGCCACTACCCTCCATCGCCCCTTCGGAGGACACGTTTTGCGGACTCGCACGGCGGAGTCGGCGCTGACGAGAAATCACTACGTTCGCTGACCAAATTGCGATATTAAGGACATTTCACCAAAATAAGGCACAATCAGAAATTGTTTAAACCCGGAGACTATCTGTTGTTATATGTGTGGTACACTTCTTATATTTTTATTTACTTCAAAATCATCTACAATAGTTGTGTGAAATTCTTCGCAAGACAAGTTCATGTATTTTTTTATTTAATTGGTAATTATTACAGACAAAATTAGTTAACTTGATCCTATGTGGCTAGGCCGAAGGCCTTTAAGCCATTACAATACCTACATCCTTTCGCGTTCTAATCTTTCGAATTCTGGTATTCACCCCAAATGGTCTCTCCATCGCATCAAAGCCGCGGAAAAGAGACCATAAGGTACGGCTCAGGAAAAAAACCCTGAAGGGGGAAAAACCTGCCGTCAGAAGCCGAGTACATTCTAATCTATCCGACGTTTATTTTAGCTATTTTATTTTCTGGCGTGGGTGTCCCTCCGTCTCCTTCCAGTGCTTGGCCTCCTCAGCACCTGAAATCAAACAGCGCCACAGAAGATCGTCCGCACCAACGCCTCTGCCCTTATATTTTTTTTCGATTCTTTCGATTTTCGATTTTTCGATTCGATTTTTCAAGTTCATGTATAATGGATAACATAAGTTCATTATTAATGACTCTCATCACCTACTTCTAGCGTCAGTTCATTTGTTGAGATAGTAATATGAACGTAGCGATTGTCTGTCTTTGGGTTTTGGCGATTTTCATGACAAGTGGCTAATACCATGGGATGTATTTGTTTTTCATAAAATACCCCTCCTCCGGCCGAATCAGAGTTGAGAGCATTTCATTGCAGAAAGCAACTATAAAGTGCATTAGTTCAATGTTATCGTGTTTCATTAAAACTTTTTTATAAAATGAAATTTAGTTTCTTGTAATATTATTAGTGAAATTGTGTGTATTATACACCGTAAGTTCTCCCAACCTTTTTCCTTTTTCGATCCCCGAAAATAAAATTCCTGGTTTGACTACGTAACTTAATATTTCATTAGTATTTAGTTTGTGTAGTATATAGTTAATATAGTTTGTATTGTACGTGTAGATTTTCATAATGCTTTGGAAAATGACCATTCTTACGGATAGTGTATCCTTTCTCGCCGTCTGTCCCCTTGACGCCGTCAACCGTAGTTTCTCGGCCTCCACCAGCTGCCAGAGTCATCCGAACAGAAGCGCCGGATAATGTCCCCGCAGACCGGGCCGCGCCAAGGCAGCTCGCTCAAACGGCCCTCTCTGCGTAATTGGTGAGCTGGTGACCGCTGTTCCACTGGCCCACAGTCAAGTGGCCATTAACCTGGGCGAATCCAGAGAAGCTTTGGGGATCAGCAGTAAGGTCAAGTAAATTGGTACCAATCGATAAATGGGAAATTGGAGGAGCTTTTTCTTCGCGATAATTCAGACAAGCATAACTGCCTCTTGGTAGATGGGTGCATCATTATGTTAAATGTTTATTGCATTGAGTGATCATTGCGATCTGTTTACGGTATGTGTTTACTTGCCAAACAATACTTGCAGCTTGAATTTTCTAACCCCGAAGTAAACATCTGCAATATTAAATTAATTAAATTTTATTATGGAATTGTACTTTCATCCAAACGTCAGTGTATGTAAAAAAAAATTCACTGTCTATTATTACACCTCCCCGGAAGAAACGTTTCTACGCAAATAGCAATGCGAAAAATACTCTCCGAATGGATTACATTAAAAAAATTCAAATAACCGTAATTAAATGTAATATAAAGGCAGATAACAATCAGACGCGATATGCCACAATGACGGCAGTGATGCTTCTAATATTCTCCAAACCACTACTACCCAAGCCATGACCAACCACGTCAAAGAGAAAAATGGCTGAGGTCCGTGCGTAGACAGGAAACCGCGCGACATCCTTTGGCTGGACGTGAGAGGTCGCAGGGGAGACGACAGACTCTCAGCCGCCACGCAGTGGGGATAAGACTTCGTTGTCAATGTTTTCAAAATATCGATGTTTCTGTAAAAATACGAAACCATTGTACTGAAACCGATGTTTCTTGATCATCGATGGTTTTTGCTCAACGTTTTTACTATTTATAAAAAATATTTTGTTCATTAATGAAAAATTTCCATAACCGCAATTGTGTAACTAAAAATACGGAATAACTGATTGCGCCTCTGACTGTTTTGTGTCTGACCCAAACGAACGCTGTTTCCTTCATCGAGCAGTCAGTCACGCTGGAGATAATCATCCTGTCCTGATATTTCCTTCGTATTTCGCACATGTGGAGGTGTTTTAACTTTGCTTTCATTTAAATTTTAACTATAAATGAATATACAACTGCTACTGTTAAATTTAAGTTTGTTGTGCACGAATTTAATGTAAGAGATTATTGACCTAACTTTCAAACATCGATGTTTAAAAACATCAATGGTTTTTGATCGATGTTTTATTAACATCGATGTTTCAGTTGTAAACATCGATATTTAACGACATCGATGTTCTGTTGTCAATGTCGCATCACTACCACACTGACACTCGCAGGCGGACGGCGAGGCGCGCGCTGCGACGCAGCGAAGATGGCGGAGATAGAGGAGGGAAGGGAGGTGGAGGAGGCAGGCGCTGGTGGCGGCGGGGCGCGGGCGAGATGAGAAATGGAGCGGGATTGTTGGCGAGACGTCCCCAGTGAGGGATGTACCGGGAATCCGGGAAATGACCAGCCCACGAGGAAAGTGGCGGAGGAGGGTGGCGGGGAAACAGAGAAAGAGAGAGAGAGATTTTGTCAAAAAACAGTAAAAACTGTATGTGACGTAGAGGAGAAAAGGAGAGAGATAGAGAGTGAGAGTGAGGTAGGGAGAGTGAGCTAGAGAGAGGATCGCGGGTTCGAGTCTCGCTTCGGACATCGTTATATTTGTGTTCGTCCTTTCACCCCCTATCATCATATCATGTCATCTTCACAGTTACCATTCAGTTAAATGCAATAGTAGTCGTTAATGACCTAGACGTTGATGCTACCTTACGTAACCAAAAAAGGAGGAGAATGAGTTGGTCAGAAGGATGTTCCGATGGTCAGCGTTTTGGTGGTAGAATGGGTTGAAAAACATGAGGGTAGTGCCAGTGACGTACGAGATGAACTGCGACTTTCTCATAAGGACTAAAGAAAAAAAGAGGGCGGGGTCAGAAGCAGTTGAATGTTCACCTGTGAGTATGGAGAAAACCCTAAGAGGGTGAACCGAACGAAGGAATGAGCACGAACGCTGTGGGCTCAAGTGGAGCCGTCGGTGTCCACCGCAGAACGGCGAGCGGCGGGGAAAGAGAGGTAGCGCCCGGGGCCGCTCGCAACACGAGAGATAAACTCGGGCGACGGATCTGCGAAAGGTGCAAGGGTAACAGGCTGCCGTGGGATTGGGCGTGCCCGGGGCGGGCAGGACCGGGGCGGGCCGACCTGGGCCATGGGACCATTCGTTACACGGGATTTGCCGGAGGGAAAACTGCCGCCCATGACAAACGCCGATTCAAATGGAGCGGTCGCCATGGAAAATGCTCGACCGCAGCGCCCCTTGTCTTGGATTCCCTTCGCCCCGCCTGTATCCCCCCGCTTTCTTTCCAGGATTGGATCATCCATTGTGGTCTTATCGCTCGGCTTTTAAACGTTTTTCGCAATAAATGCATTATTTTTTCTTTATCTGTCTTCTCCCGTCTTCATTTTTCACGCGAAACCGATGAACTTTTTATGCGACGTAGTTTACTTTTTGTGGATCAGTGAGCAGCTGTTACTGTATCAAATGGGTTGCGTGAAATCAAGCATTCAGGAGCACAAATATGCTACGAAAATTGCAAATTTGTGTTTGAAAATTCACTTCCCATGAATGAACAATTTTATATTAATTATTGTTTTCGTGAATACTTCAACGATTGGTATTTCTCTATGAATTTTCCAATCTGCTAAGCTTGATAATATTGCATTTTTGTTTAATTATAGGTTAACAAATTTCGACGTAAAAATTCAAGCCCTGAGAATAGTTACAATAGTTGGAAACGTGATGATGTAGGAATGTTCTATGTGCAAAGTAACCCTGGTGCCATGCACAGTTCACCCCAGGCAGTGGCCGTGGACCAGGGGGATGGCGATTGCAAATGGTTAGGACGAAGACCAAGGCAAAGACGATGGCGAGGAAAAAGGCGGCGAAAGCGATGGCCAAAGAAAGATAGCGATGGCGTAGGCGTGACCCTAGCCGCCGCCCTCCCCTTTAAGGTCGCCGCGTCGCTTCGTGCGGCCCCGTTGATCTTGATTTTCATTTGATTTTCCTCATTTCGAGCAGGATTTGCGTCTGGGCCGCCCGGCATGGCGGGGACAAAGGGACAATAATGGCCGCCGCCGTCTTGAGTCGGGCGTTGCGCTCGCCGCCTACGACGCTCCCGCTTCGCTCCCCCCCTTCCCCTCCGCTTTACGCACCTCGGGCGACGGAACCGCTGTAGACGCCTTCCTAACACCGACCCGAAGCCTCGGTCTTGCGTCATCAACGCCTCCTCGCTTCTCTGCCCTGCCCTCTTCTCTTGTGCTACCCCCTTTGCCCGACTTGAAGTGTATACCAACGTTGCGCCCTTCGGTTGCAGATTGATTGATTGTGAGTGATTCCGTGCGCATCAGCTACTTAGGTCATTCGTCCCGTAAGGACAGTTCCTCAAGAGGTGACGTGGTTAGTGTGGTGTTGATTAGAGAAACCACGGATAACTTCCTATCAGAGCAGCCGGCCGCGAGAATTCACCTCTTGATGGCGACTGAATTTCACCTACCTGACAAGCTAGTATCGAACATTCTGTCACCGTTAGGACTCGAACCTACAATCTCGCGGTTAGAGACACTGAAGTGACATCAGTTTATGCCCTCAGACACCTCTCCCGTCCTTCATTTTCAGTATTCTTCTGCAATATTTTTTGACTTTTGCCGTCTTAATGAATTTCTCACCTGTCGGTTCTATTTTTGTTGTCACCTTTTAAATCACCGCCCGGTCACCGTCAACTTTGTTGCCATGTGCACTACCATTGCCATCACCTGCCTCTCCATCGCTTTCTCCTGTTTTCGTAGCCATCAGCGGGGCTTCTCCTCGCCACTGTGTCCTCCGTTGCAGCCGCTGCGCCACCTTCCTCCCGCAGACGCCTTGGCGCAATCTGATCTCCGCTTCCTCCGCCGCCTCAGCGCCACCGTCGCCCCGCCGCTCCTACTTACCTTTCCGTTCCGTTGGCACCGCAGCAGCGAACGCCCAATGTTTCGGAAAGGTGGGCGGCGGCGCGGCCGACATAATTTCCTTATCTGCGCTTATGGAGCGTTGAAGCTCGTTAGACTCGTGGCGTCGCCCGCGCCGGTTTTGGCCGCCGCCTCCAGCGCTCCGCGGAGTTGGAGGGGAAACTGCCCGGGGACGCGGTAAGGAGCGAAGTCCCTGGGCCGAGAAAGTGTCTGCGACGTGGACTGCCGAGGCGTTAATGCCGGTGCGCACGCGACTTCACGGCTTCATAATGAGATTGAGGCAGAGGACGTCAAGGCGCACGAATGTGAAGTTACGAGTGGTGGGCGAAATCAAATGAAGTAGATTAAATGAGGAGAACCGTGAAAGTTGAGAAAAGCAGGAGGTACGGAAGATTGCCGATGTACATTCAAAGCCCTTGATGGTGCTTCGGCATTGTCGCGTGCTGTTTTCGAAAAGGAATGCCTTGATGGATCAAATCAGAGAAGAAATATATCGTATCGTATATAAATAAGTCTTCTGGCTGCCGGTCTGAATGGTCGAGTTCATTAAGGCAGTGGTGCAATAGCGATCTTGGACCGAAGCATCGGGGGTTCGAGTCCCGCCTCGGGAATGGTTGTGTTTGTGTGCGACCTTTCAACGTTAAATGGAATAGTGGTCGCTAATAACCTTAAATACCAAAAAAAGTTGATGCGACCTTAAATACCAAAAAAAGTCTTCTGCTACTATACAAACGTTATTACGTGTAATTATCTTTTTATTCACAGGTTTAATAAAACTTTAATTGCATCTTATTTACCTTTATTATACTTTTTAACTGACATACTAAAATTTCATTCTTAACCGAATTACATGTACTTTTATTTTGACTAATGTGTTAATAGTTTCTTCCCCGCTCCACCTCCAGCGCAATAGTTTCGCTTTACACGATCAACTCGACTGTTGAGACGAATGTGTTCGGAGACTTCAATCTAGGCGAGTTGCAGATAATGGCTTTGAAGCTACAGAAGAGTGAGGGTGGCTCCGAGGGGTGAACGCGTTCTGCTACCGCGCGACATTTGTCTTTCCGTGTCACCCCTCCCTTTCTCCGCCCACACCCGCGCGATCCCCCTTCCCCCTACATCTTCCACGCGCTTCCTCGAAATTGCTTTGATACATTTAAGGCGAAAAAGAAATTAGTTGATATTATCAACATGGAAATTTTTCAGCATTGGTGCATACTGTTTATTGATTAGAAAATGTTACTGATGAAATGAAACGGGTTCGGTGAATAGTTTTCATTGTTGCTTCCCGCAAAATCATAGAACAACTGGTTATTGTCAAGTTAACGAAATGCAGGGGGCAACATTCAAAAACATGATTGCCGACACGCCATTTGAGAATGATTCCAAAAGTATATACTGCCAAGTTCCTTAGAGCCGTATAAAACGAAATATATGCGATAATATAAGTCGAATATAAATAATATCCAATATAAAATAAGTCGAATGAAAGACGTGGACATACTCGTGTGAAAATGTCAACATTTCATTCGTATGACAGACTCTGATTCTGTACTGGTTACGTAAATACGGTTTTCTCGTTGTCATGTGAATACGTAATGTCCACCAGCAAGTTTACAAGTTTAGAGTTAAATATAATACGGTTTTTCAATTTTTTTTGTCTCTAAATAAATTTCTGTCAGAAAAATAATTGTGTTGTCGTTTATTGCTCTTGAAGAGATAAAACACATAACCTGATTTTCTTAAAATTCTTTCACGCACTTTCCATTTTTGTCTCAAGATTTGCAATTAGCACTAAGAATGTTCCAAGAAGCATGACGACGATTTTGAAAACCACCAGAACTAGATGGATATATCCCTTCGACATTCGTTATATTTTATTTGACCTTACTAACAATTTATTGTGTTTTAGACTTGAAAGGATAAGCAGTCTTGTCAACTGTAAATAGCCTAAGACTTCATATTACTTAAGCCAGTTTATTGACGTATTCTTGGCTCTGGATATTCCGAAACAAATAATACCTACAATCGGAAGCAAGAGCTAAGAACAGTATCTTAGACGAAGAATATCTGCACAATCGTAAAGCATAGCATGAAACACATTCCCCAATGGTAGCATTCCACCAGTTCACCTTGCCGCCCACCCTCGTCCCAACCGCCCTTCAATTGGCCAGGCTGTCTCGCGCCGCCAGGGGCCGCATACCTCTCTCTCGCGCGGCTCGTGACAATCGACCTGCGAGAAAGAAAAGAGCATCGTCCCCTCCCCCACCCAGGTCTCTCCGGGCGCGACGCCGCATTGTCCTAAGTGCGTGGGGCATGCCAAGAATTCGCGGTCGCCGCCGCCGCCTCCGCCTCTGGCTCTTCACCGTCGGAGGGCGGGGCGGAGGTGAACGCGCTCTCGCGTCTGTTTCCCTAATTAACCTCGACTCGGCGTGTTATGCCTTCCGCCGTCGCCGCGCTCGCCCCCGCCGCCCGCGCTGATTGCAGCGACACCGTCTAATTAAAGCCCCAGAGTTTTCATTAGCTCGGCGAGCGGGTTTGTGTGCGTTGCGAGTTAGCCCTCGGACCTTTACCAGCCGGAGCCACCGCCCCACCCCTCTCCGCCCCGCCCTCCTGACCGGGGGGGGGGAGGAGGGCTGTTGTTCGGGGCATCCTTCCGGACCGCGCCGGTGCGCTCCGTTTGTATCCTGCTGTTGCTGTTGTTTGCCCATCCTGACCCCGTAACTCAGTTATCTGTTGGGGGTTCTTCCCCTCCCCCCACCACCACCAACCGCCCCGCGACGCTCTGCCGCTTCCAGATACCTCGCGATGATTGGGGTGGGGAAGAGAGTGTAGACATGACCTGGAGTGTCGCTTGCAGGCTCGTGGGGAATGACTTGACGGAGTTTGGGTGCCGTTTGGGTGTGAGTGCTTGTGGTGTTTTTCTTCAAAAACGAACGTTTTAAGTGTTCAGGAATATGAAATTCAATGTCAAGAAATCAGTTAGTACAAAACGTTTTGATAGTAATTTGAGATAAAATTTAGAAAATTATGTTTAAAGTTCTTGGATTTGAAAGTTTCCTTAAGTACGCCAATATCTCCCCAACTATGTGCAGTGAATATCTGTTTCACTGCTTTTTACCCATGAAATTCCTTCAGAGTCTTCTGTAGATTGCGACGTTTGACACAGATTTGCAGTAAGTGGGTTTTGTTGGAAATTTCAGAGAAAATAAAATACAGAAATGTACTTGAAGTATATTGGTTTATTCTGTGTAATGCCGATGACCGTTTTTTAATGTATTGCTCCTAAGATATGTAAACAGTAGAGAGCAAAATGCATCTGTTGCATTGAGTTTGTAATCTTCGATTGATTGAGGAATGTAGTAATTAGTTTTATTAAAAATGAAATACAATCTCCTTTTTCAACTCCTTTTTCAGTTAGCACAGGTGCATTTTCATGAAGAAACTAAACTCATGAATTTTCACGCACCGCATCCAACACTAGTGTATCTCTCGACAAAACTACGTAAGATGCCAGCTGCAAACTTATAGCATTACACAAATGAAAGGCTCTCTACTGCCCAGAAGGGTATGCCATTGATGACCATTATCTTGGTCAGACCGGAAACTTGAGGAATCACCTCTGTACCTTGAACGAAAACTGTTACATGGCCCAACAGAGAGAATTCAACTGATCAACGAACGCCCTCCGCTTGACGAAAGCGTTTCTACGAGGAGACTTGCGACAGCAGCGTGCGAATCGCATGCGAACGCAGGTCCAGGGCGGAGGGGCGGGCGACAGGGAGTCTGGCAGGGGCAGCGTATCAGGCGCGCTCATTACCTGCGGCCCTGCTGCGCCTAGATAAGCGGAGCTCGTCAGGGACGAAGCCCGCGGGGACCCCGCCTCCCCTCTCCCCACCACTCCCCGTCTTGTCCTCCCCACCCCCGCAACGGAATACTGATACGCGCCCCCCTCGCGTAAGTGAAGGGAAGGTACCTTGCTTCGCAGCGAGCACTGAACCGAAAAGTTAGGAAGTTCCAACACGGCAGAGTGAGTTTGTTGATGTTGGGATATCGTAAACGGAGATAAAAGAAGCCCGTTTAAGAAAGATTTCGTGAGAGGTAGGAACTAAGGAGTTCTTGTGATTTGCTTAGGGGCTTAGCTTAATGATGTCGATGGGAGATAGAGTAGAAATAACGAAACGTATATTTAAAATAACACATGAGAAACGAGAGCGTGTTGGGAGGAAGAAAGAAGTCTTAATATGGGAACGGCGTGAATATGAAGGAATTAGATTTGGCGTAGGGTACGCGGATAACGAAATGGGAGAGGAAAGGACCGAGATGTTGGAAACGAGATCAAACCGAGATTCCAGACGGAAGAAGGTCGCGCGGGGGAGGGGGGGTGAGGGTGTCGCGGCGGAGGCGGGGGGAGTGAGAGTGCAAAGGTGTGGGAAGGGAGAGGGGCAGTGGAAAGGTGGAGTACCCCAAGGGCCTGGAGTGAGGCTGCTATCGCCATGCGGCGTCCCCTGCGACGAGGCTTCGGGCCCCGCCCCGCCGCGCCCCCTCATCGCCTCCACGGGCCCTCCAGGCTGAATGCCTCCGCGTTATCGGAACGTGTATTTTATCCCGTTGGGGGTGAGGGCGACGGCGGTGGCAGCGGTGGCGGTGGCGCTGGCGGTGTGTGGTGGTCAGCGCACGTGCGTCGAAAAGGCGAAGCTGCGAATCAACTGTCGCAACCAACCGTAAATCTAATCTGATCGCAATGTTATTACTTTAACATTGGCAAATGAATTAAAGACTACCAATATGCACATGTTAAGCGATAATAATAATAAATATACCATATTATCAGACTATAAACAAACCAAAACTCTATTAACGAATTATATAGTAAGACTTCCTAACTGTTTGTTTGCATTGAATAAACATGTAAATGATAAGAAAACAATTCGTGCCCGACTTCTGAATAGCAACCATAATTCTCTCAAAAGATTAACACATTGTAATTTCATGCTTTTATTTACAATAATGTTGATAATTATTGCTTATTCTTTGGAATTTTTATTTGTTATCCTTTAATATAATAAAATTTTCGCTAGAAATGTATAATAAATCTTCTTGAGATTCTCTGCTTTTGAGGGTTTCAGCAATGAGTAAATAACTGTAGGCAACATCGAACTGTAGACAAAGCACGGTTTTGTGCTTATATTAAAGATGTGAATGCTTTAAAAGGACATTCAAAAACACATACCACACACAAAAAGGTTATTCAATGAAATAACAATACTTTTTAAAACTGAATTTACTTTACATGAATAATCATTTCAATTGTCTGTCTTTGTTCTGATTGATATATGGAAAAAATGAAGAAATTCGTGCATGCCCTTCTTCAAATTTGAGTTTCTTTTGGAGAAATAGATTTTCTCTTCGTCTCTTGTGTAAAATTTATTTTAAAATCTGAAGAGTAAAATTTGTCCGGTTCTTTTCACCTCACAATGCTTCATGTTACCACGCTGCTTCGTACGTATCTCGGAACGTTGTCTTGTTTTATTTCAAAACACCTTCCGAAGCACATCTATTGGATCTTGTTGTAAAACCCAATTCATCGTTTACCACATTTTCATACGCGAACAGAAATAGCATGCTTTTAATTAACATTTTGAAGGAATTTCATAATGTAAAGTCATTATGAGCCATTTGAAAGTACGCATACGTTCGAGGGAGAGATCTCTAGAAATTCCAGTGCGCGCATACAAAGGGCGGATGAACGGAAATAGAATATGTCGCGTATGCTTTATGCAGCGAGAACGAAAATGAGATTCTCCGGCGCCTTCGAGGCAGCGAACGCGCCTCCGCGCGCATCTCCTTCGCAATTATTATCTGAGAGGAAGCGCCGTTAAACGCCACGGAGCAGCGCGGCCGGTCCGGAAAAATACTCGCGACGCGTCTTACGGCTTAAGTCGCGCTCTCCACGTCATAACACGCTCAAGGCGGCGCGCGGAGTGCCAACTCCATTCTTAAGGCGAGAGCGTCCCGCTGCGTCTGCGAAATTATTTACTTACTGAAGATTGTCATGGTAATAACCATCCGGCATCCATGAAACAAATTAATATTACACTTCTGAAACTCTTAAGTGTCCAAGTTTTCGTACGGAGGGACTTGAAATTTGCCGACAAGTTGCGCGAGGAAGGAGAGGGGGAAGAGATGGTGGGCATGACGCTGGGGTGGGTGAGACTGGATGTAGCAAGGTAAGGAGTTTAAAGAGGTAAGAAGGAATCGACGCGAAATTGGAGGAAGGGAGAAATAATGGAAGTGAAATGAATGGGACAATAAAAAGGAGGAAAATTGAAATGAATTTAATCTTTGAAATCTGTTTATTTATTCTAAAAAGGTCTCTTAATTCACGGATGAAATGCAGTTAGAAATGAAAAGTTGGGCGAGATACAGTGGTATGTAACAATTTAGAAAGTCAATTTGGATAAATTATTAGTTGCTGTAAGGAAATCATTCTCTCATTAAAGACATTTTGGTATAAATGACTCCGAATCTCTCTAATTTCTCAATCCTTCTCTCTAAGTCATGAAAATTGGTTCTAGTGAAATTTCTTCCTGATAGACTTTTTAAGTACTTTTGAAACATTTCATTGTCCATTATTTATTAGGATTTCCACCGTTAAAATAGTTTACTTTTAATTTCATTTAATTTTTACCGTATTCGTTAAACATTCTCCACATTTCCTTCCCGATCTTCTCTTTTTTTTCTCTTGTAATCTTAGTTTAATTTTTCCATCTGTTTTCGAAATTTCATTTTAAGTATTCTACACATTTCATATCCCATCTCCGGAATCTGCTTCCGCGAACACATTTTAACTTCTCAAGTTTCCGGCATGTCATAAAAATGTTTTCCATCAATGTTTTAGTGAATCAGTCATCTAATTGTGGGTAATTCCTCTTCCTTTCTTGTTTATTTTAACCTGCGTTCTTACATTCATTTATTACACCTTCATCATGTGTGATATTTATTCTTTGTGACGTTCCATATCCGTTGTTTTCCGTCTGTTCTTGGAGCCGCATCCTTCATTTCACGTGCGTCGTCGTTGTGTCTTCGCCGTCGTGTGCTCCGCCCCGCCTCGCGTCCGCCGCCACGCGCGGCGACGGCGTGCTTACAGCGCCGTAAAAAAGTCTCGGCCGGGCGTTTTATGATGGGTAGGAGGCCGTAAGAAACTATTGGCCTCGGAACGATCTAAACGCCCCTTCGCCCGCGCGCTGCATAATGCAACCGCGCGGGCGGGCAGTTGCAACGGTGGCCCCGCCTACTGCCGCCGCGGCCGCCGCCGGTGTTGCTTGTCGTGTCAGGTGTCTGGTTAGAGGTGGCTCGCTGCGGAGGAACGCCGAGGGTTCGCGCGGAAGCCGCGTCTCACGCTGCAGATCCGCGTGGAAGTAGCTGGATGCAGGAGGAGCCGTCTCGCGCGTTGCTTTCGCGATTCTGCTGAGCATGCTCTCATATTTTAATTATTTGGCTATCCACATGATAACGACTTACAGTAACGTTGGAAATGAGAGCAAAACAATAGGATAATAGACTTAATGGTCAGAAGCGTATTTTTGCTTTTGATAACATTTTACTGCAACCTTTCCTAAATTTGTCGTTTTCACATTTAAACCATTTTTTTTATATTTAATGTCTTTCATTTTACGTTTACCTCTATTATCTTGTTTTTCCGTTCTGTTATTTTCTTAATATTCTTTCATCATTTGTGTTCCTTTTCTCATTCGTTGGCACTTTTATTTGTGTCAACTTTTTTCCTTCGCCTTTCTAGATTTTGCATCCCGTAGTTGTTTTTTCCTTTTACATGATATAAATTCGTTTTTCATCTTTTTCTGTTTAAACATACACTTTTGCAATCTCTCTTGTCTCTCTTATTTTTCAATATTTTGCTTATCTTGAAGGTATTTCATTTCGACACACCGTGCACGCATATCAGCCGCCCAGTCCGCACGCGTTCGGCCTAAACCAGCTTGTCCATTGCTTTGTCTTTGCTTGTCGATGGCGCGCTCCTTTTTGATTGTCCCCCGATTCCCGTTTGCAACGGTCGGCAATGCCGCCGCGGTGGATGTGATCAAAGAGATGCCACATTGATTCTCTTCTTCTGCGCTATCGCGCCGCTGCACATTGGACCGCGTGCGGGGAACCCACACGGGCGGACGCGCGCGCGCGCGGTGGCAGGCGGTAGAGGCGACGGGGGTGGCGGCGGTGGCATCACTTGGGCTTGACGAGTCCCTTAAAGCCGCGCGCCCACGCGTTCGCCGCCGCCGCTGCGGAGCAAGCGATGCCACGGTCAACCGGCGCTGAATTCTTTCGTGTGAGGTTTTTGCCTTTCACTCTGTAGGAATTCGTATCACGCGTCTGGAAGAGAATGTTTGAATTTATAGTTATTTATTATGCGTCCCACACTACCAATGATTAAATCGGTTGCACATTCTTGGGTGCTATAACGTTCATTCATATAAATTAATTCGAAAGAACACTTTTATGAATTTTAGTTATTGGGGATACCAAAACCATGTATTGGAATTTATTAATTATTCATTGTTAAATTTTCATTCTTTAATTCTCATAATCGATTTTCCTGAGATATGACTAAATTTACTTTTTTCACTAACTTCTTCTTTTCCGGTTCTCCCATTGACTTTCTTGTAATACTTTATCCTCCATCAATTCCTGTACATATGTCTTCCAAGTCAAAACGGGTCTTCAACATCTTCTTTCAGGAAACCAACTTAAAATTTGTTTTGGCCATCTCTCGTTTTGCATCCTCTGGACATGACCACACTATTGAACAGCTTTATTTTCTAGTCTTCTGGTTGTGGTTGTTTGAACCCCAGCTTTTTCCCATACCACTTCGTTCCTTATCTTGCCGAGCTTTGTCTGCGAAGACCTCATAACGTCGAGCTCTATTAACCGTATTCTGTCTCTACGGCGTTTTGTGAAAGGCCACATTTCTGCTCCATATAATATATTATTTTCCACTACACGGTGGAAAATTCTTCCTGGTGATAGCCCAGTATTCGAAAGTTCTATTTTCTTTTATCTTGAATTTGTGCTCTGTATATCTGTAACTACGCACATCCCACGCGGGGATTTCAAGAAACCAACCCTATTTTCCACCGCACTTCTTTCTTTCTATCTCTCCTTCCCATTCCTTGTCCTCTGTACATTCCATCTCGGCAGCGTCTCCTCGCCCGACGAGTGTGATCTCGGGTGCGCTGGGTCTCCGGCGTTCCCCGCCTTTCCTCTGCCATCGATCACTCACCTTATCACGTTCCCACACTCCCTGCGCGGCGCGTCACGCCCACCGAACTTTCTCGCCTCACGAACGCGCGAACCGTCTTCCTCTCCTCTCCTCTCATCTTCTCTCCTCGCTCGCCGTCTCTCTCGCTCTCTCTCGAATCCGCGCGGTGCGGCGAGTGGCGGGGACGGAGGTGGCGGTGGAGCCGGGTGATTTGTACGCCCCCGGGCCGGAGAAGCGGAGGGAATGTGCGAGGCGGAGGCCGCAGGAGATGTAATCGAGTCGCATGCAGTTAATTATTCGCTAGAAAAGCCAGGTTAATGTGAATCTTTGGTTCGATGAAGACGGCGCGGCGCGGCGCCCCCGGTGCTGTCTGGGACCCGACCCCCCATCCCCACCCTTTCCTCGCGCTCAGTAGTCTCTTGACTGGGACGTGACTCTTTGGATAGGCTGTGGTAGCCCAGTGACATCATGCGTTGCCGATGCAGTATTTCTGGCCAGGGAGGTACTAGGGTTGGATTGATTGATTGATTGCTTTCCAGCACGTCAGTTGCCTAAACATTAGTCCTGTTAGTGTAGTGAATGTTTTATACCTGGAGGTGGCAGTGATTTGTGCCCGGATTGTTGGTGTGATCCGGCGACGTCCAACACGTCGGTTTACCGGAGATTTTCCCCTCGAGATATCTTCCGCAACGGGGCACAGTCCCAGTGGGAACAAGGTCTAAGCTCCAGACTGGTCTCCCGAGTTGTGTGATAGTGTAATGCATGTAAGTGTAAGTATGTGTGTAAGTCAGGGGAGAGGATTGGGCGAGGAAGAAGATGGAAAGATCGCGCGTGGTTCGGGACCGTATACTACGATTCTGTTCCGGCATTCGCCTGGTATTTATTGGAAAAACAACGAAAAATTATCGATCACAACAGCAAACAGAACAATTCTTCTCCACACGCTGAATTCGACGTATTTACCCAGTTAGTTTCAAAAATTCGCTATCGTCGGGACTCGAACCCCAGATTTCCGGGTGAGAGTGGCTGCAGAGACCGCGCCAATATTAGCTCTGAGGTAAACTTAGTGGGTACTATTGATCGAGTGGGCGCATTTTCCATACTACCGAAGTACATTGTTAGGTCGAATTCCGCCATTCTCTGATTGGAGATAAATTTAAGTGGCAGGTTGCTGTGATCCATATATTTCCTTAGCTTCTCCAATCAATCCCATGCGAATGCATTCATCAATGTCTCTCCTCTCCTCTCACACACACAAACACACGAACGATTACATGCACCATTCTACCACCATTCGGGAGATGATCCGGGATCCAGGATCGTCTTCCAATTGGGACGGTGTTCCGTTGTGCGAGATATCTGGGGGAGGGGGCTGAAACCTCACGTGTAAGTCTGCAACAAATCTCACTTTCTTGCGGGAAAGAAACACCGCTACATCCCGACTGTAACGTGCATATAATCAGGGGTTTAATGAACATGATAATTAACGTGCCCAGAAACGCGAAAACCTCAATTCATCATCAATTTGGCCCTGGAGTCACATTGTGTGCATTTGGCGAGAAATCCTACTCTTCATATGCAGATAGGTTTGTTGAGAAGGACTGTACAGGGAACACATAGGGGCAAGACTGATGTCTGATCATAAATAATCTTTGCTCTCTGATGCTGTAGGTGGAATGTGAAAAACGTTACAGTGAAAAATTACTCTGCGTCCGATCATCATTCGCGTCTTTTCATCCCAGAGAGCATCACAACTAGTAGAATTTCTGAGTATCACTTCCTTCCTGTGCATCCCATACTATTGCTTGCGGCGTGGCTATCTTCAGACTACGTCATATTTGTCCATACGTTTGTTATTTCGTCATATCCGTCTCTTCTGCCTCTGAAACTACGTTGACCGTATTTACTGACAGGGAATTCAGATTATCTCCTCCAACTACTGTTCTTTCACTTTCTCCCCTCAACTGACTCACTCTTCTACTTTATCATTCACATACCACCATCAGTCTTCACCCTCTCCCGGCTAGGTCGCTATTAGACTTCTTCTTCCACGGCTGACGCCGGCTTCCACCTTTAACTTCCGCGTCCTTAAACGTCTCCTCCGCTGCTTCTTGCAACCGTTCGCTTTGACGGCCGTGTCTCAACCTCCTCTTCCCTTTCGCAGCTCCTTCGTTCCTTCCCCGTCACAGCCGACTCCCCCCCCCCCACTCGCTCTGCTTCTTACTTTACGGCGCCGGTAACTCGTAATGTCGCACTTGAAATTGATTTGGAGGCCGGGGCGACCCCTCCCGCGCTGTCGGCGAAGCTTTCGTAATTATCACAAGAAAACGCGCCGCGCTCCCGTGTAACGAGTAAGCTTAAAATATAGCGCGCTCGTGATTATATCCAAACTCGGCTGGGGGCTCCGCCGCGCCAGGCTGCTTGCTGCACTGCACTTAATGAGCATTAATTTTACGTAGTTACGAGCTTTGTGTTGTCGACACCGCCCCCCTACAGAGAGCGGGCGTTTAGACCAGTGAATCTTCGTTCTTGGCTGTCGCATGACGCTTACGGGATTGGGGCAAACACGGAATCCGCTGAGAGCGGGCGCACCCCGCGCATACAAAGCTTCGTCCGAGAGTGAGCGCTTCTTACCTGCGTTTGGGAGGGGGGGGGTAACGTTTGCCTTGCGCTGGGCGCCGGCGCAGGCTCGGATCTAACCTAGAGGGAAGACGTAACTAATGCAAACCCTAGCGCGGGACGTGTAAATATTCACCAGGCTAACGGTCGCTGTGTGCGCGAGACCAGGGAACGGCAGTTCGTGGCTCGCGGGCCGCGTGTGTCGGTCGTAGCTCTCTCTCTCTCTCTCTCTCTCTCTCTCTCTCTCTCTCTCTCTCTCGCTCGCTCGCTCGCTCGCTCGGTCTCTCTCGCTCTCTCTCTTTCGTTATATCTCTCTCTATCGCTCTCTCTCTCTCTCTCTCTCTCTTGTTGCGCGATGGGCTCCAATTATTTTGGTCATGATGCACTAATGGATAAATTTGCCTTGTTTTTTGACCTGTAACAAACACATTTCTTTCTATCGTTGAGCAATATAGGGAATCCCATCGCGGTTGTGTTTCGGAATTCCAGGTTCCTTTGATTCGATGTGCTCGACTTCCTCTTGTTGTTCGTAGCTCATAGGCGTGTGCCCAGGGGGGGAGGTCCCTGAAAAATTTGAAATCGGCTTCGTAGCCCAGCGTAATATATTATTTTATTTCCATAGATATGTTGAATCCATTATTTCCTCTTTTATTAAAACTGAAAATTTGGGTAATTGATTCTCAACTTGTTAGGGAAGATTTTCACCAAAGAACTAGCAAGCCTGTAAATTATTTAACATAAAATCAAGTGCCTAATATAGTAAAATATAATACTAGTAAAAATAAGTGTAAAAATAAGTACTATATAATACTAGTAACTATAATACTAGTACTGCGGCCGGCTATTCTCGAGCTAGCTGTGTTTTTCTATAAAAGGTTCTAAAATTAAGTGTTTCTGCTGGTTTCAACTGCATCTTTCTATTTGCGCTGTAACAATGTTTTTGTGAATTCCGTATAAAAAGAGTTAAATAGTTTACGAAGGCAGGGCTTTTAATTAACAATGAACATCAATTTACTGTTTTATACAACGTACGGATAAGACAAACAACAAGAAGTGTGTCTGCTTTTAAATGTTACAATTTGAAGAGACAAAATAAACAGCAAGTTGGGGACATGCGAACTATTCAGTGACCAAATGTGAGTGTGAAGAAGTTCTCGACTCCTGAGCTGTGCGGTTGGGGGTTGGGGCGCCGTTTTGGGACACGTTGTACCGGCGAGACTTCGGTCTACGCGCCGAGATTGAATCACGAACAGAGCGCAGGTAGCTCCAGGAGACGAGCTCTCTGCCCCCCCTTCGTGCCCGCGGCGGGCGACGCGCGGTCGGCGAACCTACGAAGTGAGATATGGGGCTGGTACACGAGATAGGCATTCTTTTGGTTTTAGTATCAAGAATAAAATAAATAGCTCGAAAAATTCCAGGCAATTATCATCACAACGTTTTAAAGTTTTGGTGAAAACATCGACGATATTTAGCAGTATCTGTCCTTACTTCAGTTGTATAGGCTATCAGGGACGTTAGCCACCATGTCAGTGACGCGGCTCGTCCCGGATAGTCTAGACAACACAAACTCCGGCCGCGGAAGCCTACGCAACCATGTCCTTACTACAGGTTCTCTCGGGGATCGCATCCCCAAATTGATTAGTGTCTGATATCGACACAACACATACTTTTACTTCGTTTTTCTGATTTTTCACAAATAGTACTTTAACTTTAATTTCTCTTGTTTAGACTGCTATGTCGGTGGAGAATGCTCTTGATTTCTTTATTCATTATTGTCACGAGGGACATTGTCAACAACGCACGCGTCACTTCCAAGAAGCGCATTTACAGCCCCGTGTGATGTGCTTCGCAGAGAGGTTGCACCGATGCCTTCGTCTCGCGCTCAGCAGGCTGCGGGCGCTCCCCTCCCCCTACCACACCGCCCCACCACCCCGCCTCCCCATCTCCTCAACTCATATTCACAATTGAGGTAATTAAGCGGTAAGAAAGGTGTCGATTTATAAGCCTACAATAAATAATTTAACTCTACATACCGTAATCTTATCGGAACTTCTTCTGAGTAGAATATGTTCATTCCAACGGCATTTTACGAACAACAGAATCATGAAAATAATTAAATATATACGACATTGACTTTTGATCGAAGAAAAGAAACATTCAACGGCATCTTCCTGTTGAATCCCCATCTGTCCAATTAGTTTCAGAATGTCCCACAGAGTGCCATGTTAAATTTTTAATACTTTCTACTGGCTGCAGGAAGGGATCTCGGGGATTGTCAAACTGACCGCATTCTCCTAGATCAGGATGCTGAAATGAATGAATTCGAGCTTACGGTGTGACACGTGGCCAACACAGCCTTTCACTGACTAAGCAGATGCACCCAAGAGTTCTCCCCCAGTGTTCGTTTGCGCCCTCATCATTCTGGATCACATGTGACCCGCAGCGTAAGAGGCGACACCTGGCCTACGCTACGTACCCTAATGCAGAGCACATTAAAGCGAGTATTGGATCCAACTGTTTCTCGATGATTCGCTGCAGAAAAGCCCTACGTGCATTCGGCTTTCGACTAGACTAACCCGTCAGCCAAATTCTTACGTGCCTTTGGGCTGACTCAATAAGCAGCGTCACCTGGTGACTGCAGTTAAGTGTGACCGCAGAGCCACTTGCACCACAGAGCTGAGCGACAACATGGCACCCTCCCTCGTACTTCCCTCCCACCCGCACATGAGTGTCCCACGTGTGAAGGCAGAATGGGATAGCGGAGGGGAATTGAGGGCGTAGCGATTTGCAGGAAGAAAAGTGGATGCTGATACGAGACGACGGCGGAAAGTTAGAAGATGAAAGGCGGCGAGAAGAAAAAACGGGTGAAGGAGAGAAAGGGTTGGTAGGGAAATGTCGACAGGGGGGCGTCAGAAAAGACGAAACGGGGATGAGAAACAGTAGGAATAACAAGGAGTCGCGGTGGTGCGGGGCGTGGTGCGAGCGGCGTCGGTGGAGGGGCGTGGTGGATCGGGGCGTGGGGAGCGGACGTGGTTGAGTGGGCGGTGGTGGAGCGGGGCTGGTGGAGCGGTCGGCGTCGGTGGAGCGCTGCGTGAGCGGTGCGTGGTGGAGCGGGGCAGTGGATGGAGCGGGGCGTCGGTGAGCGGGCGTGGGTGGAGCGGGCGTGGGTGGAGCGGGCGTGGGACGGAGCGTGGGTGGAGCGGGCTGGTGGAGCGGGGCGTGTGGAGCGGGGCGAGCGGCCCAAAAAGAAAAATATTATCATTAGAACGCGAATCTCTAGCGGAGAGCAGAGCATTTCCGCCGGACAAAAGAGAATAATGTAGCAATTTTAGGACACGACAGAAAGTTTAAATAATAAAGCAAATCTTCCCGCGGAGGCTCCTGTGCCGCTCCAGACCGAGCCCGGTTAAAGCGGGCATATAAAAAACTCAGCTAATGTAAGTGGCAGAGAGAACGCGGGAATTTCAAAGACATACAAGCGCAAGCAAACAATATAGTAGGCCCAATATTTTGTATGTAAAACAAAAACAAAGAAGCAAAGTGGATGTCAACGGAGTCATAAAATTTTAGTCTCGAATAAAGCAGAGCTGAAAAACGAAAAAAAAAATATGTGGTCGAAGGACAGGGTGAAAAGGAGAGCAAAGTTAAGAAATAAAAGACGAGAAAAAGAAAACCGGAGACAAAGGTTACAAGACAGCTGAGATTTATAGGAGAGATCAGATAGCCGAGCCTCGCAGTGGAATCAAGACCGATGAAATAGAGGCTGGGCAATTACAAAACGGTGCGTCGTGGGTGCGGCCTTGTAACGGGGGAGGAAAGGGGTGCGGCGGCGCACAGAAAAGGAAATCAAAATAAACAGATAAAAGAGATAAACGCGGAGAAAAATAATAGAAACACGCGCGCAGAAGGTGGAGAAGAAAGTTAGATTTATTGGCCAAGAGTGTGCAGAACATGCGGGCAAGAGGGTAAAACAGAGACAAACACGAAACGCTATAAGATCAGAGAGAAAGCGCGCTGAATGGGGAGCAGGAGCGGAGGAAAATAAAGAAATGAAACGAAGAAGGAGGAAAACGCTTTTAAATCAGGCGCAAGCTCTTACTGCGAGAATCAATGAGTAAAGCGGAGAGTCTGCTTGTCCTTTGCACACAGTGGTGGTGGGCCCTCGCAGCCCCTTCGGGCGACAAAGGCGGCGCGCGCCGCTCCTTCCGCCCAGCGTTCCGCCCGGGCGTGGTCGCCCACGCCGCCCTTGCCTAGCCGCTCGCCGCGCCGCCAAGCAGTCACCTTGTTAGCACAGCCCGAGATTCAGAGGCCGCAGAGAAAGCCCGGCGGGCCAACACCCAAAGTACAATTACTTCACAAACGATAGTTTCTCGATTACAATTCAATCCTCCGAGCAACATCAATCACTTATTTGGCTGCTTCGGCTTTGATTCATATACGCGTACGCATGTAAAGATCTACTGCTGCGATTATTATAGACGTCCCTTTTGCTCTCATCCATGTTTGCCAATTAAAAAAATAATTGGAAAAACGTTGTCTCCCTTCCGCTTCTTCGTTTCGTTTTATATAACAGAAAAATACTTGCCATCTTAAAACAAACTTTTTAAAGTCTGAGCTTACCACTGAGTTGTACAGACCAGCTTTTTTAAAAATAGAATTTAATACCACTCATTTTCCAAACAATTTCATTCCCAAAAGTAAGTCTAGAGTTATTTCAAATCTCTAAATAAATTACATCCCCAAATTCTGAAGTGTAGGAGGTCTCTAATTGAATACCCCTTTGAATTCATACGCCCGCGTCACCCTACGAAATTCACTTTAAAACTCGTGAAATACATCCTTAGTTAGAACTGTGACCCAATCTATCTTTAGCATTTATTCTCGCCACCTTACCCAGACTTTGCCCACATCTTCCAACTGTCCACAGTGATTGCTACCTTCCGTCTTTCAACCGTCCATTTCCACTGATCCATTTTCTCCCGACACTTCCTTGCTCAGTTCAGCGCGTCAAACATCTCACCTCTCAACCTTTACGCCCGAGTTCACCCATCGCTTCCTGAGGTCCCCTTCGGCGAAGGGCACAGGGCGCGGGCGGGGGATCTGAGGCAAAGGGGGGCAGACGACGCATATGAATAAAACCCTCGTGCGTTACACCACGTGAAGACCTGCGTGCTCTGTCGGAAAGAGGTGGTGAGAGTGGCCCTTTTTGCGGCGCCGGAAGCGCCTCTTCGCCGCCGGGCTGCATACATCCCGGCGCGCGGTGGCGAGGACCCACAGTGGGCCGCGTAACCGCGCAACATCTGAGGCGGATTAAAATTCGAGTTTATCGTAGTAAATCACGAGTGCTTTGCGAAATTGGTCATTAAATCCCAGACTCGCGTAGTACGGAGCGGATTATCTGAAGTTTTCCCAAAGCCGTGTGGAATTTAATAAACTATTCCACGAGTGAAATCATGTCCAACAGAGTTCCCAAAATGCCAAATATTGAAATACAAGTATTGAAGCGTATGTTTAAAATCAGAGTTAGCTTATAGTACATACGCTGTTTATAGACACGACCATAGCCGATTTATGTATATAGCCGCCTCCTTAGATGAGTCACACTTAAATTGGCCAGTAGTTAACGATAGAAAATTCCGGATAGAGAACATGATAAACTTTCTGAGAATACCCAGCGCCCCCTGATGTAAGTAAACATATTGATTAATTTGTCACGAGTGGAATAGTCTAGATTAACACCTACGTCCACACTCCTAAACACAGACGCTTTTCTTCAACGATTTAGCTTGTGCTATATACGCTTTTTTTCTAGGTCTCTTGGCGTTCTCATGTAATAATCTCAGATGCAGTTTAAAAGTTAGTCTGTAAAAGTCTGTAATTTAAGAAAAGGGCCTAAATGAATTTAATATACTATACACGTATCTAGCTTGCAGTGTGTATTTCATTTAGTTATATCTTTTCGATTACTAATATTAAACCAATGGTCCAAATGACCGTCCAAAAGGTTGATAATGAAATCTACCTTACCTAATGTCATGTACTGAAATGTGGCTTTGTGAAAGTTCAAACATTTTAAGATATAGTGTAACAGGGTTTAGACGTCCAGACTTACCGTGAGACTTTCCAATTTTGAATGAAGACACAAAGAAACAAATTCGATAATGTGCTTTCAAACAATAAATAACATCTTTATTGTGAAATTCATTGCCAAATTGAAATTTATTTTCATATACCAACATTTCGCTATACTAGTATTCACTATTTGTGTATTTTAACTTGTTATATTAGTTCTGTCAACCTAAAAAACACAACGTGTTCGTTCTTTTATGAAAAGTAAAGATTGATTTAAGAACCATCAGTGCCGTATGTGTTGATTCCGCCACTGTGCGTCATCGCCACGCCACCCCGCCTCGCCCTCGCCCCTGGACGTTCCTCTGCCGCGCGGACCGCCTCGCGAAGTGCAGCTGAGGGCGCCGTGATGTGTTAATCAACCCGGCGCAGGAAGGTCCCAGGCCCCAGGCACAGGCGCCCGCCAACGGCGACAGCAGAAAAGCGGCCGCGCGTATTTTCCATCTCGTCAAAGAGCCTGAAAGCCTTTTTGAGGGCAGTACAATGCGAGATCAGACTGGAGTATTTTTCGTTTACTTTATAAAGGTGGGACCACAAGGCTTGAATGTGCAACATCCACGACTGTGATGGTGAATCCGTGAAAAAATGCGAATGATTCGAAATGCGCGAGAAATGTATTCCAGATCGCTACAGCTGCGGTTCACATCCCAATATTTTGTAAAATAATTGCTGACCATATTGTTCGTTACGATTTGGGTTAACTCTGTGTGGATGTATAATACTCTCTCAAAACAGCTACTCCTACAAATATACAACCCCAATTATTATGGCTTCTTTGCAATTTCGAAGTTCCATAAATATTAAACTTCAATATTATTGGCCAGCTCAATTAGAAAATTTGCAATCGTTAATAAAACCCGATGCAAATTATATTAATAGAGCTCCCTGATTTAACTAGCTTCATATTACCAAGTAAATATACCAAATCAATGATACATAGATATAATAATATTATTGTATATTTAGTGATATAATTATAGTAAAACATATACAAGTTAATTACCTTATCACAGCCTTCTTTCTTCAATGGCAGTGCATGTCTATTTAAGAACTTCAACGTACTCTTCGATGGTCTTACATCCAAAAATATACATCTAATATATCGTTTGAGGGTGAATATTACGCCAGCATGCTGTGACAAACGAATTTCTGAGAACACCAATGTCGGCTAACCATGTGACTCGTGCATTTTTAGTCGCGATTGTCACAGATCGCTCGCGCCTCTTGTCCGTTTGCTAAAGCACTACTACCGCAAATCGGCCCGGTGTCTAATGAGAAGAACGCGGAAAACCTCTAATAAAAAAAATATAAAAAAAAGCGACCGCTACATTCTGCTTCAGCAGCATCTAATTCGAAATCAGCTATGTGGCTCCAGTGTCGAAAAGTTCCGCAAGCGTCAAGACCCACTCCTAGACTCGCAGTTGTGACCGTGAACGGCAATCGTTTCACTGAGCCAGCTCAGCCGGGAGCGCGCGAAAATTTAGATGATTCCAGATTGCGCGCGCGAGGGCTCTGGGAGCCGCCGTTGCAGAGAACGCGGTGTGTTAATGCGCGGCGCGCCAAGCAAACATTCAGCGGCCTTCTCCTTGTCACAGCGCGGCGCGGAGCAGCCCTGCCGCGGAGGCGGCCGTCAGACCCCGCACACCCCGCGCTCTTTGCACGCTGATAACACGGTTTGACTGCCTGGTTGGGAGAGTAAATTTTCCACAAAACATTCGAGCCGATAATGAGAAATTAGAACGAGTGGTATGGAAGCGATGTAGACAAAAGTTTACCCCAAATCAGGAATATCTTAACTACTCAAAATTAATTTTTGTTATTCTTATAACTGGATAGGCTAAAAAGCAAAAGAAAAAATGTTCTGTTCCAATATATCTTCAACATGTTTCAAAAGTTCAGAGGAATTATAAACCACTTCACCACGAACTTAAGCACAATACACTCGCAAAGATCATCTAAATAATTAATACAGAAGTTGTAAAATGAAAACCGGAAAACATTTCAACAAATTCATTATAAATATTGGAATAAATATAGCGTATAAGCAGCGGACTTATTAATTAAGAAAGAAGAGATAGAAATAGTTTTCTAAAGAATGCATACGCAATAAATGCAATTTCCAACACCAAACTTTCCAATGAGGAATACAGGAAACATAAGAAAACATCGGGACAATCCATTAAAACATCCACAACCTATCTCTTGAAGGATAAATAGAAGTAACGTTAGTATACGGGAAGGTGCAAAAGCCACCAGGCAAGGCCAGCGCTGGAGCGAGTTGTGTGGGGTTTGTGGGTGTGTCCGAGCGAGGACAAGGGCGTGGTGCGAGCAGAACGAATGAAACGAAACTTGCTGGGAGCGTGAAAAGATTGTGAGGCGGTTGTTAGTTGGGGGTGAAATGGTAGCCGGCGGGCAGGTAAGCGGTGGTGGCGTTGCCTGGCCTGAGCAAGGAATGTGGCGTGTGCGCGAGAAGCGAGAGCAGATTGCTGAGCCACGAGATGGTGAGTACGAGCGGGTTACTGTGGGGCGGGAGCGGGATCGCGAAAGCTAAACGAACTGGTCGCGAGGGCACAACCAGAGGGAGGAGAGATGGCGCAGGGAGCGGGGAGAGGGATGGAGCAAGGGATGTGTAGGATCCGTGAGGAGTGCCGGAAATACAGATGGAGCGCCTGCGTGTCACGCAGTGTTATGGGCGAGGACGCCGGAGTCGTCGGAGCGAGAGGCGAGCGATGTGGAGCGTTGGTCAAAGGAAGGTGGATGTGGGGCGGGTTTTGGGCGATGGCTTCGGAGGCGATAGCGCGCCGGCCTAATCAGGCCAGAAGTCCAGACCCGGCAGGGTGAGAAAGCCGCAGATCTATTTATACTTTCACAGGCGCTATGTTTTAACTGATTTGATTACCGCCGCGAGCGGGGCGCGCGAGGGTGGGGA
>BOPP01000001.1:4784275-4832014 GCA_017312745.1 Gryllus bimaculatus
CCCTCACGGATCCCTACACATCCCTTGCTCCATCCCCGCTCCCTGCGCCATCTCTCTCCTCGCTGCTTGTGCCCCTCGCGACACACGTCTCGTTCTACCTTTCGCGCTCCCCGCTCCCGCCCCACGCCTCACACCCCGCCTCGTACCTCACCATCTCGTGGCCTCCCCAGCACTCTGCCTCTCGCTTCCTCACACACACATTCCTTGCTCAGACCAGGCCACCACCCCCTTCCCTGCCCGCCGCTTCCCATTTCACCCCCACAACCACAAACCCCGCCTCACAATCGTTTCACCTCCCCAGCACAGTTCGTCCATCGCTTCCCCCGCTCCACACACGCCCCTTTCCTCGCTCGGACCACACCCACACCCACACCCACCCTCGCTCCCAGCGCTGGCCTTGCGGTGGCTCTTTGCACCCCTTCCCCGTATACTAACGTTACTCTATTTATCTCTTCACGAGATAGGTTGTGCGATGTTTATGGATTGTTCCCGATGTTTTCCTTATGTTTCCTGTATTCCTCATTGGAAAGTTTGGTGTTGTAAATTGCATTTATTGCGTATCATTCTTTAGAAAACTATTTCTCTTCTTTGCTTAATTAATAATCCGCTGCTTATACCTATAATTTATTCCAATATATATGAATTCTGTTGATAATGTTTCCGGTTTCATTTTACCACTTCTGTATTACATTATTTAGATGATCCTTGAGAGTATTGTTGCTTAAGTTCGTGTGGAAGTGGTTAATATTCCTTGAAGCCTTTTGAAACATATGAAGAATATTGGAACAGAACATTTTTCTTTTGCTTTTAGCCTATCAGTTATAAGGATACAAAAATTAAATTGTTGAGTAGTTAAGTATTCCTATTTTGGGGTATTTTTCGTCCTAATCGCTTCCATACCCAATCGTTCTAATTTCTCATTATCGCTGAAGTCTTTGGTGGAAAATTTCACTCTCCCCAACTAGGCACGTGCAAACCGTGTTCATCAGCCGTGCAAAGACGCGGGGTGGGCGGGGTCTGACGGCCGCCTCCGCCGCAGGGCTGCTCCGCGCCGCCGCTCGTGACAAGAGAAGGCGCTGAATGTTTGATGCGCGCGCGCGCACACACACCGCGTTCCTCTCAACGCGGCCCCCGAGAGCCCCTCGCGCGGCGCAATCTGGATCATCCTAAATTTTCCGCGCTGCTCCGGGCTGAGCTGGCTCAGTGACAACGATTGCCGCTGCACGGTCACCCACTGCGAGGTCCTAGAGAGCGGGTCTTGACTTTCGACACTAGCCACATAGCTGATTCGCATTCAGATGCTGCATGAAGGAGAATTGTAGCGGTCGCCTTTTTTTTATTACAGGTTTTCCGCGGTTTTTCTCATTAACACCGAGCGATTGCGGTAGTAGTGCTTTAGCAAACGGACCAAGAGGCGCGCGATCTGTGACCAATGTGACTACATGCACGAGTCACGTGGTCGCCGCACATATCGTGTTCTCAGAAATCCGTTGTCACACATGCTGGCGTAATATTCACCCTAGATGTATTAGATGTAATTGTGGTTGTAAGACCATGAAAGGTGCGTTGAGTTTTAATAGACATGCTCAGCCATTGAAGAAAAGAAGCTGTGATTAGGTATTATACTTTATATGTTTTACTATAATTATATACTAAATTATATAATATATTATTATTATTATCATTATCATCATCATTGATTTGGTATATTTGACTTGGTATACGAAGCTCAGTTAGATATATAATATGCCTTTATTAATATGGCGATGCTCGGGCCATCAGGCCCGCTCTTCCGCCTGACCACATGTCACAAATATACAGATTAATGTATTAAATTACAAAAAAGTAATGTTATTTAAAATTTAAATTTAATGTAATCTACAAGTTGTAAGTAGTTAGTGGAAAGCAAACGTTATTTAAAGCAACTTATAAATGGAGAACATCAGAGGTTAAATGGATAAAATGTTACAATAATAGTTTCGAAATAATTTTAAAATCTAGTCTGAGATTGAAAAACAATTTGAATTAAATAAGATTATGTGCTTTAAATATCTGAGCGCTACGCGGCAGCCTGGTATTCACCCCGAGCGACTGTGATCTATTAATACATAAAGACACCATCACACGTCGCTCGATCCTGGAGGAAAACCCGCTAGTCGGGGAAAAACCAACCAAGCAGACTGTGTCCTAATACAATGAAAACTAAGCTAACATGAAGTAACGGGTCTTTGGGATGGTATCCTCAGCTGCGGTCCATGCTGCAAAGGGTAGTTTTCTTGTTTAAAACCGCCTCTGCTCCTACGGATGAAAGTACAGTTCCGGGAGTATCAAACAGGTCACAAGAAAGTAACATTTTTAACAAAGAAACATTAATGTTATTTCTAAAACATATTAATCGTAACACTCCTAAGGAATAGTTTTTATTTGACCCGTTAGATCAGAGAGCTCTGTTAATATAAGTTGCCACAGGGTTTTATTACGATGCAAATTTTCTAATTGATGTGCCAATAATATTGAAGTTGTAATATTTATGAACTTCAAACTTGCAAGAGCCATACATAATTGGGGGTTGTATATTTGTTCGAGTCAGCTGATTTGAGAGAGTATTTTACATCCACACAGATTAACCCAAATCGTAACAAACAATATGGTCAGCAATTATTTTACAACAATTATTGGGATGTGACCGCAGCTGTAGCGATCTGGAATTACATTTCTCGCCATTCGAATCATCGCATTTTTCACGGATTCACCATCACAGTCCGTGGATGTTGCCACACCAACGCCCTCTGGGTCACCACCTTTTATAAAGTAAACGAAAAATACTCCAGGTCCTGATCTTGCATTGTACTGCCCTCAAAAGGCCTTTCAAGGCATCTTTCGACGAGATGAAAAAACGCGCGCCGCTTCTCTGCTGTCGCCGTGGCGGGGCCGTGGCTGGGGCCGGGGACTTCCCTCGCGCCGGGTTGATTTAACACATCACGGCGCCCTCATCTGCACTTCGCGAGGCGGTCGCGCGGCAGAGGACGTCCAGGGGCGAGGGCGAGGGCGTGGGCGTGGGCGATGACGCACAGTGGGCGGGAATCAACACATACGACTAAAATCAATTTACTTTTCATTAAAAGACGAACACGTTTGTTTTTTAGGTTACAAGACTCTAGTATACAGTTAAAATACCAAAATAGTGAATCTATATGAGAAATGTTGGTATATGAAAAATAAATTCAATTTGCCAATAAATTTAACAATAAAATGTATTTTATTGTTGTAAAAGCACATTATTGAAAATTTGTTTCTTTGTGCTTTCATCAAATTAAAGTCGTCACGGTAGTTGGACGTCTACAACCCTGTTACATATATATTAAAATGTTTGAAATTTCTACATAGCCACGATTCGGTACATGACATTAGGTAAGTTAGGTCATTTCATTATATACATTTTTGGACGGTATTTGGACCATTGTGTTAATATTAGTAAATGAAAAGATATAACTTAAAGAACATACACATGCAAGCTAGATACGTGATATTAGTACAATATAAATTCATTTAGCCCTTTCTTAACACTTACCAGAGTTTTACCGACTTTAACTTTTAACTGCATCTGGGAATTAAACATGAGAACGCCAAGAGAACCCTAGAAAAAAAGCGTATAAGCACAGCTAAATCGTTGAAGAAAACGTCTGTGTTTTATGAGTGTGGAGTAGGCTGTTATCTAGACTATTCCACTCGTGAAATTAAATCAATAGTGTTTAACTCTACATCAGGGCGCTGTTTCTCAAAAAGTTTATCACTTTCTCTATCCGAATTTTCTTATCGTTAACTACTGGCCAATTATAAATTGTGACTCATCTAAGGAGGCGGTATACGTAAATCGCTATGTCGATGTCCAGTAAACAGCGTATGTACTATAACATAACCTCTGATTTTAACATACGTTTACAATACTTGCTATTTTCAATATTTGGCGCATTTTGGAACTCTGTTGGACATGATTTCACTCGTGGAATAGTCCTATTAAATACCACTCGTGCTTTGGAAATTCTCAAATAAATCCGCTCCGCACTTCGCGAGTCGGGGATTTAATGACAATTTCCAAAGCACTCGTGATATTACCTACGATAAACTCGAATTTAATCGCCCTCGGATGTTGCGCGTTTACGCCGCCCACTGTGGGTCGTCGCCCACCGCGCGCCGGAGGTATCGCCCCCGGCGAAGAGGGAGCTTTCCGGTGGCCCCCGAACAAAGACGCCACTCTCCCGACTCTTCCGACAGAGCACGCAGGTCTTCACGTGTGGTCACGCCACGAGGGCTTTTATTCATATGCGTCGTTCTGCCCCCGCCCTTCGCCTCAGATCCCCCGCCCGCGCCCTGTGCCCTTCGCCGAAGGGGACCTCAGAAAGCGATGGGGGATGACTCGGGCGTAAAAGGTTGAGAGGTGATGTTTGACGCGCTGAAGTGAGCAAGGAAGTGTCGGGAGTAAATGGATCAGTGGAAATGGACGTTGAAAGACGGAAGGTAGCAAATCACTGTGGACAGTTGGAGATGTGGGGCAAAAGTCTGGTTAAGGTGTGGCGAGAATAAATGCGAAAGATAATTGGGGTCACAGCTTCCTAACTAAGGATGTATTACACGAGTTTTAAAGTGAATTTCGTAGGGTGACCGCGACGTATGAATTCAAAGGTATTCAAAATTAGAGACCTCCTACACTCAAGAATTTGGGGAATGTAATTTATTTAGAGATGTTGAAAATATCTTAGACTTACTTTTGGAATGAAATTGTTTCGAAAATGAGTGATATTAAATTCTATTTTTAAAAAAAGCTGGTCTGTAAACTCAGTGGTAAGCTGCAGACTTTAAAAGTTCGTTTTAAGATGGCAAGTATTTCTTCTGTTAATACAAAGAAACCAAGACGGAAGGGAGACAACGTTTTCCAATTATTTTTTTAAATATGGAAATCATGAATGAGAGCAAAAGGACGTCTTATAATATGCCACAGTAGTCTTTACATGCGTCACGCATAATATGAATTCAAAGCTGAAATGCGCAAATAAAGTGATTGATGTTGCTGGAGATTGAAATTGTAATCGAGAAACTATCGTTTGTGAAGTACTTGTACTTTGGGTGTTGGCCCGCCGGGCTTTCTCTGCGGGCTCTCTGATCTTGGGCTGTGCACAAGGTGACTGCTTGGCGGCGCGGCAGAGCGGCTAGGAAAGGGCGGCATGGGCGACACGCCCGGGGCGAACGCGGGCGGAAGGGAGCGGCGCGCGCCGCCCTTTGTCGCCCGAAGGGCTGCGAGGGCCCCACCCACCACTGTGTGCAAAGGGCACAGCAGACTCCCGCTTCTCATTTGATTCTCGCAGTAAGAGCTTGCGCCTGATTTAAAAGCGTTTCCTCCTTATTCGTTTCATTTCTTTATTTCCCCTCCGCTCCTCTCCCCCATTCAGCCGCGCTTTCTCTCGATCTTTATCGCGTTTCGTGTTGTCTCTGTTTACCCCCCCTCTTGCCCCGCCTGTTCCTCACACTCTTGGCCCAATAAATCTACTCTTCTTCTCCACCTTACCTCGCCGCGTGTTTCTATTTATTTTTCTCCGCCCGTTATCTCTTTTATCTGTTTATTTGATTTCCCTTTTCTGTGCGCCCGCCGCACCCCCTTCTCCTCCCCCGGTACGGCCGCCACACGACGCCACCCTTTGTAATTGCCCCAACCTCTATTTCATCGTCTTGATTCCACTCCGAGGCTCGGCTATCTGATCTCTTCCTTATAAATCTCAGCTGTCTTGTAACCTTTGTCTCCGGTTTTCTTTTTTTCTCGTCTTTTATTTCCTTAACCTTTGCTCTCCTTTCACCCCTGTCCTTCGACCACATTTTTTTTTTTCGTTTTTCAGCTCTGCTTCTTCCGAGACTAAAATTTTATACTCCGTTGACTCCCACTTTGTTTCTTTGTTTTGTTTACATTACAAAATATTCGGGCTCTCCTATATGTTGCTTTGCGCTTTCGTATGTCTTTGAAATTCCCCCGCGTTTCTTCCTGCCACTTACATTACGCTGAGTTTTATATGCCCGCTTTAACAGGGCTCGTCTGGAGCGGCACAGGAGCTCCGCGGGAAGATTTGCTTTATTATGTTAAACTTTCTGTCGTGTACCATAAAATTGCTACATTATTCTCTGTTTCCGCGGAAATGCTCCTGCTCTCCGCTTAAGAGATTCGCGTTCTAATGATAATATTTTCTCTTTTTGCCGCTCCGCCCCGCTCCACCCACGCCCCGCTCCACCCACGCCCCGCTCCACCCACGCCCCGCTCCACCCACGCCCGCTCCACCCACGCCCCGCACCACCCATGACCTTCCTTGCTCTATTCCTACCTGTTTCTCATCCCGTCATCGTCTTTTCTGACGCCCCCCCTGTCGACCATTTTCCCTACCCACCCCTTTCTGTACCCTCACCGTTTTTCTTCTCGCCGCCTTTCATTTCCTAACCTTTCCAGCCGTCGTTCTCGTCATCAGCTCCACTTTCTTCCTGCAATCGCCCCCGCCCCCAATTCCCCTCCGACTCCCACTCCTGCTCCACCACGTGGCACTCATGTGCGGGTGGGGAGGGAAGTAAAGAGGGAGGGGTGCCCATGTTGTCGGCCCACTCTGTGTGCAATGGCTCTGCGGTCAACAACTTAACTGCAGTCAACCAAGGTGACCCGCTGCTTATTGAGTCAGCCCAAAGGCACCGTAGAATTTGGGCGCGACGGCTTTAGTCTAGTGAAAGCCGAATGGCACGTAGGCTTCTGCAGCGAATCATCGAGAACAGTTTGGATCCAATACTCGCATTTAAGTAGCTCTGATCTAGGGTACGTAGCGTAGGCCAGGTGTCCATCTTACCTGCGGGTCACCAGTGTGACTCACAGCATGATGAGGTCGCCAAACGACATGGGGGAGACTCTTGGGCGCGATCTGCTCTAGTCCAGTGAAAGGCGTGTTGCACGTGCTCCACCGTAAGCTCGAATTCATTCATTTCAGCATCCCTGATCTAGGAGAATGCGGTCAGTTTGACCAAATCCCCGAGATCCCTTCCTGCAGCCCAGTGCGAAGTATTAAAAATTAAATGGCACTCTGTGGGAACATTCTGAACTAATTGGACGATGTGGGTTCAAACACGAAGATGCGTTGAATGTTTCTTTTCTTCGATTAAAAGTCACATGTATATATTTAATTATTTTCATGATTCTATTGTTCGTAAAAATGCGTTGAATGAAATATTCTCCTCCAGAAGAAGATTCCGACTAGATTACGTATGTAGAGTTAAATTATTTATGTAGGCTATATAAATCGTACACCTTTCAGTTACCGCTTAATTACCTCAATTGTGAATTATGAGTTGAGGATCACTAGCTGCACGCGAAGACAACAAACGATTGACGTTGCCAGTGAACCTTCCCTCGCTAGAGTTGCGAGTTGTAATTACGAGTCTCCCGTCATCGCCGTCTCGTTTTCTGCGAGAGAGCAGAGAGTGCGGGGGATAGAGAAGGTGTGGAGGGGGAGGGAGCGTTTGTAGAATGATGCGCTCGCGGCGTACACGCATCGTACTCGCGGTCTCGAAACTCACCCTGATCTCGGTCTCTTAATGAGCAGCGTCCCGGGAGGGGAAACCTCGCGACCGGGCGCAGTGGTTCATCTCAGCGAAGTGACCGAAGGAAAATAAAGGAACTGGAAAACAAGAAACAATTAGGCCATAGGAGCACCTTTGGCATTTCGAATAAAACAATAATGTTAGATATTTTAGATTTATTTAGTCAAAAAACAGTAAAAACTGTATGTAACGAATGGGGGAGTAGATCATCTGCGCACGTTTTCTTGAGTACCAGTATCTCTTTGCATCATAAATCCCGACTATCAATACTTGAAGGATGAGTAAAAGTTAAAAAGAAAAAAAGAAAAATAAATTTGAAAACGCATGTGGTAATTGTATGTGCATCTCTTACCTGATATTAATTTCTTGATAGTTTCACGTCGATGTAGAAATGTGACATTTAAATTACAAAATCTAACTTCTTTCCCTTACGTTCTTTTCCTTCTTCATAAACAACATAATTTTGAAAAAACTCATGTGATTTACCGTTACAATAACAAAAACATAATGCTAGTGTTTGACGTGAAAGAGCAGCAGGTAGTCGCCGACAGCAGCAAGTGATCGTTCACTGAGAAAGAAAAAATCGTCTAAAACTACGTTAAAATCTACGTTAGTCTTGTTGGATTGAACGTGTTTAATGAAAACAGTTATATATTAATAGAGTTTAAATCTAATTAAAGTGAATTAAGTATGCGGTTACATAACAAGCGTCTACGATGCTACCTCAAACTGAATACTAATTTGGGGCATTTTTCATTAACTTCCTATATATTTCGTACAGGAATCTATTTACTGTAAACGTGTTTCTTTTTCAATGTCACTCTCATTTCTTACATGCACCCACCCACTGCTCACCCGCGGGTTGCAGCGTGGCCGTGAGAATTGCGACTGAGCCTGTCGTCGCTGGTGCGTGCCGCCACCATCCCCCCTCTCTTCCACCACACTCCCTCACAGTGCGAGAACGCTCTCCCGCTGCCTTCCGCACGCAGGTAATGGCAGGGACGTAATTCCAACTGTCAGCTCATAAATTGGACGCCAGGTAGTGCGTAAAATGAAGAGCGATGATTTCTCATTGATTCTCCGCCTCGGCCGCGCTTTGCGCGTTCGCGACGCCGCTCAGTGGTCCAGATCCAACATTAGGCGGCAGGAATTCGAAATTTCAAGGACGTATATCTCCCATCGTCATTTACTACATCCACAATTGTATCCCCATTTTAATTTCACTTTTATTCTTTCATTAACAATGCTACATGGTTTGTATCAACTTTATTATTTACTAAGGTCATTGTCATTTCATATTACAACGTAAGCATCAGCATTAGTAGCAGAGCCTTGCAGTCTGAGACTAACTCTCCTCATAGACTGTTGCAATCTGTCGTTTGGTACCCGCGCACACTCTTCCTTAATGCCTCTTTCTAAAGGGTTCAAGTCACGCGGTTTTCTGACGTACACTTTCTCTGTGAAATACCCCCAGAGGAAAAAAATCCAATTGGGTCAAGTATGGACTTGTCGCTGGGTACTGAAAATGTCCACATCCTCTTGGTGTCTAACCGGACCCGTGCATAACAACTTCGTAAGCAGACTATTGTTTTCATGTCCAGAGTTCCGTGCCACCCTCTTTTCCCTCTGCAACATCTTTACACCATTACAGGCGACTGCAATACCTACCAATTCCTAGCTGCAATCCGAGCAATGTCAGAAATGTCCTGCCTCTGCGCCATCTTCACTTAATTATTGGTGTGACCTGAAAGAAACCAAGAAATACGTTACAATTGTATAATGGCATACAATGGCATAGAATGGAGCTAGACTAAGAGAGAAGTAAACACCAGAGTAATTGATATTACATCGTTTATTATAAAATAACAGTAAAATAAAAATAGTCATATAATTGTCGATCACCCTTTATGTACTCCTGACAAGTACCCAGAAGTATTCAATATACTCGTAGATAATTTAGCCATGTTTACAAACATATCTCAAGCGTTGAAATTCTAATGTTGAACTTTCAGTTGAAGTGAAGCGCAGCAATAGTAATATTAATATTCGACATTCGAAAATATGGGACTGGTTTTGTAAACTTCCTTGTGCCATGCTTGTCCGAAGGATTACTTTTATTAAAGGCACTATTCCACACCTTTTTCAACGAATACATGCTTGTGTAATAATAAAATCAATTTATATGTTATCTATTATTGTACATTAATTTATTTTTCATGTATAATACCAATGATATATCTATCGTCTTGATATTTTAAAATTTAACTGTGTATTTGTGTTTTGCAACCTGAAAAATATCGAAGTTCGTACTCTGATAAAAGATGAAGTTTTGAATGCCTGCCGCGTAGGAATGGTTTCTAGACCCACTGTGCGTCGCGCCGCGCCGCATGGGACCTCAACGTGCGTGCGCGCACTGTGCGGGGGGGGCGGAGGAGGGGGAGGCGGCAGGTGGTCTTGCAGGCCGACGACGTTGGGAACGAGTGATTAAAACGCTTCGGAAGTATCGGATGGCGAAGAAACAAGGGAGCAGTTCCGAATTAAGCTTTTCGTAGCTGGATACCCAATTGGATATGCTATTGTTTTCAAAGAATGAATAGCGCGGTTTGAATGGATCGACATTACAACTGTAGGTACTGGTTAAAATATAACTGCCTCCTAACGTGCTTTAATTGAATGACACGTGATTTAATGATCCCATTGCTATTAAACCTTAAAAAAATATTGATCAATGTTTTATTTATATTTTGAAAACCTAAATTCCTCCAAAAGTTTCTGATAGTATGTAGCAAATCTCTTTTCTTTTAAATGTAAAATAATTGGCTTCCGATAATGTTACAAATAAGAATATATATGCCTGTAAGTAACTTATGGTCATATTTATATGAAGTATTTGGACAAATATAATAATTTATTCATTGTTAAATTTCGTATTGACATATTTGTGTCTGAATTAAATCATTTATTTCGACGAGAGTTAGCGGTGAGTCTTACCTCGATCGATCTATATAGGCTTTACCTTCAACCTTTGATACTTGTCCTCAACGGCTCATTAAAAAAACTGCCATTTATTCGTTCGAGAAAGATGTCATCCGGAAGGTTCGATGATAGCAGGTTTGACGGGCATTTGAAAAGTGGTACGGGAATCGTCGTGAGCGCGGATGAGCTCGAGGTGATTGAGGTGGTACTGGACAGGTCTGCGGCATAGACGGACAGGCTAATGCCTCACTTGTAACTGAGCCGAATCAAATGCTGTGTCACAGGGGAACGAAAACGTGGTTATTTTGGGACGCGAATATTTGTACATATCAATCTTTTTTGTCACATATTGATGTACATGTCAAAGCTGGAGTAATGGAGAAGAAGTGAGCCTCAGAAAATCGTACAACATATTTTTGAATTTGAAATGTTGAATACAATTCATGAGAGTTTGGGTGTTATTTCTAGTTGCAACAAATTTGCGATATTTTGTGGGAGTAAATCGTACGAGAGTGGATGATAAAAGGATAATGAGACAACACTTACTTATTGTCTCATTATCCTGACCACAAAATAGACACGTAGTAATGTCATTTGAACTATAAGAATATATTTTAGAATAAGTTAAGAGCACGTTCTTTTAAAATTGATCTGAAGCGCAGAAGAGCAAAAGTGAAATGTATTAATTTATTATGTTTCGATCGGACAAAATTTTCTTTTCTACAGCTATTTTTTAATTGAAACAAGAAAAATCTGGATATATATATTAGATTACAGAAGTGAAGATAAAATGTACTCCGAGACAATGCCTATAAGACAAATTCTGTAATGGGTTATAAAGTTCAGACCACACGTTTAGTGTTGTCTAATTCAGGATACCCATAAACTACTTCTAGCTTCCATCACAGTATTGTTACTGTTGGATTTTAATGCATTGAGTTGATGTTCTTGATTTTTTAAAAGCGACTTAGAATAATGTCTTATTGGATAACTTCGAATAGCGTCCCTTATATGCTGCCCATTCTTCGTAGACCCACCGAGTATTGAGGGAGCAGCGATTACCGAGGACGTCAACTGAGGACGGTCGTGTGTAGCTTCAGAGGCGCGGGCGAGGTCGACCCGTGAGGACCTGCGGGTGGCTCTCACTCGGAGACCCCAAGGCGAAAGAGGCGCCTCGAAACAATAGCGTTTAATTAAACTTCTCTCGGCGGCGGCGGCGGCGGCGGCGGCGCTGAGACCTGATTGCACGGCTGATACACGCCACCCAATTTGCCGGTCTCTTTTGTGCGAGCTATTTATTAGCCTCCTTTTACCCGCGAAATTCCTCGCGGGGAAGACGCAAAGGGCTTATCCTCCGCGCAGGTCCCGTGTGAATTGGAGGCTACCAGACGCTTTAGAAGGATAAAATTCTTCTGAATCATCCTCTGCTTTTTGAAATTTAGGAAAAAAACAAATAGTTGACATATTTATTTAAACTAAAATAAGTTTTATCTGCAGATATTATCCTTTCTTTCGTTATTTCTAAAAACTGGCATTTATGATTGTAAAAAATGAAAAATAATTCCCAATCGGTGATATTTCTAAAAAAAAATAGGTAATGTGGGAATGATCGTAACTATGATGTTATTCATATTGATGCGTTTTTCGACAAAGTAGACATAGGAATTATCAGAAGAAGATTAAAATTGAGATATGGAAGTGTTGTACAAAACAACGATTGTTAAATAAACAATAAAATCATGCTGTGCCTGTATTAATTGGTTACCAAACCATTCTTTGAAGAAATAGATATAAAATACTCTAAAGAGACGACATTAAATCTTCCGACCATTCCCGATTTAATTAGACATCCCCATTTTATTTCAGGCAGAAAATAACGCAAATAGCGAATAAAATAACCAAGACTGTTGCGATAACTGTCAATACGAGCGTAGCAATTGCATACTGTGTCTACCCTACACCTCCAAGGTGAACACGAACCTTGTAGAAGCGTCAGCCTTCGCGTGATGCGCAAGAAATCTCGAAAGGAGACACTTGAAATAAATGCCATACATATATTTCTCGGTCTCCTTTTTTACCTCAGCCCCCCCCTGCCCCTCCCTCCGCCTGGGCTTCCGGTATATTCGGAGCAGCACCTCTTCGTCACCGCCCCCATAAATCCCTGATATTCCGCCGAATCCGTGTCCATTTTTCGCCGTCGTCTGTCGCTATAGATACGTGTGCATGCGGCGGCGTCTTTTTCTCGCGACGATGGCGCGGCGATTTGTCTTCCTTACACGCGCCGGACGCGGCGAGATTTGTATTTGTCCGACGCACACCCTCGTCCTTAAGTGCTTCCCACCGGGATTTTGTCATTCTCATGTTTTATTTTCTCGCCTGTTCCAGGTACGTTGCCTCCGGGAGCTGTGAAATACCTTGCTTGCGTGTATCCTCAAATGTAAGTCCTGAATTTCACTTTGTTTTTTTGTTTTGTCTTTAATAATATTGTTTTCACTTTTTTTGAAGTCTTGTTATCCAATTTTAATGCAAATGATTATTACTAACTGAAATATTTCTTTTATTTTATAAAATTTATATTTTATTTAGGGAATACGCCAAATTAGGCCCCGAGATGTCTTTACTTGAGATGTCGTAACACTTAAACGAGTTACATTGTTTAGATTCACCGTGTTATTTTGTATCATAATGTAGAAATTTTGGAAAAAAAATCGTTGCCAAAGAGGAAAAATATTATCATATAAAATTATACACTTCTAAGGTACACAAAAAATTATTAGTTTTTCCGCAGTATGTAGGTGCAGTAGAGCGTAAAACCAATACATACAGTAGTACAATAAATCCCATAATACTATTATTAGTAAAAGTGAAAAAGTAAATGTGAAACTAGGGATATTTTGGATAAATATCATGGTGACCTGTCAACACATACTTGTTGAAATTCGGAAATTAATATTTTCGATTTTAAAGAGAAAATAATACTTAATATTGTGGAAATGTTTACGTTTTCAAAGACTTCACATTTCACAAGGAATTAATACTTCTGCTTTAAAGAGTCAAAACTAATAGTATTCTGGCTTGATATCTAAGTAATCGTAAACTAATATGATTTTTCAATAGTTTAAAATTCACATTTGTGAATTCCGTACCAAAAACCATCAGGCGAGACTACGGAATAACAATCCCAGAAAGACCACACACTGAATACCCTAGTTATTCTGCTTACACGACATATGAAAGATTCTTCTTACTCGCGCTTACCTGGTATGTACTCCGAAAGCGTTTTTGAAAAGCATACTGGCAATTAGAAGCATGCACCTCCAAGACTCGTAACTGAAAACGTTTGAACCCGTCCCCCGTCCCCCGTCCCCCGCTCCCGTCCCACGTCCCACGTTCCTCGTCCCTCATCTCCAGTCCCTCATCCCCGTTCCTGTCACCATCCCCGACCCTCGTCCCTATTCTTGTCCCCGTCTCCCGGCTCCGTCCCTCTTCCCCCGCCCTGTACCGCTACTTTTACCCCACTGCCACAGCTTCCAAGTCTCCCTTGGGCTTCCCTTGGCACCCCCTCCTTCCTTTTCTCAGCACCACTCGTCGGGGCTCACCCACAAGCTCCCGCCATCGCCCGCCCCGCACCGGCTCGTTTAATAACGCTCATGTGGCCGAGTCGCGCGTCAGCCGTCACCCGCCGCGCTCCGCCGGGTCGCTCTTAAAGTATTTGTGTGCGGCCTCATGAATGTTTCATCATCGGCGCCGCATCCTTGGCCAGAGCGGAGAGGACGCGTCCCGACGCCGCCCGCCCGCACGCTGCCCGACCGCCCGCCGCCCCGCTCCCGCGTCCGCCCCGCCCCGTTCCCGCCGCCGCTCCCGTCCCGCTCCCGTCCCGTCCCGTCCCGCTCCGTCCGCGCTTCCCGTCCCGCTCCCGTCCCGCTCCCGTCCCGCTCCCGTCCCGCTCCCGTCCCGCTCCGTCCCGCTCCGCGTCCGCTCCCGTCCGCTTCCCGTCCCGCTCCGCCGCTCCCGTCCGTCCGTCCGCTCCCGTCCGCGCTCCCGTCCCGCTCCCGTCCCGCTCCCGTCCGCTCCCGTCGCTCCCGTCCCGCTCCCGTCCCGCTCCCGTCCCGCTCCCGTCCCGCTCCCGTCCCGCTCCCGTCCAGTCCCTCTCCACTCGCGTCACACAGCGACTCACCGGCTGTCAGGGAGGGCTAGGCACATGGCACCGATCAGCCTCTTTGAATTAAATCGCAAGTATTTAAGGGCGGAATTATTATAGTTATTTACGTCGTCAGGCCGACGGACAACAAATAACCAGCTGAATCTGTTATTTACGTTATCATCGTGTGTGGTTCAACACTTTCCGTAACACCGTCTTTTTATAAGAAATATATCATACAAACAAAACGTCTTTTTTGGAATAATTATTATACTCTTTAGCTATAATTCATTTGTGTTGATTTGTTCATAACGAACGGCGGACTGTTAATCCTTAACGGGTACCGGCTGTTAAGAGTTTTCGTTTCTTTCTTTCGATACACCAAGTCGATATTGTAACAGTGCAATATTACCAAACTTAAATCGTGTGAAAAAAATGGGTGTTTAGCTCAGTATTTTATCGAGTGTGTTAGAAGCGAGTGTGTTGCGAGTCCGGAACTCCAGTTTCGTCTTCAATTCGAGTCCCAACGGGGTGGAAATTCCAAAAGGACCTTGATGAACCGGACAACCACAATAGGCGGATGGGAATAGAAGAGACCGCCTTCTCTGGTTGCTGATTTCCACGGTTTCAACAGTTCACTCGCAACCTTATGACTGAGTAGAAAAGTAAACAAAGGGTCCCACACTGCGATGTTTTCTTCTCCCCTTCGGTGCACACTCTTATGGAGAGGGCCAGGCGATGGAATGTTGCGAATTTCATCATTCTCCATCTCTTGATGACTCGACAGTTATATGAGAGCTTTAGGACAGGCCAAAAACAGTTTCAAATAGATAATCAGGAAAAGTAGTCATTCATAATATTGTTCGTACGAATAAGGATAGAATTTTCTCTTACTTTAAAGCGTAGAATCGATATTATTAAAGTTAACCGTCTAAATAATAGTGTAAAACCTCTACACGACTTACTTGTTTCAGCGATACAAAAAAAAACACGAAAATAAATTAAAAATTATACAACGCTTTCATAAAGTCATTGAGTACATTGTACATTTTTAATCTGAGTTGTTTGCTGATATAAGTATTTCATCAGACCTAACCTACCTTACAGAAAATACTGTGCACACCATGTACATAGAATCGATTGTGATTTATCGAGTTTTCAAGGACCGAATTTACAACTACTGAACAGCGTAGTAAGTAGAAGTCTTTAAAGTCTTTTTCGTTCTGTCTTTTGTTATTCATGAAGTTTTTTCAGGTCGTATATTTTTCTGTGGGTTCTTTAGATAATGTATCGTTGCACTCTGTGGAAAATAGGGAAGTTGTAAAAGAGGTCTGATAGTGGTATGCTTTCAGAATTTCTTCGGTCGTGTGGAGAAGCCTAAACGTCGATAGAGAATGAATATACGTGTGTTTAATGCAACATCTTCATCTTTCTGTATCGTGACAAAGCTCATCTCCAGCATTGAAACTATAAATCACTATGTTATATCGAAATATTTAAGGTGATTGAACTATTCAGAAAACACGTTCCCTTAATCCTTTATACCCAAATTTAATTCATTCGATTCTCTTTACGAACATTTATATATCAAAATATGCAATAATAATATTTGACGCTTATGACGTCTCCCATAAACAATACCTAATTATGTCGTTCACACCAAAGAACTCATAATTTTAGTATCTCTGTACCAGAAAACACATACTAAAAGGGGCCGACAACATATATGAAAATAACAGGAATAATATTTTATAAATGCATTTAAAATCTCAACATATACTATAGATCAATAAAATAATATGTCGTTTCGTTTTGTAATAATTTCTGATGCTTCAAAATTATTGTAAAACATTTCTATCTATGCTACTGATTTCCAATACGCATGGAAATTGAAAGTAAAATGTGCTGCTACAGGCCATGTGAGTGATATACGTGGTTTCGTTTTGTGTCGAAAATCTTGGAACAAAACTAAAAAACAATGAAATGGTTTCGATTTTGACTACAAAAATGCAAATATTTCATAGTGTGATTCTGCCTGTTGTAAACCAGCGCGCACACACCGAATTCGCATACCCAGCGCCACAGCGAGAATGCAAGTTAGGCCGTCCGCTGTTACATATTTGTATTCACATGCTACGTTATGTAACAGCAACATTTTTACGACCCGGAAAGAACTGTTGGGCTGTATATACCCGTATGCTATATTATGGTATCTAAATATTCTTTAATATTGTTTCTGGTAAAATATTTAACGTAATACGAAAGTATTTTATTTGTTTTGTTTTTTTAGCATTGTGCGTGGTGTTTTTTGAAAAGCCATTTTGTGCCGTTTTGTTCAGCAGCATTTTGGTCGTTCAGGCCACGAGTTATGACTAACGGTGAATGTTTACTATACAAATTAGTTTATGATTAAAATGAAAAAAGTGACCTATCAAATCTTTGTAAAGTAAATTAAATAATAAAGTATTATATAATAAAGTGCCAAAAAAATCGACAAGAAACTTCGTTTTGAAGTCGGAATCTTTGGCAACACTACCTAGTACGCGGCTTCTTCTGAACAGCAAAGTCTTCATTAACTCCGTCTGCCTTTATCTACGCTTTCAAACAAAAATAATAATATTCATAATAATAATAATATTATTATATAATTAAAAAATAAAAAAATAAATATAATAATTTCCGAGTACTAGTTGTAGAAATCCATACGATGTTTATTTACAAGTAATTATGGAATACTTTTTCTCCCTTTAGTACATGCAAAAGTCCCGCTTAGCACGGACGTCTTTTCCTCTTGTCTTGCTTCTGAAGACGCAGAGAATGTCTCACCGGTGTTCGCACGCATGAACATGCAGTTCTCAGCAAGACGCCCCCGCGCTGTCGCGTGACGTGACGGAGCGTGTCGATGGTTGCCAACCGGTCACGCTCTGTCACCTCAGACGTGTAGTCGGCCTGCGCGGCTAGGCGCCGGCGTTCGCCAACGGGTCGCCATCGCCGCCAGACGCGAGAGGCTTCACTCACGCCGGCCGAGACAGCTCAGCGCGACCACACGGCAGTGGTTCCCACTGTGAGAGCCTAGGGTGTGAGTCACAAACACTGGCACTCAGACATTTAATACATAGACTGAAACACGTACGTACGCATGCACTCACGCACACACGCACTCTCTCCCTCTCTCTCTCTCTCTCTCTCTCTCTCTCACACACACACACATACACACATACACACACATCAAAGACACTTACTCGTCACAGACACACACACTCACACTCTTTCCCTCACCCTCTCCCTCTCTCTCCCTCTCTCCCCCTCTCTCCCCCTCTCTCTCCCCCTCTCTCCCACCCTCTCTCTCCCCCTCTCCACCTTCTCTCTCCCCTCTCTCTCACTCCCCCTCTGGCCGCTCTCCTCCCTCTCTCTCCTCCCTCTCTCTCCGCTCTCTCTCCCCTTCTCTCTCCCCCTCTCTCTCCCCCTCTCTCTCCCTGTCTCCCTCTCTCTCCCTCTCCTTCTCCTCTCCCCTCTCTATCCCCCCTCTCTCTCCCCCTCTCTTTCTCTCTCTCTCCCTCTCTCTCCCTCTCTCTGTCTCCCTCTCTTTGTCTATCTCACACTCACACATATACACAACACACTTGTACTTGGGTACCCTACACTACCATACATATCGGGAGACCCGTGAGGGGCATAGAACTTGCCGCTGGCACACCCCTAGGCAGACACGTAGGTGGCAGACACCTAGAGGGTGAAATATTATAAGAATACTTATACATACAGATGAATTGAATATTAATTATATCTAAGGATAATGATGTATTCAGTTCAGTTCCATCAACATCACATTACATCATTGTAATATATAGTTAGCAGACTGCTGCCTCAGATGGGAACATATTACGTGTGTCGTGATCACGTTACTAGCATCGTCCTCGATATGTCTCGCGTGCGCGTAGGCTTGAAAGTGATTTCATATCGCATTAAAAATGGTGCTTCGCGTTATGAAAAAACTGCGCATAGACACTAGCAGCAATTGACATTGGATCATTACAATTATTATGTTGGAGTTAATTGGAATTATATATTTTAATTACGTCACCATTCGCGATGAATGACACCAAGTATTGTAGATTTTTTAATATTTTAAGCTCGTCGATTAAGTAAAATTATTGTGTAGGTGTCAGGAAAGCGCAAAAATGTGGAGGATTGCGAATGGGCATGAAGCGATATTCATTATCTACAACATTATTAAATATAGGACGCCGCAAAAATAAACCACAACTTAACGGGATTTACGCAACCCAGGCGCCCATGCGGTAAATTGTTGGAGTGTAGTAAATATGCGTTATCATTGGTCGCATATCTGTGGAATGTACAAATCAGAAGGGAGGCGCAATATAAAAGTGTTTCTAGATAATATTCAAATAGTTTCGTCCTTATGTTTCCTAAGATGCTAGTAGAGGTTCGTAGTAAGAGATTTAAGAAGGTTGTGGAAAGTCGCAATGCGACAAAAGTTGTTTTAGCAGGACTGCAAGACATACGTTTTAGCTACTATGTGTAATACGAGAAGCGTGCTGAAAGACAGTAATTAATATGAAAAACAGTGTCATTATACTCGAGTTTCGATTGATAAAGTCTAATTTCAAATATTTTACTTTAAGACATATTTCGTACTGATTAACACTTTGTTCCTGTGTTTTATTTTGGGGTTACAAAACTATCGCATTTCTGTCATAAAAGTTTATTAAATATGAATTTAATGACTGAACAAAATGAACCATTCCTCTTCTAACAAATGAAATTTTAAAAAAAACGTGTACAGCATGTTCCTAAAAACCTCGCCAACTTCCACTCCAATGCTGTCTGTAACGAACATTTGCACCCACAAGTTTTATTCCACCTCTTTTATTCTCGTCCTGTCGCCTTAATAATGCAAATGCGTCAACACGATTAGGATAAATTAGTTATTTGTCATAGAAGCTTTGCCGTGTTGTACAAGAGACGTACAAACAAATTCCACTCCCCTTTCCGCGAGACGTGTCGACGATTATTCTCCCCGTGAGCACCGTCCACAAGGAACGTGCTTTGCATCAGGGCCACTGTGGCACATGTGACACGGGCCTTGGATCCTCCGCTAGTTCCAAAAAAAAAATTTTTTTAAAATCTTGTTAATTAGTTTGTCCAGAAGTTATATATTATTTATTTTCAAGTTATACGTAACTTCATGTCTTGAGCTAAATTAATCAGCTCTCAAGTAGTTTTGCTATGCGGAAGAAACTGATGAATTCATTATCGCTGAGAGAGATTTTATGTTGACAATTTAGTTTGGTAGGTATCTTCTGAAAAAAAGTGATCAAATGTTTAAAAAATTATGTAATATTAGCAGTAGAAAATCCGATTTTTAGTAGAGATATGGCCTCTGCTGCCTCTTAATCCGACCCTGCTTCGTATGTAGATCTGATATCCCTGTTAGAGGTGTGCCAGGTTCTCATCAAGACCCTTTTATATTTATTAATAACATTAGTTTAGAAGTCTTGCTTCTGGTCCACTCACTATTTTTCATCAGTTTTAATATTATAATGTTAAAAGGTAATCGGATTTGTCTGCGTTAACATCATAACAAAAATATTCTGTATTCAGGAATAGATTTTAAGAGCTCTCTGATCAATTCATATTTTCAAGGTTTGGCAGGGCCACTGTATTCCTGTACAATGGTTTTCTCGAGTACGTTGTAATGTTTCACGTCAGTATATCTAGTTTTTATTTGTTGTACGTCCGTTTCAAGCTTTTTCTCGTGGCTTTCCTTTCTCACATTTTTCTCCTTTTATATCTCCCTTTTGTAGTCTAAATTAGCTGTTCCTAACCCTTTTCTGTTTCGACCGCTTTTAAAACTATGAATTGCTTAACCGACTACCTTCATTATTTCTCTAATATGCAACATTCAATTTTTTCATAATAAAATAACTGACTTAAAGATAACAATTACGAGAATATTAATCCGGTTTGAAAAAATGGCTAGATTAAAAACAATTGTACTATTTTTATTCGTAAATTCACAAACTTAAAAAAAAATTTTTTCAAAAACAAAATTATAGACTATAATTGCGCTAATTTTTTATTTTGTAAATGTGAATGATGAGACATTCCAAAAGATGAGCAAATTTGTAATGTATTTCTACGTTTCTTAGATTTATAGAAGTTAAAATTATAATAAAATTCATAAATGTTTTTGTAAGCACTGGGATATTGGTTTTTATTATACCAGTCGGTTGTCGGAGCATTTGGCTGCTACCCCAAATCAAACCCTTCATCAACTTCGACCCTATATGAAATGTCATCGACCTCCGGGAAATCGATACCGACCCCGTTGGAACCCATATTCCAAATAATGACAGAACCAAATATTTTAATTTATGAATTCTCATTCGATCTGGATGTATTTATTTCTCCATCCGTTGGTTTTCTTTCAACACAATATGCACCTGCATTCCCGCCAACCGTTTAACAATCCCAGCTCGTATGTAATGCAAGTTTTCTGAGAAATTGTATGGTCAGTGCTGGCGTAGTGTACAGAGTTTAATACGTTTGCTAGCAAAAGATTGTAAATTCCGATACTGGAGAGACTGAGGACCTTAAAGGATAAAATTTACATCCATGCACCAAAGTTAAAATGAGTTATATTGTTTTCAAATTGTTAGTTCACGCAAGTGTCTTCTTTATGTATTATATTATACGTATCGCAAGAACCGTTTTGGTACAAAAGAGCAGTATTTAATAAAACTATCATGAACTTTCATCTCACATAAATATTATTTTCACATAATTCCACATTATTTTTTGTTTCGTTTTTGTGGTCGTCAGTAATAAACATTGCCTTGAAATATTGTTTCGTAAACATTTTTTGGTTACGTAAACGTGGATACATTAAAATGTTTGGGAAGTGGATAAAATTTCATACACCGATTGAACAGCAAAAACGCCATCTGCCGGTCTTCTCTTGGCTGGTGGTTATGTGGAATCTCTTCCGCGCGCTCGCTTTCAAGGAAACATTTTCTCTTGTCGCACGCATTTCCGCGAAGTCGCCGCGGCCGACATCAGCGCAGAAAGTGGGCGTGTCGGGTCGGCCGTCTCCCACGGGGCCTCCGCGCTGCCAACTCTGCTGCTGTTGCAGCCGCCACCGCCTCCGCCGCTTCAAGCGCAGTCCAGGGAAATCTGCGGCGTTGGGCGGCACGGCAGCGCGGGAGACCTGCACCGGGAGGGCGGACCGCAGAGCGAGCCCCCGCCCCCGCCCCCGCCCCCGCAGCCGTCCGCCTGCCCTTCCGCTCCTCGCCCGAGACCCAAATTCCGGCGGCGCGTTCGGCTCAATCGAATGCGGCTTCCCGGAGAAAGGCGGAAGAGCTGTCCGCCCCCGTTGCTATCTCTCACCGACCCCCACGGCCCGGCCCGCCGGATGGCCGCACGCCGCCTCTGCCGACCTCCACTTTCCGCGGCCTCGCCGATGTACTTACTCCGCCTTCCTCCGACCAGCCGAACACCTTCAACCTACCTAGCTCGCTATCGGTTCCGACTGCCGCCTGCCGCCGCTGCCCAGCACGGGACACCCACACCGGCCCGCAGTCCCACGCCAACGTGTCTCCCCACCGCCGCCCCCATCCTCCGTGCACCCTCCATTGGCTCTCACCCACGCCGTGACGTCCGCCTGCGTGTCCCACGCTTGCTGTCGTCACTTCCAACAACGGAATTCTGCAGCCGTGTCCGGCCGCCTTGCGGCAGCTGCCCTCTCCGCGCACCTCTGTGGCGGCGCGCCTGGGGAGGCGCTGTCTGAGCTGTGACGGTCAGGGACGGATCGAAGTTTTTAGACACACCCGGGGACGGGGAGTCCACACACCTGCCCCACTCGGCCGCCTGTGAGGATGGCCGTCGGTCAGCTCTGACTTGCTGTTTCTGTCACTTCAAGGTGATTTCTGTTGTCGAATCGCACTGTTGAAAGCGTGTTAATTATTTCTCTCTTGCTCTGGACGTCTGTTGACTAAACTATTACTCTTACTTTTAATTACAATACGTGTATCAGGTATGATTATCGCATACTTCTAATGGTCCTCACATTTTACTTGTTAACGCATAGAGTATGAAGATAACTCCGTGGGAATCAAATTCTGATTCCAATACAATTAAAGAACTCAGCAATAGAGAGTCCTATGTCATATTTTCGACAAAAATAACTTCTAACATACTCGCCATATCGAATATTACATTTTGTGTGAGTATTGTGATGTAAATAATGACGCTCTATTACAGAGATATTTCTGCTTCACTCTGTGACAAGAATTGTCAGATTGAACCCTTTATCTTATTTATCAGAATGTACTCGATGTGGCACTTTTGCCATGATTGCCATTATCTAGAGGCAAGCCTTTCAATAATGCGTTCTTTGTTTCGTAACTACCTTAGAATTCAACGCCTGGCTGCGCTATTTCTACAACTCGCCACGTGTTGTGGTGGCATCTTAAAGTGCTTGGTATTTTTCACGCATCCTCCGTACCTAAATTCCTTTTTTTTCTGAATTTTCCTGAGCTCCGTTCTCTCTACATCCTCTACTTTTTTTAGCCCGTTCAACCCTGTATAGCCGCTTTTCTGGGCCCAAAGCAGCGCGCTCTATGCGCGTTCTAGTAATCCATCCGTCCCCCTCCACCCCTCCCCCTCCACCATCCCACTACCCTCGCGCCCATCGGGCCTTCTCCGGGCGCGGCCGGCCCGGCGCGAAACATTAGAATTACAAAGAACGCGGAGCCCCCGCTGCATTTAAATTATGAGGTAAAATGATATTCAAAGGAAGCCGCGACCGCGCGTCGGCCTCGCGTTACCCGCGCCCCAATGGAACTCGTCAGATTGCGTTGCCATCGCCATCCTCTGCTTCAGCATTCTTCGTGTAGGCACCAGCGCCAACGCCACCATCCGCCCTTGCGGACCAGCGGGCACCAGCGCCGTGGTCATTCTGTGACGCACCATTGTCCGGAAGCTATCCTCTTCCATAGCGTCCTCCACATATGATTATTCACTGTATTTAGTTTTATTTATTGTTAAAAAATTAGATTTACCTTACTATATGACTTGGTGCAGAAACCACTTATATCCTTTTAAACAAATTTTGAGATATGACCACACGATATTATATATAGACTCGACTGATATTCAAATTTATGTCCACCGCGAACTCTGGCTAAATTTTTTATTGGATGCAGTATCGGGTGTAAAGTAATTCATGTTTTTCCTTCTGATAAATCGTGGGGAGCTTACATGTGGGGGTTCTAAATCCAGCAATGTATATGTCAACACTGTATTTGGTCTAGATTACTAATTTGCAAAGCGCGGATAGAGTAAAAGGAAACAGTGCAGCCTCCTGTCATGTGAGAAGTGTGTGGTTTTGTTACATACTCAGGAATTATGGAAAACTCAAAAAACAATGAAATAGTTTGTTTTCACTGCAAAATGTAACGATTTGAACATTTTAATCTGCCTATTTTCATATTGCGGCACTACTTACGACCCACCGAACGTCATGTGGAAGCAATGCTTAAAGGAAGAGGGAGACCACTATTAATTATTTGCTATTCACATGTTGCGGCTTAGTGTTGGAAAAACTCTGTGGTGTGGTTTTGTTCAGCAGCATTTATGCTGATGCAGTTGTCTAATCTATACCATCAGCTATCGTGTCATTTGTAAAAGTTAAATTTTTTATTACTCAATACCTCTTGCCCTGATATTCAGTCGCACATGTAGTTAACAATCTGTTTTTGACTTTTTGCCATTTGTAGAATATCTTCCTAAAGAGTTAACTAGAATGTGAAATAAATTCGTTTTATAACATCCACAGTCGTCAAGGACCTTTCATCATTCGCTCTGCCTCTCGTTTGTCCGCGTCCTTTCCCTGTGCACAGGCTTTGCCCCTGCTTCTGTTCATTGCAACCACCAACATCACGTGATGTACAATTTCCACCGCGGCTTCAATCATCTTCTCTCTACTTCATTTTAACCGTTCACATTTTTCTTCCACGCGATCAGGAATAGGTGGCCTCTTCGACTAATAGGAGTTCACTTGCATCTGCCTGGGATTCAGTACAACAATACGAAACATTCCCCTAAATTTATCACCTTCAGTATCACAACCATAAATGTAATTATTTTATTTCTATTGAATATCGTCAGTGTCGGCACGAGAATTTAATCCACACCGCATCGGCTAATGTTTGCACCACGTTTAAATACGCTTGGGCCTTCGGCTGCTCTAAACTAATTTTACGGATAATGTATGCATAATTGCATAATGCTGATGTGTTTTGAATTAATATGTACGCATTAAATATTCAATCACGGGCTGTGGATATTAAAATCCCTCTAGCAACATTTTAAATGAAGGCGGAAAATAGATTTTTTTCTACATTCCTTTAATTCGCTTTCCCTTTTAGTGCGGTTTATGCTCGCATTAATTATGGAATAATGAACTTCCTCGAAACGTTTTGAATAAACAAACTCTATTTTGTAGTTTGCGTCTTATTCTTACCATGCTAGAAAAGACAACAAAAAGATCTGTATAATTAAAACACATTCAGAAATTAAAGACGGAAAAGGAATCAATTATCTTTCAGAATTATATATTGAAGAGAATATCGAGTTTCCTAAGGACCTGTCTTTGTTTAATGTAATGAAGTGGTGTATCTCGTCGGCTTTGCAGCCACAGAAGCGTACAACACTCGAAGATTAGAAACCGGCTCGACCCTCTCTTCCAGTCGGCTGGTCAAGAACTAACCGCTCGAGCTGTTAAAACCCACTTATCCGTTCTCAGTTCAAACCGGCTCTCGGAATTCGTTCGTATCGGTCTTATTTAATTTATGATACTTGGCGGCGCCGTCGTCTGGGTGTGTATCTCCTCCGTGTGCCTTGTGCGAAAGATGGGATTGTGGTATTCATCTTCATTATCGTAATGAGAAAGAATAACTGCTCGCGTACTTCGGCTCATCCGGCTGTCCATCTGCGGAGCCGCGCCAATGAAGAGCATTCCCGGGCGCCGCTCTGCAGGGAGAGACAAAGCTGAATCCAAATGGAAAGGGTTGTGTAGGAGGGGAGGGTAATGGTTCGCAATGGAAAGATAGAACTTGCAGGAAGAAACGAGTCAAGTGATCAGTCGATGTAGCTGTTGACGAGAGAAGAGAGGTATTTAATATTGATATACAAAATTATTATTGGAAATTTTTATTTTAAAATAAGCGTTTACATGAAAATTAAGCACGAGAGTATGAAAGTAACAAAAGCAGAAAATCTCACAGAACGATGTCAGCGATAAATATCAATGATATGCTCATGTTGAATTAAAAAGAAGAGAAGTATCAAGAGGATATTAAAGAGAACAGTTAACGTTTGAAAGTTATATTCATAATAGTTTGTGACGACTTCAGTGAAATAAACGAAACACTTTAACGACGTGGAGTTGGTCTAGAAAGAGGTTTCGGAGCCTCTAAATGTTAAAAGAGAGAAGAAAAGAGGATGGGGAAAGGCCGATGAACCCAGGGAGAATTTACACGGCACGGAAGCAACACCGGTGAAGCAGAGGGCGCTGTGGGGGAGTCGGAGTTGAAGGAGGAGAAGGGAGGATGGAGTGGTGGGGGGGGGGGTGCGTCGCCCCTCCGGCGATAAATATCTCTCGCGCGGAGGAATAAATCAGGCCCGAGCACTCGCAACAAGTTAATTATCTTCGGATTTTCTTTCGGGCCAAGCGGATCGTGTAAATTATCCCCGGAGCGCATCGTGTAATATCTCGCATTCAGACGGAGAAGCACCGCGACGGATCCCTTTTGTACAAAGACGCAGTTGTCTTCGCGCAGACTGCTCGCCGTCTCGCCTGCCCGCCCGCTAACTGAATCGCCCGGACGCCCACTCACCTGCCAACCCACTTGCCTGACGTCCCTCCCGTGTGCTTGGGGACTGTCCATAAATTACGTAACGCAAATTTGAAGTATTTTGAATACCTCCTCTTCCCTCTGTAACGCACAGTAACGCACGATTGAACTCCCTCACATAATAATTACGTAACGCTTGTGAAAACCACCCCCTATGTAAATGTAAGAAGTGAAACTAAATTATAATTGAGTAAAAAATGTCCTCATTTCAGTCATTCAGTAACAACTTCTAATAACTTTAAATACTTTTGTTTTAGAACAAATTTGTTAGATATTATTGTATTGTTTTAGTGTGACAAACACAAAGTATTTCAACACATGTAAAAAAAATGTTAAAATTTACAATGTTACATAACCCTAAAGGAATATCCCTACCCCTATGAAACGCAGCGTAATGCTGCCTCAATCCCCCCTCTTTAGCGTTACGTAATTTATGGACGGCCCCTTGCCCACACGCCGCTCCCGGCCAGCTACTTTAACGCTCATACCTTGGCCGACTTCTTAAACACATGTCAGTCCTCTTATCTGTCTGGTAGCACGGTTACTAATCTGATCGCTAGCCTGCCCACTCCCTGGGACGCCCCTCGCCTGATGAGTGGGTAACATCCCACCAGCCGCCCATTTTCCCCACGTAACAAAAGCTATTTCACCCACCCTCCTGCCAGCCCGCTCTCCCGCCACCTGGTGCAATAACGCCTTCTCTTTAACCCACCCATTCGCTAACTGACTCATTCGCTAGCTTGTCTTCCTTACCATTGTTCCCGCCACTCGCTTTCCTTCTCCTTCCACTCTTCTCTCTCTCTCTCTCTCTCCTCTCCTCTCTATATATATATATATATATATATCCTCTCTTTTTACATCCTACACCTCGGTCTCCCTTCTCTATCTTTTTCTCTTTATCTCCCACTCTTTCTCTCTTTCTCTCTCTTTCACTCTATTTCTCTATCTCTCCCTCTTCCTCCTTCCTAGTGCCCGCCTTTTTCCCCGCGCGTCGTTAACGAGTAAGCGAAAACTCGTGCCCGAAATTCACGCGTTATTAGATTTGAATGAAGTCCAAATAGTGATTGATGATTCTTCGGCGTAACTCTGGCGCGCTCCGCGAGGTGCGCTGGCGACGCTGACGGCGCGCGGCGCGGTGCGAGACGAAGAGTGGGACTGGCAGGAGGGGAGAAGGAGATGGGGGCGTCGGGGCGGCCCCTCCTCGCCACGGGCGGCGCTGGTGGGGAGAGACTTAACCCCCACCCCTCGAATATTTTCGAGTTCCAGTAGTTTTATTCTGACGGAATGACTCGCATATCGTCTTAGTCAAGCACCGTCTGATTCAGTTGTTGGCCTGCAATGTTTGTGTCATTCCATTTTGTTCATCTACATACCGTTTGAACCGTATAATATCGATGATCGCGATCGTTAAATTACCTCGACCCCAATGCAATACCGTAACTCAGTAGGTTAGAGCATCGGGCCTGATAGTAATGGTCCCGGACACGGATCCCGTCGAAATAAAATATTTACACTTCGTGACAATCCATTTTTACCATACGTGAGACTTGAACTCACAGCCTTCAGCTTGGCCGCTGCTCAAGGTCCGTGTGTATGTTCCCAGCTTGGTCCTTGCCACCGCAACGGCCTCCAAAGTCTCCTCGCCTTCTTCCAGCGGTTTCTTCGCTTGCATTCCGCCCCAGCGCGACCGTGGCTGGCTGCGCTGCCCGCGCCGCACAAGCGCCTCGTTGCCGGCCGCCGCCCCCGCCACCGCCGCTCGCAGACGCCCATTGTGCGCCTTCTAATGCGATTTGGCCGCACATGATTGTCGCCTTCGGAGGAACTCGCGTTGCCTCGCGCCGCCCCCCTCTCTTTCTCCCCCTCTCTTCGCCTTCTTCCTCCTCCACCGCTCCGTCTTCTTCTTCTTCTTCTTCTTCTTCTTCTTCTTCTTCTTCGTCTCCCGCCGTCTGCTTCGCGTGCCTCCAGCTCGCGTCGGCTTGGGAGTTTGTTATTCGTGATCGAGCGACGCTTCATAAATAGGCTCCATCCCGGAGGCGGTAAAACTTTGGCGTCTGCTCCCACGCGTTCGGGTCGCGGGGGGGGAGGAGCTGCGTGGCTCTGCGCCTCCTGCGGGAGGCGGCGGGATGTTCCCGAAGGAGCGAAATCAATTTCCCTCGTAGTAGACTCCTCTCCCCCCCCCACCTCTCCGTCGTTCCCGGTTCGAGGGGTATCTGATTGAATTTCGGGCGCTCCCCGTAATTTTTTCCGTTAAATTCTTTTAATCACGTGCGGATTCCCGCACGACCGCACCGCCGCCGTCGCGGGCGCCTCAAACCCAATTAATTCGCCTCTCTTTGCGAAGAGCGCGTGGCACTAGGGTCTGCGTGCGCTAATACGACACACGTTGAGAGCCCGCACTGACCGCTCCCTCACACACTTGTGGAGAGAGTGTGTGTGTGTGTGTGTGAGAGAGAGAGAGAGAGAGAGAGAACAGGATAGAGAGAGCGGGAGGACAGAGAGAACGAGAGATGGGTTAGAGAGAGCGAGGGGCTAGACAGAGCTAAGGAGCTAGAGAGAACAAGGGGGCTAGAGTGAGCGAGGGGGCTAGAGAGAGAGCGAAAGGGCTAGAGAGGGAGAGCGAGGGGGCGAGAGAGAGAGAGAGAGAAGGGGCTAGAGAGGGAGAGCGAGGGGGCTAGAGAGGGAGAGCGAGGGGGCTAGAGAGGGAGAGCGAGGGGGCTAGAGAGAGAGAGCGAAGGGACTAGCAGAGAGACGAGGAGCTAGAGAGAAGGGGGAAGGGGCGTAGAGGACGAGGGCGGCTTAGAGAGAGCGAGGGCGCTAGAAAAGTAACGAGGGGCAGAGAGGAGGAGGGCGAGAGAGAAGCGAGGGCGAGAGAGAGAGAGAGAAGGGGCTAGAGAGAAGGAGAGCAGAGGGGGCTAGAGAGGGAGAGCGAGGGGCTAGAGAGGGAGGAGCGAGGGGGCTAGAAGGGAGGCGAGCAGAGAGAGGAGCGAGGGGGCTAGAGAAAGAGAGCGAAGGGACTAGAGAGAGAGCGAAGGGGCTAGAGAGAGAGCGAGGGGATAGGAGAGAGTAAGGGGCTAGAAAGAGAGCGAGGGGGCTAGGAGGAGGAGAGCGAGGGGCGAGAGAGAGAAGAGAGAGAGAGAGAGAGAAGGGCTAGAGAGGAGAGCGAGGGGGCTAGAAGAGGGAGAGCGAGGGGGCTAGAAAGAGGAGAGCGAGGGGGGTGGCCTAGAGAGAGGGAGCGAGGGCTAGAGAAAGAGAGCAGAGAGATGAGAGAGAGAGCGAAGGTAGAGAGAGAGCGAGGGGGATAGAGAGAGTAAGGGGGCTAGAAAGAGAGCGAGGGGCTAGAGAGAGGAGAGCGAGGCAGAAAGAAAAGGAGAGGGGGCTAGAGAGAGACGAGGCAGGAGGGGGCAGGGGGCAAGAGGGAAGGGGTTGAAAAGGACAGGAAAGAAAGAGAGAGATAGAAGAGAAGCAGGGTGAAGAGAGCCGAGGGGATAGCAGAAGTAAGGCAGAGCGAGGGGGCTAGAAGAGGGAAGCAGGAAGAGGAGAGCGAGGCAGAAGGAGAGCTGGCAGAGAGAGGAGGTAGAGAGGAGAGAGAGAGAGAGAGAGAGATGAGCGAAGGAGGAGGCGAGGGTAGAGAGACGAGGGCTGAAGGAAGAGTTGGAGTAGGAATCGCGAACGAGTCGTACGGGGGACAGAGTTGAACGCCGGAATCGGAGAACGAGAGAACGAGCGCGTGCGCATAGAGAGAGAGCAAGGGAGCGGCAGGGAGCAAGGGTGAGAGGCGAACGAGATGCGCGCGAGGGAGAGCGTCAGCTACGGAGTATAGACCGAGCTGAGGGGAGAGGCGATGAGGGAAAGAACGTACGCCCGCCCGCGCTGTTGTGGTGCCAAACAAACCCTGAATGCACCTGATTTCATTTATTAACTGTGGCTCTCCGCGGGCGGGGTGTCGGTTGCGTGGAGGGTGGGTGGCCAAGGCAGCGTTTGCCAGAGGCAACAGAGGCGGTGATGCAAATGATGATGGTCGTGCGGAAGAGGGGACGCTTCTTTGAGGGCGTCATTGTGACGGACACTCGCAAGAGAGGAGGGCGTAATGAGTGCAAATGTTCGTGGACAAGGGGAGGTTGCCAAACTGTGTTCGCACTTCTGCTGAAATTGTTACGGGGGAAAAAGAGTGTTATATAAATTTATAACATCATTTACCAACTGATTTAACGTTTGTGAATTCTGGTTCTTAACACGTGTAATGTGTAAATGTCTGCAGTGACCATTATTATTATTTGTTACTAATAAAATCCTTCAAACCAAAGTGCGTTCCTATGGAATTAAAAATGTATTCAGTTTTTATGACTACACTTCTATAGTGGGCATTTATCTGTATATTTAGTGGGTTAGTACGCAAGAAACGAAGAAAACCACTCTCAAAGGTTTTATTTAATGTCCAGTTTATTTAGTAAATTAAACACAATTTATAATCAGACTACGCCTCATTTCTTGCAACTAGTATTTCTCAGACTTAAAAACCCACGGCATGACTGATAAGCTCACCGTTCCGTGTGACGAGCAATTCAAATGCCACGGTTGACTACGATTTGGCAGCCGGACAGAGCTTGAGAGTTTAATTCCTCGAGAAATTTTAGGTCGATGTCCATTTTAACCGTTAAATCTTACTCGTGGCTGGTTCGATGCGAAATCATATAGCAACTTTTATTTTCTGAAACTGCAACATCTGATGTCATTTGACAGATTTCATCTGTGAAACACATTCCATATGCGAAGTCTTGGCTAAGAATGGTTGATTCTTATCATTTGGATTATTCAGAAAACGAAAGAAAATATTTTAATGTATGTGAATTACGTTGATTTTTGGTAAAAAAAAATCGAAATGGCTGACCATGTAGCCCATGTCGGGAGTGTCCAAACGATCTGGTCTTCAGAACTCGACTAACGGACAACAACAACAGCAACAACAACATCAACATCAACAGCATCAACAAAAACAAACAGTAAGAGCAACAACAGTCACAGCAGCAACAACAGTAAGAGCAGCAACAACAGTAAGAGCAGCAACAACAGTAAGAGCAGCAACAACAGTAAGAGCAGCAATAGCAGTGACAACAGTAACAACAGCAACAACGGTAACAGCAGCAACAACAGTAACAGCAACAACATAATTTTAGTCCGGCGCGAGTCACATTCAATGCACTCGTTGTATGTTGCTGGGAGTACGGGTTACTAGCTCACCTCTCCCAATGCAGCCCGGTTCGTATACTTTAGGAGAGTTGCGCGGCGCGTTCTGCCAGCGGGCGGCTTGTGTTTCGCGTTGCACGGCGCATCCGCGGCGCGTCAGCTGAGCGCCGCGTCGCGACGCCATGCATATGCAGCGGCGCCTGTCGGGGCGGTCCGGGGCGCGCCGGGGCGGGCCGTGGCGTCGCGAGGAGCGACGCTCCCTCTAATTGGTTGACAATGAGCGCCCGCCCACCCGCCGCGCTGATACGCGAATTATATGGAAATCTATTTTGGAGCGGCGCGGCGCTCCGCGTCATTTGAATGTTTCACGTGGCCGTGACGGGCCCTCGCCCTGGCAATGTCCCGTTGCAGCTGCTCCTGCCACCCTCCCCCCGACCCCTCCCCCGCCATCCCCGCTACCGGCGCAGCTTCCGCAGCCCTCCCCGCTACCATCTACATGCTCTCTTTCGGTTTGATGCCGTTGTCTAAAAACGCTCAGAGGCAGCATTTCAGAGGTGTCTGCAGCAAGCCTACCAAGTGGTCTTGGGGTTGAAGTGTCGTCGGGGGCGAATTTTCGACACTAGCTAAATAGCTTCGTCGAATTCAGTCACTGTCTGGAGGAGAATTGTAGCGACCGGCTGTTCTGATCGGTAGTTTTCCGTTCCTTCTTCAATCAACACCACGTGAATGTCGGCCTAACAAACAGGCCACGGACCGCGCGCGATCATTCCTTCATCGCCGTTCACTCTGCTTCCCTCACATCTACGTATGCACTATTGTACCAAAATGTCAAGTGACCAGTCCGGAGCGTAGAGATTGTCGGGACTGGGGCGGTTCTCCACTAAGGGCGATACCTATAGGTAGAAAACCCCGCAAGTCGACGTATAGATCGGCGCGGGATCTCTCTTCCCAGTACATTTCCATCGCCCGCATTTTAACATTTACGTCTCTAATGGGACCAATGAATAGAAGTGGACACGTCCGTGGAAATCCAACAATTATTGATGCCGTTAAAGTTTCAATGTTGCTGCAGAATCTGTATAGTGTTTTCTCCATATGCCATATCACCTTCCTATGCCAGAATAATACTTACGATGGGGATTGATCGCTTTCTATTAATGAGTATAGGCGAAGAAATCTTCATGGCCCTTTTACTGACAGTTGACCACGGCGGTTTTTCATCTCTGATCAACATTTGTAGTACTGTCATTACATTATCTTTGATGTTTGTTTTTGCGCCATTACTCCGACCGCCTCTGCGTTTATTTTCTTTTCTTCTCCGTTGTCCCTATTGTTCCAACCATCTGTGAAATAAAATATAAACAGTTGAGCCGCCGGATTGTACACTGTGCATGTCACTTAAGGTTCCCTATCCCGATTTCCAATGCCATAGATGTCTGCGAAGTTGTGAAGAATCTGATTGGAGGGCATTAATATGTTGAAGTAGTTGTATGTGATGAATAAAAAACTCCTATCATAGTTTTAGTTTTTCTGTGACCTGGAATTTTTCTGATTTCTTTCGGAATGAAATCTATCGGTTGATGTGAGATTTTTTTTGTCTCAGAAACATAACATATTTTATCCATTACAATAGATTCAGTAACAGGCGATCATCTACTAGCAAAACTGAGCGGTTTCTGATTCCCGTTCGGCGTATTTTAAACCATCTGGAATGGTAAAGTTGCGGACACGTTCTACACGGAAGTACACTTTCCCTTCTCATATCTCACAATCTCGGAGGGTGCTTCTAACAGCCAGTGACATCCCACATCAACGTTCTAGTTATGAGTTTCAAAATAAGAAAAGAAGGACTGCTTAAATCTCCTTTCTTTTTAACTCGCGATCTCCTCCTGCCGATCATATCGCACTTTAAACTTTGTTCCCCGCCGCGTTTGCTCGCGTTTCTTTGTACCTTGTTACGATCGACGCCACTATCTGCTAACGATCGTCACATCGCGTCCAACAAATTCCCGACGGACAGCGGCGTCGTTCGAGTAAATTACGAGGCGGCTATAAATGTATTTTGAGACTACAGTGTCACTTTCCTTAAGTTTCTTTTTCGTTCGGAAATGATTTATAGCCTTCCTCATGACACTCATTTTCCCTCGTATACTTCCTCAGGCGGCCCTCCCGTGCGCCCTACGGAGGCTTCTTTTCTCCCGCGTCGTTTTGCTGCTACCTCTTCCCCCTCCTTCTCCTCCCCCTGCTCCTCAACGTGCCTGCATCCTCCAGCGTGGGTCGTTCCCCCATCCGCGGCGTTATCTTTCTTAGGAGAGGTGGAATAATAGATGTAACGTGCGTTCCGCGATATATGAACGCGGCTTCCCCTCCCGCTTTCCAGCGCAGGGTTCGCCGCGCTCACTCCCCCGCTCGCCGCTTGGCGGCGCCACGGGCGTCCTTGCACGCACCCCCTCGCCGGAGCGGCTTCTCATCCTCCGGCCTCCATCTTTGTAATTCAGCCTCTGCGCTGCGACTTCGCGGACGTGCTTCGGAACGTAATGAAATCAAACAGGAATAGATGGGAGAAGAACAAGACCTGGGGTGCCGGGGCGCGACGGTGGAGGGGGCAGGGGGGGCGGAAGATGGAGACGGAGACGAAGGAGGATGGGGGGGATGAGGATGGCTCAAGGAGGCGGAGGACTACGAGGAGGAGGAGGAGGAGGAGGAGGAGGAGGAGATGGGGGAGGTGACGACGACGGCTTGCACGAGGAGGGGAAGAGGTGGAGCAACAGCAGACTCGAGTTCTTGCGAAAGGCAAATTAAGTGCTTTTGAATTTTCTTTTTCTTTTTTTTTAAGGGAGAGCGGTGTGCTACCGTGTGGTGTCGGGGGAGAAATTAGAAGTGAGGATGAAGGAAAAGGTCTAGAGATGATGGAATCCTTTTCCTTTTCATCTCTTTTCCGTACTTCCACGCAGCAAGAGAGTTTTTTTCACCTTTCGTGGTCTGTCCGTCGGCAACGACTTAACGTTGTGTTCGCTGAGTTCGTCTCGTAATCAAACCGGCGCTCGTAAATTTAGAATAACTTCACGGCGTTCGTTTAGAACACATTTATCTAATCGTTGTATTCTGGATTATATTTAAGGCAAAGCTGATTGTGTCTGTAAATTTGTACCAGCAACACCGCACCAGCCGATTGTGCGTGAACAGAGATAGTATGTTCTTAAAAAATTGTCAAGCGTTGCTCAATATGTCACAATGCACAATGCAGTCAACAACGCTATCAACATATTCGATTAGTAGTATGGGTTAGGGGTCATCTTTTGGATTGTACTATTACTGTATACGAGACTTGAAAGAAAATAACATTTTATGCATTCCTTTCTACATTGTTTCTGGAACCATATTTTGTGCAGTTGTATCTTAAAGAGGGTATGTTCAAAGGAAAACCAGTTAACGTTTGACTACTGAAACCATTATTTGTTCAACACAGGCATATATGCATGATATACATGCGTAAAGCAGACGTAAATGCGTAATATACAAGCGTGATATACAGTAATTTTTGTCAGAATTTGTCGAAGCCATTGGAGACATGCCGCTTTAAGCGTGAACTATTGGAACAGAATTAAGACAATGGCAATGCTGCCTCTGAGCTAACTCGGCCCGTCGTTGCAACTAAAATGGCGGCCATTTGCGAGCAGCGCGGCGCTGCCTCCGTCCTCCGTCCTCGGCGTGGGACGCTCCTCTGAGGACGCGTGGGCGCGAGGACTGCCATTGGCCCGCGGGTTGTCCTCCCCGCACGAGTCGTCAGAATTCGATTACACTCGCGCGTCATACATGCTCCGCGCCTCGCCCTCACCTCACCTCGCCGTCGCCTCGCTTGCTACGTCGCGGCGCGGCGGTAGAATTCTGCGCCCACGAGTTTGAATGACATTCGGAAAAGGCGGAATGTCAGTTCTTGCCCTAATGAGGGTTCGTTTTACCCGCAAATTAGTAATTTACTTGCAAAAGAGTAATTTTGTAAATATTTGTGCAAGGATATTCAATAAATTACCTTATGCTTTGTTTCGATACGAATTTTGTTCTTGTCATTCCTTAAATATATAATAGAGTAATTTTGTTCGCGTACTAAAGCCCTACGTCGATTTTCCAAAAACGTGATTTATTTCTTTGAGTCTGAACTTGATAATGAAGTACCACACTCTTAAGAGAAGGGAAAGTAGTGTTTAGAAACGTATCTACGGGTAAATTTCATATCTATTATCTATTGGTTCGTGAATGTACATTTAGATAATTCTACGTTTAACGTTCATTAAAACAGATTTTCTTCTGAGAATTCCAAGGTGTTGGGAAACCTATCTTAGTCCCATAAACAACGGGGGGTGCCGATAGGTGTTCAGGAATTCTGTTTGATAGTTGAAATGACTCACTCTTCGAGACAACTATTGCTTTCTAGGTCTTTGGTACGCACTGAAGAAATAATTCCCACAGGCTCCTCATAAGAATAAGCTCTTTAAAAATAAGATCGTCAATTCTTTCCTCGTCCCCTTCGGGCGCGCAAAGACTGAGAGACGGCAGTTAGCATTTGGATGCTACAAAACCCAATGTAGATCGTCTCCCCATTACTTGGGTGGGGCCTCTCCACCATCTGGAAACAAAACATTATGCGTGCAGAAAATATGAGGAAAAGCTTTATCATGTGCTCTGTGTTCTCTGAAGCAATGCTTAAAATATATAACTTCTTCCTGAATGCTATTTATCCATTGCGACATAATTTGGGATATGAATACTCACATTCTCTCACTCACTCTCACTCTCACTCTCACTCTCACTCTCACTCTCACTCTCACTCTCGCTCGCTCACTCACCAAGTTTCCTATTCGAGTCAGGAACACGTTTCGCCATTTTGTACAAGGAAGCACCGTCTTCTGCTGCTAGGTCTTAATTGATCGATTGCGACGCCTTCTCCTTGATAATAAAACATAATTCCTTCATTACCTCTCGTGTCTTTCTTCCTGTCAAGGACATCAGAGTTCCTGAGCTCATTCAATTAAACTTGTAGGCGCTGCTCATTATCACTTCACGTCCTTCTCAGTTCTGGAAATTGTTGAAAGCGTGGTTGAGTAATTCCTTTTGTGACGATTTTAGCTACATTTTGTCTGTTATCCTTTGGATTAGTAATATTTTTTTAAAAATTGTTTTACTAATTTTAATCAGTGGCATTTATTTTAATGAATAACTGATAGACGTCATTTCATGCAAATCCCATTACTTTGTGTTTCAATTAAAATGTTTATTCCAAGTTACGTTTGTGCTTAAATCTGAAAACTGTGTACTACTTTGGGCTTAACGTAGCAAACCAATTGCAACCAGGCCTTAAAAAAATGCGTATTTGGTCTATCCTTTTTATGACCTTTGAGTCTACTACAAATGTATCTTCTTTCTAGCCAATAATCTATCATTATTGATTGTTACACTCAAAATATTCTAATGCCACATAAATATTGAAGAGCGTATAGTACTGGTTATGTCAGTATGCCAATTAAAGTATCAACAAATGTAATCGTAATATCGTAAATATCACTTCGTCGCGAACGAAAGTTGCGCCCCTCCGCCCCCGCCTGTTTACTTGGATAGCAGAATCTCACATCTTGAGTCCACTCAATGTTTATATCGAAATTATTATGACGTCCGTGAACACAGAACCGAAATTCTAGAGCAGCTACAAGTAGGCCTCTGCATTTTTTTTGCGCTGGTTTTAATTTTATATAATTATTTAATTAGTTAGATACAGGTTTGAATGTATATTACATATATGGACAAACATTTTCTTGGATTATCAATTTTATGTTCATCTATTAATTCAAAAGAATTAGTTGTCGCACCTAATACGCTATTATTGGTAATATTATGTAATCGTTAGTAATACGAGAAAGTACGTGCTGTTGAAGCACTAGTTGTAATTTCAAGTAGAGCTGTTAGAATAAGCTCTTTTTATATTTCACATTGAAGACATCTTATTGTATTAAGAAAGAGAATATCAAATAGATATTATTATATGAATTAAATTGAAGAAATATTCACAAATAATTGACGGTAAATTACAGTACTATTTTTAACAATAGTTTTGTGCATTTCTAATTTCACTATAAAATATTAGCCATTCGTTCAAACAAAAGAAGCCCATTGGAAGTTATTTTCTTCGCTCAGGGGGCGATGTTGGCAGAATAGGAAGCCCTCCATGTATCTGTCGGCTTTCTGGCGGCCGAGGTTGAGCAAGAGGAGCGAAGCGGTGGCAGGTTGTAGAGGGCGGGGGCGCGGAAGCACCGTTTTACCGCCTGCGCTGAGCAGTAAGCCTGGCTGCGGGAGTCTCGCCGCCCGCCCCTCTTCCTCCCCGCCTGGCCGTCATCGGGCGACCTTCGCAGAGGCCGGCAGCTAATAAGGCATCATGGACCCTGCAGGCGCCCTCGGGCCGCCCGATAAGGCGCCGCCTTGGCCTTCGCCCCCAACCCCCCACCCCCACCCCCTCCTCGTCACCACCAAAGGCGTCTCGCTCCTAGATGCAGACCGGCGGAGGAAGCTCAGGGCAACAACTGTGTCTACTGCAGGGGGCTGGGAGGTCTTCTGTTTCAAGAGTTCCGTCGCTGGCGGAATTTTCCGACACTAGCTGCATCGCTACATAGAATTCAGACGCCGCGCTGCCCGGATGAGATTTCTAGATTTGGTTACTCAGATAGGTAGTTACCCTTTGTTTCTCCCATCAATACCAGGCGAATGCTGGGACTTTAACAAAACAGGCTGCGGTCCGCAGGACTCTTTCCGGTTCATTTCTTGTCTCCTCTCTCCCTTTAACTAAGGCGAGGCCAGTAAGAACCAGAACAGACCAGCTCGAATTCGCCTTTTGTTGATCGAAGAAACCACGCAAACTATTGATCAGCGCTGGAATTCTACGTACCTATCTAGTTAATGTGTAAAATCTGCCACCGTGACGTGTCGAATCCCAGACCCGTCCGGTCAGAATCTCCGCCGTGATTCCGGTCGTATCCTCTGAGCCAGCTCAGCCAGAGCCGTAGAGTTGGTCGGAGAGGGGTGCGCCTGCCGGGGCGATGTGCGTCGAGGACTTGTTGCCGCAACTTGCGCGGACGTGAGCACACCCGCCTCCCGGGCGCGCCCCGCCCCTGGCGGACGGGCGCCGCAACTTCGCAGTGGATCTTGAAGTGGCCCAGACTCCCCATACACACACACACACACACACACACACACACACACACACACACACACGCACGCACGCACGCACGCACGCACGCACGCACGCGCAAAGCGCGCTCCAGCTGCCCACGCCGTCTCTCGCACTCTCACGAAGGGGGCGTGGTTCGGGACGGGGCGATATTTTCGATATTATAGCATCGATGCTTTTATTTGGGTACTGGGTTTGATTTTTTCCATGTTTTCTGATAGATCCGATTTGCGCCATTTTTAACCGTCTTTTGCTCATGCCGAGAAAGAAATTTAATAAAAACATTAGCAGTAATTTTAGAAAAAATATTGAAATTGATGCCAAGACTGCAGTAAATGACTCGAAAAATCGAGATATGCGTTTCAAATTGGCGGGAGCTTGCATTCGACCTGATAGATGAAGAATAATTTTGACGAAAACCGTCCGAACAAATCAGTCTCTAGTGTTGCATACAGACGGACAAACAGGCATTTAGCCAACAGCCAAATGTTCAGTATGAAGCACACATAAAACGTGACTTTTGAGTACACAACATGGAAAGGGGAGTAATTGGCTCATATAGGAGCAGAAAAGTATTCTTTTTTTATCACGAATGCACAATAAACAAATGAATTTTTCTGTTGAAAAATAGCCGTTTTGCCGCAGCAATACAATTTTTTTCTAATACAGAACCATATACCACATAATTTGAAAGTACTACGCGAGAAAGTAAAAAGTAACTCGTATGCAGCAACATTTTGCCTTGTATTCGCTTAAGTTGTGGCTGTTACATTCTACTGACGATTTGTGTCAAACTAGATTCACAAATAACTTATTTATTAAAAAATTTTCCACACATTAAATAATTTATTTAGTTATTAATTTACCACGGGATTCATATATCATTAGATACTTATTTATTCATTGAGTACATACATTTAATTCATTTATTTAATTTTCTTTATTGCAAAGATAGTAAGTTTCGCGCGAAATATGTAGATACTTCAATGTCCAAATGTTTCTTCACTGTTCTGTGTCAGGCCCGTGCTTGCGCAACGAGGCGACACATTCTGAAATTCCCTCACTCGACAGCTCCTTTGCAAGAACGTCGCTCGTAAAAGCGCGACTAAATCATTAATTCTAGTGGAAATAGAATTAAATAGTAGCACATAAAGCTTGTACGACTACGCAACCCTTCACAAGACCGCAGACGCGTTTAAATTTATTTCGGAGAAGTTTCGGAGTCTCACAATCTAATTGCAAGTGTTCAAGAGTCGGTTATAAAATGTAAAAACACTCTCCAAGATGGGCTGTAAAAATCTTCATCATTCACAGCGCTTAGTTAAGTGCAATTCTTTACCAAACCAGGCTTCAAGATGCGTCCTTCCATTATCGTAACGCGTTTTTTTGTCATTGAGAAAACATGTTTTTTTTATTAGTCCCTCGAGCCTGTCTCCACAAAATGTTGTTTAATTGTGTCTTGCTCATAAACTAAGTTTTTAAGAGAACGGTTTGCAATAGACGTGGGTGTTGTTCTCAGCTGCGATAATTGTTAATTGGTGGTTCTGTTGATCATAATTTTATCGGTGTTGGGCTTTGGTAGAATGCTACATTTTTAGTACGTCACGTACATAAGAAATGAATAATACATCCATTAAAATACATAGATTGATTTTATTGACGAATTTATACGTCAACAAATGTTTACGGACATAATTCCTTAATAGTGCACTCTGCTAGTTGCCTTGCTAATAAATAATTTTTAGATTAATTCTGTGTCTTCTCTCACCGGCATTGCCAAGAAAAAGCAAATTTCTGACTGTTATGAGAAATAAAATTTTGAAATAAAAGTGAGTGGAATATTAAATTTCATAATGTAGCTTACTAATTCTGAAAAAAAAATGATTATTTTTCTTAATTCACAGAAATGTTATTCCATTGTACATTCTCTAGCGAGGTTTGACTTTTTATAATCTTTTTACATTGCGCATCCATGTTGATTTGATTTAACTTTCGTTCCCAGAAGAGTTGAAATGTATTTCTTGTGCGTTTTACAAAAGATCAGTTTTGTCCACTTAGGTAGCAATAATATCATACGGTATCTCTATAAGTTACTCTTTGAAGTAATTCACTTCGAGAAAGTGTAACATTTCCAAGAAAGACGAAAGCATTTCTAGCATCTTCTGTGAAAAGACACACATTACTTCTCGGAGTATCTTGATTTAAAAACTTTAAGCCACAATTACACCATTTAGATAATTTTATTTCAAGATGAGAAATTTTTTGTCGAGTTCATGGAGAGTCACAAAGTAAAATATCTTATTATATTCTGTTCTTTCCCTTCTGTTTTGTTTATGCCGCCTTGTTAAATTATAATTATCATTACGGCCTTTTCCCCGCGGCTAGACACAACCTCAGGGGGAGAAATCTTGCAGGGAAGGAAAACGTACCCTGCTAATCGGAGTGCAGAGGGTTTGTTTAATTTAAGGGACGAGCTGCTGGCGCCACCGCGAAGTTTAAGATAAATTACCCTGCAATTTCCAGACGCACGAAAAATTAGCAATTTCGAAGAGAACGCCTGTCCCCTATTTCTGAAAAAAGGTTTCATTTCAAACTATATCAGCTAAGGAATTTGATTTCACCGCATCTGTCAGTCTCAGCGTGTCCCAAGACGTTATGAGACGACTGAAGTTGGGAATAAGGTTCGAGGACTAAGTATCAGGTGGGTGATAATTAAGGATAAAGGGGTTGGAGATTACTGGGGGGTGGGATAATAGGCATTAGTATGTGAAGAAGATGTGAATCTTATTTATCGAATAAGATAAATGGCGGGAAATTATAAGAAATTATTTTCCTTCATAAATAAGAGAATGTGAGTTTGTGTGTGTGTGTGTGTGTGTGTGTGTGTGTGTATGTGTGCATGCGCTTTCTGCCTTAAGACCTTATCTCGGACTTCTAATCTAATGGTTTCCATCTTATCTCGGACTTCTAATTCGCTTCTCTTATTTGATATCTTCAGTAAACGTGCATCAGTCATTCTTCGTGGAATTTCGACTTTTCTCAATCATCGTCTTAACAGAGGTCCTCTGCTTTCTGCACTTCCCAATTGTCATCATTGGGAGTGATAGAAATGCTGAGCCAATTTATGTAAAGATGATGAAAACAGGGAAGCATTTTATTACAAATATGTGGAGAGCAAATGAAAAGGACTCGCTTACTAATGGTAACAAGAATAAGAAAGGGGAAGGGCTGTGTAGGGGATGGGAATGTAGAGAAACAGAAATGATTAGCGTGCACTGGTATCGACGATGATAAATATGAAGTGTATCAGCAACCGGCACGGTAAAGGACTTGAATAAGTAGCGGTGGGGATAAAGAGGCTGGCGGAGCACCATGGCCGAGAAGCACCACGGCCAAGGTGTTGGGAAGTTGACGCACCGGCCGCCGATGGCGCGTGTGGTCAGGTCCCAGCAGAGCTACCATCCTCTCTCTTCCCCTCCCCCACCGCCCTCTCCACTCCGCGAGTTGAGAGGAAGAATATTCACGAGTTGATAAATCTGCGCGGAGGTACCCGACCGCCGCGCGCCGCTCGGTTGTTTTCGTCCGTCGCCTGAGCTTAATCACGGCGGATTTCCCTAAAAGGTGCGCGCCCATCCGGGCTTTTTTCTCCCCTGCGGCGGCTCATTGCTCGCGGGGGGAGGCGGATCTCGCCGCAAAGACCTTTAGAGAGAAAAGGACCTCAAGAAGACCAATTTTACGTTACTTCTTAAAACCGAAATATTAATTTGAGACGAAACGAAAGAGTTTGCTAAAGAAGGTATTATGCTCATTTCGGTTCCTAGAATATGGCAAAATATTACGCGCTATTCCACTTCTGTGTAGATGGGATAGTTCAACTTTCAATCTGGTCGTTCTCTCAGTTTTATGTGTAAAACTCATATTAACACTAGTGATAAATAAAAGGGATTTCTCCCCGGACAGCAAAGAGTGTTCACAGTTAAATATAGTACATTATTGATCAGTATAATTAATAAAACATTTAAAATGTTGTATTCCTTTCAACCAAACGTAATCGTGAACATTTGTTGACACGTTTTAGAAGAAAGGGAACAACTAAAAACTGTGATATTTTAGGTGGTAAGGTTTGAAGGGTGGTAAGTTTTGAAGGGTGGTAAGTTTTGAAGGGTGGTAAGTTTTGAAGGGTGGTAAGTTTTGAAAACACCCCCACCGTGTCAAAAACGATGCCTTTTCTTCCTCCTAGAAACGAAGTATTATTATCTTCAAGATAAGCATCTAACATAAGCATCTAAATAAGGCATAAATTCAATTCAATTCAATATTGTAAGTTGAATTCCAGATCTCACCCAAGATTAATCTTTCTGCCATATTTAAATATGTACGGATATTTGTAATCAAAAACATAGGGTATCAGAGCAAAATAAGTAACAGAATAAGAAAAACACAAGCACCTAGTAGCACAATAAAAACAATTTCCGACTCATCTCGTAACATGTGTGGTAGTGCAGTGCATTTAAGTGTCCGCGTGTAAAGAGAGGTCAGGAACAAGGATGGGGAAGGAAATTGATGCGAGATCCTATTCCATTGTGAGGGTTCTAGCCGGCATTCGCCTGGTGTTGAACTGAGAAACCACGGGGTACCCCCGATAAGAGGAGCTGGTCGCCATAATACTCCTCCAGACAGCGGGTATGTAGCTGGTGTCGAAAATCCTCCACCCTCTGAACTCGGACCTTAGGACCTCCCGCTGATGACAGCGCTGCGTGTGAGCCGGGAACGACGATGGAGGCGATAGCGGAGCCGTCATGGGCGACGGAGGCCGACGGGTGGCGGCTGCGACGCGCAAAACCCGGCCGCGGCCGTGCATCGAAGCGAGAGCCGGCGCCGCGGCGGAGGGGGGGCGAGGCCCAGGTGACGAGTGAGTGATGACGGACTCTGCCCGCGAAAAAGAGACGACCGAGCAACACGAAAAACAAACGCCGCGCGGCGCTGATGGCCTTTTCATTGGGCGGCGCTTCGTGCACCACGTGACCTACATCTCGCCGGAAGGCTGCCTCCGCCTGCCCGTGTGGTGGTGTCTTTCGGAAGCGGCGCCCACAAATTCCCTCCGTTTTCGCGCGACTCGCGATTCACTCCGCCGCCGAATGGAACGATTTTTGTTGGGTTTTTTTGTCGACCACGTAGCGCACAACCTGCTGCAGCAAAACTGAAATGAACATGAGACTTCCGCTGATACAGGAGAGAGAGCACGTGAGAATTGCGTTATGAATAGAGCAATATTAGTAACGTATTTTTATGGAGTATTTCTTTGGTTTGAGTAGCACAAAAATAACTTATATCCTTACTGTCAACGCTATGGATCTTGATTGAGGCACCATAAAGACGGGATACTTTATTTTTATTAGTATTGAATATTTTCCTTGATGTTTACTGTAAAGGAATTCTTACAAATGTCGCCAAAACACACACACACACACACACACACACACACACCTGTTTGCTCTAATGTCTTGGTGGTGTCGGACGTTACGCCTGCCATTCCATTCACCGATCCTAATATTTCAATGAGTTTCTTCAAATTGTCACGAAGTCTTAAAAGTAATTTCATTACAGTATTAACGTTGGTTCAGTTAGTGAAGAACAGGTGTCCAAGGATGCATAACTGAAAATAATGAGAACCGTTCAGAATTAAGAAGAGTCATGTTCGTAAAATGTAAGATTCGTGAAATGTATACTGTTTTTTTGTATGTTAATTAAGTTTCAAAATATTGTTAAATCAATATGAGACTTTGTAATCTGCATTTATAGAACATCTAATGACCAAATAAACACAAAACTTCAGAGACAACTTGGCTCAGTGTTGGGTGCCATAGTAAGACACTTACAAACAGTAACTCAGGAACATTTATCCCGTGTATGAGACTTCCTTTTTTGGGGAGGGGGAGGGATCAGTATTCTACGCTCAATTCAATTTTTAACCCTCAGAGTTGGTGGTCCTGGGGGTATGGGATATGGAACGATGATGATAATGAATAAATGGAAGACACAAACATACATACACATATACACCCATGTCTGAGACGGGACTTGAACCCGCGATACTTCCGTCCGAGATCGTCACACTACTGCCCCAGCGATCTCGGCTATACGGATCGGCATTATTATTATTATTATTATTATTATTATTATTATTATTATTATTATTATTATTATTGTTGTTGATTGGTTATTATATGAGCAACGTTTCTATCGCCCTGTGATTAACCTAACCAATGAAAACAATGTAGTGCAGTTTTTTCAATACAGAGCAACCCTTCCTGTCTTTGCCCGTGGGGTGTCTTTTTATGCGCGGGAGGCAGCGGTGCGCGGCCGGTGGTGGCGTCGACTGGGGCGCGGAGTCGTGCGCGTGGGCGAGCGCACGCCGCGTCCACGGCAGAGCCCGTGCGCCTGACGCCCGTCACACGCACGACCGCTCACGCCGCCTCCGCTCCGCACGCCCCCTGCTCGCCCCGCGCGCCCGCTCCGCGCACGCGCCCCCGCTCTGCCACCCGCTCCCCCGCTCCGCCACGCCCCCCCGCTCCCGTCACGCCGCCGCTCCGCCGCCCTCCGCCGCACGCCTCCCGCTCACTCCACGCCGCCCCCGCTCCGCCACGCCGCCCGCTCCGCATTTCGCCGCCCTTCCGCTCGCCCGCAGCCGCCCCCCGCGCTCCCGCCACGCCGCCCCCGTTTCCGCCACGCCGGCCCCGCTCCGCCACGCCGCCCTGCACGCGCTACCGTCCCGCACCCGCCCCCGCTCCGCACGCCGCCCCGCGCGTCACCGCCGCCCCCGCTCCGCGCACGCGCCCCACTCCGCCACCCGCCGCCGCTCCGCACGCCGCCCCCGCTCGCACGCCTCGCCTCGGCCCCCGATTGTTCGAACCGCCCTCTTCCCCCATCCCCCAGCGAGCTAGTCAAATTTTTTGCACAGACCCGTCCTCAGTTCTACTAACACCGACTTACTGTTCTCACGCCCGTCATCATCATTTATTTATTCATATTCCTTATTATATGCAACTCTTACAGATATAGCTTCTAAACTTCTTGCCTATTGAAATCCCCCCCCCCACCTTCATGCATTCTTAGCCCTTTACTTCCGCAGCGTTCCTTCCTCTTTTTATCTCCCCGTTCATACCTCTCTCTTACAAAATCTCTGAAGCTTCACCTCCTACCAGCGGCGTTCCGGTCTTGGGTCCATGGGTTAAGAGGTACATGTGGTTAGCAAATAGCCATCCTAGCGCTGTATTTCTAGTATTCTCAACCTTAGAAATGAGTTTTCTCATCGTCACACAGTAGCAGATACTGGGACATTGCAAGGAAAGTGCCCGATTAATTTTTGTCCCGACCGGAAATCGAAACCGATGTTGCGCCGTGGAAAGCGAGCACGATAACCAACGGGCTAACGAAGGTCAGTTGTTTTATAGTAGCATCGAATTTGTATAACAAAATTACACTCGAACCATTTCGCTGGACGGTTATATGATGCTCAGTTTCTATTATGAATTTATCTTCTTTTTATGGTGTGGCCTTTACTGTTTAAAAAAATTCCTTTGTGTATTTCCAAAGATATAGTGACCTTCTCTATTCTTTGTTGAAGTCGTGTAGTAGTTTACAGATGCACATCTCATCTATATCTCGTACTGATTTAATATCTTCTCGCTCTTTCACACTCTAAAATTCAAAGAACTTTATATTCTAGGATATCACATGTGTGAATACTCGTGTACGTATTTTATTAATATTTCAATTGAAATATCCAGGAAAAAAATTATAATAATAAACTGATATCACTGTGGTTGGTACAGTGTGCACCTTGTTTATTGAGAAAACCAAATTGAAGTGGACTCTATTGCAAAATTCCTTCCATGTAAGAGAACGTGTTTGAACACGCCTGTTATTGTGCAGCCCACATTTGTTAAACGGTTTAACAATCTCTTCGTGCTAACAAGAGGCGCGCGCGCGCCCGTGTTGTTTGCGGCGTATACAGAACAGAAGTTGGTTGGCGGCGAGGCAGGTATTATGAAAGTTGCAAGTAAACAGCGTTGTTGCAACAGCTATAAACAACAGAAAGCCGCAGCGCGCAATCGCGAGGCGCCCTCTAGATCCTGTTCGAGCACCCCCGCTCCCCCACCAGACGTTTCACGTGCGTACGCGATAAGCAAAGCGGCGGCAACGGCGAGAATAATCGAGGCGATCTCTGAAAGACACGGTTGAAGGATCCATCACACAACAATTGCTTCTAAACGTGTAATGAGTATGGGTAGATGCATGTAACAATAGAGCAGAATGTATTACTATGAATGATACTTATTTTACAATCAGAAATTTGAAAGCGGTTTTCTCAGATTATTTTTGCTTGTATGCTGTTTTTAGAAACTTTTACAAGCGAAGTTTATCGTGTTTCTTGATGAACTCAATCAGCAAATTTTGTATTTGATTAAAAAAGTATTTGAGTACTAGGTTCAATTTTGAGTAAGTCAAAGTGAATTTATTTTATTGCAGCGATCAAAAAAAGATGTAGACAAATTTCAATAAGGGAGAGACGATACGTTTCATACCGAGTGAGGTTTATGCAAAATATTTCTTAGTCAAACCAGAAAATGTATTTTCGAAAAAGGATTGAATGACGAAAA
>BOPP01000001.1:4839339-4849639 GCA_017312745.1 Gryllus bimaculatus
ATATATATATATATATATATATCTAGAGTCGGACCTCCCGGTCAGAGGCACTGCACTGATATCAATTAATCCCGAGAGCCCCCAAGCCAGTCGGCACCTAAAATGGCTTTATTTATATTCGTGGCGAGGAGAAATGAATACTTCTCCAGAAGGGACATCCATCTCTTTAGGAGGGGCCGACGGCACCCTTCCGTGAATTGGCACCTGCCACGTGACGACGCCGCCGACGGCGGTCGTGGCAGCGTCGGCGGCAGCGAGAGAATCGAGGACGCTGGCGATGGGGGCGGGGCCGTGTCTAGCGTCGCCGTGGGCGGCCGGAGGCGGCGAGCGCTCTCCTTTGAGGTCTCGGGTTCGCGTCGCAGCGGCATTCCGCTTCCGGCGGGCCCCGCTCCTCTGCGCCCGCTCCCGCCCACGCGCGCGCTCGACTCGCGGGTCCCCCAGCGGCGTCAAAGACGCGCCAAGGCATGAGAGGGTGCTGTGCGGAATGTGGCGGGAGCCTTTAACTTAAAGATTAAGAATTTGTCGGAAAATCTTAGTTATGCACCTCAATACACTAAAATATTCAATAGACAGCTGCAGCGTACTAAAAGAGATACTTTCAGTTTACAACCATGAATATTGTCAAGGTTGCTTTAAAGGCATGGTATTTCTAGTGAGTTGATTGCCGACATTTTCGAAAATGTATTTCCGTTAACTGCCTTGTGCGTGAATGAGCAAATATATTTTCCAAAACGTTGGTAGTTCTTTCCGTTGATTAAGTCCCATGAACCAGCCATCACTAAAGAGTTACTATTTCATTATTACATCTTATGTAATCTTGATTTGGACGAATTATTCGTAAAAGTATGTACAATATTCGAGTAGTTCTTTATTTTTGTTTCTATATATTGTACATTCTGAAGAGCCTATTTTCATTCCATCTTTAACGCATGTGTATTTTATTTTTCAAATCACAATTTAATCCGAGATAATTTTACAAATATACTGAAAATCTGTACCATAAGTAGTTATAAATTGTCGCATTTTCACTTGGTAGTAATTCAATATTCGTGTGAATGTAGTTGATTTATCTGCAACCACGTTTAAAGCCATTTTCGTTTTTCGATCAAGTCCGTGTTTTACAGTGTATTGACTGTTTTAACTTGTCGACGATCTTTCGTAGTTATCCAAAAACCTTGGAGGAAAAATCTTTCAAAAACCGATGTGGGTGACGTGAAAATTTGACATCACAACTAAATGTCACCAATCCTCCATCCCAGCGAAACACACTTCCAAGCTGTTATATAAACATCTGAATGTAAAATACGAAATTCTGCAGTTTTGCAGGTTATATCACAATTTGTTTTAGATTTGAATGCTCGGATTCAATAAATTAAAGTCTTAGTGCCTTATTTAGTGAATCCCTTTCTATGTCCAGCGAAATAACTGGATTGCTCATCACGAGAGTAAAAGCGTGCGGGGATAAAATCAGGCCGAGACTTCATCTCGTTGAATTATTTTAAAGCATCCAATAATTGGTAAAAAAAACGTAAGCGATGATCATCGTTATGTTATTTCAATTTCTCTGGTATTAACTATTGCTTACTTTTTTAGATGATTTATTATTGTTTTCGGAAGCGTGGCAATGCGGAGAACAAAATACTACCCACTATGAGATTCGTCCGTGTGGAGATTTAAGTTAGATAAGTCAATGTATTATTTGACATGAATATACTTCAATTTTTCTTTTCATCGAGGATGGTTTTAAAATATTTTTTCACTGTCACTTTATTGCTGTAGCTAGAAACGTCGTTTAATACATTAGGAATGCCTGTTTTAATGAAGGTTTTGATTTTATCTGGAAAACAGCTACTATACAATGAATTAAGAAAAGCAAGTGTGCTCTCAAAACAGCCCATGCATCAATCCTCTCATAAAAGCATCCGCCACCGCCCGCAAGCATCGGCCCATCCCCGTCGATCAACAGCGCGGTCGGCCCTGTCCCGTCGTCTTATTCACCGGCTATTTGCAGCCAGAAGGCGAGGGGCAGCCGCAAGCAGATTCGGAATCGCACGAAAGCGAGCGAGCGGGTGGGTGGGAGTGGGGGGCGGGGCACTTCCGGTCGATTCCACTGCACGGAGTCGCGACGGCGCGGCGTTCGAGCGGTTCTCCGGAGCGGGTCCCGTGCAGCGCGCGCGCCCGCGCTCGCCGCATGCGACGGGTCAACGGTCGGCGGCGCGTGCAGCCGCGTGCGGCCGCGTGCAGCCGCGTGCACCGCGCCCTGCACGGTGCGTCCAAACACGCGCACGGCGGACCGAAGGCGCTTGGCCCAGGCGCGTAAGAAAGTGAGCGAAGCGTGCGGCATGTTGTCTTTTAGCTAAAGTCAAACTTTACGAAACTGAAATCTGTGGAGTTATTAAGATTCATGTGTTCTAATTTTCCTTGGTTCACTAGGAGCAACAATGATATGTTTTGGAACAAAAGTTGTCCCATAATATTCGCATCACATTGTGTAAAATACTGTCAACATCACAATATCACATTTAGCAGGACGAATAGTCAAATTTAAACGAAACTTATACTTCTTTAGATTTGTACACAGTGGATAAAACGTTGAATGATTTTCTTATCTTATTATCTTATTCTTATCTTAGTAGAAAATCTTCCTATAAACATTGCGAGGCCACGCAGCTAATTCGAAGCTTACAGCTTTGTAGGTTGCTGTCGAAGTCATTAAACTCCACTTTCATTTCCGGAACGAGCCCCTCCCTCATTCCCATGTGGATGGAGCACTGCTACGACAAAGCCAAGGGCAAGGGTCAAACTGAGGGCCTCCCGGTTGCTTGACTTCTCACTCCAGGCTCCAGCATCTCCTCACGATACCGCCGAAAAGTGGCCATCCGGGCCGGACGCTTAGTTTCCCGCTGAGACGGCCCGTTTCCAATCCGCTCTTCAAAGGTACAGCAGGGGAATGCCAGTGCAGTACGCTTATAAAAGGGCCACAGACTGCGCGCGATATTTTCTTTCTTGTTCTTGTCCGAACCTCTCCCCTTACTTACACACACTTACACTTACATGCAGTACACTACCACACACGTCGGAACACTAGTCGAGAGCTTAGAACTTCTCCCGGCTGGAGCGGTGCCCGCTGGCTAGAGATACCTGGTTGGGAACTCCTCCCCCCGCAAGGCCAACGTAGGATTTCACCATTCACCACGACTTCAACATAGGATTTCTCTATCCAGCGAGGGAAGATCAGCGCCACCCTCCGCGATAGAACCCGCACTACGTTTACGGGACTAATGACCTTAGCAGTTCACGTTCCTGTAATCACTTATTAGTCAATCGAAGCTAGAGTTGCAAACTTCATTGCAATCGTGTTTGATATTTGTTTCCCACTTTTTTACCCAATCCGGACCACAGTGCCGCATGCAGTAGCAGTCCCCGCTGCTTCCGAGAACGCGTTGGCTTGTCGTGCCGCGCCGCGCGTCTCCCGAGCGGTGACCCGACTGGCGGCGCAGGTGCACTGCGAGCCGGCAGCCAAGCGACGGGCAGTGCGGGGGCACGCGGAACGAATTTCAAGGGAGAAGATTAGGAGTTGAGTCATTAGAATTATAATGTCAAAATGTATAAAAATAATGTATATAGAAGGGATGACGAGAATATTTATTTTTTTACAAAAAACGCGAAACAAACTAATTACGCCGTTTTCGGCAAAGGAGGGTTTATAGGAGATCGAGATAAAAGAGATATAGATATGTCATAAAAGATCTAGAAAAGATATATGAAACGGAAATATTTTCTGAGATAAATACCAACATTAACGGGTTTTCAAGGGGAAAATCGTAAGAAATGCGAGAGGTAAACATTAGAATCGATAGATAGAACGAATAAAGAAGTACTGGGGAGGCAGAAAAAGGAAAGGATGTCATAAATCTACTGTTTCACTTATAATTTACATTAAAGCGAAAATGTAAAAGACGTCAAAGACGTTTTACGTGGTTACCAAGAAATTTGGGAGTCGGGGCAAGTTCAAACACAGTAAAGGTGTCACAGTAAAGGTGTGAATTTTAACTGCCAATTTTGTTTCGTCAATTAAACTCTGAACCATAATTTCCTTTCTGCCTTGTAAATATGGCACGAGGTGGGAGAAAAGTTCGGTTGCCCTCACCATGAGGGACACTCCGCTATCAACGCGTACCTGCACCTCTCGCGTTCTCCCTCACGCGTATTGCGCCTCTCGCTCGTGACCTCCTTTGTTCAGAACTCTTCTTTTAATTGTCAGAAGCTCTTCTAAATTGTATTGAACACGTTCTCGATAATGTACTACCTGCTGGTAACGTCTCGTAAAAATTCGAGTACTCCTACACGGTGAAAAGAGTTCTATCGGCCGGCTACTCTCAACGGTAGTTTTCCCTGGTTTCTTCGATCAACACTAGGCGAATTCCCGAGCAGTACGCGGCCAAGGGTCGTGCCCTATCTTTCCTTCCTATTCCTTGCTCTATCATCACCCCTTATTCACACCCTTTTACACAGACAATCACTATACTACCACACAAGTCGGGACACCGGTCGGGAGTTTTGTCCCGACCGGGGCGGTGCCCCTCTGGTGGGAGATATGTGAAAAAAAAAAACAACAACACTAGCCACCTGAAGGTCGCCGCCGGATCTCGATATCTAGCGGGGAAGATCACCGCCACCTCCCGAGGAAAATGTGTACTACACTTAATAATGACCTTAGCCGTTGACGCGCCTGGAATAATCAATCAATCAATCGAAATAAAAACAAATACTCGGTGAGAGTGTTGCTTGTATATAGCTTCGGCATTGGGCAGGGGCGGGGGGTGTCTCTGGCCGGCCGGCCGTCGGCGGGGGCGGCCCGGCCCGGCGCTGCCAGTGGCGTCCAGGGGCATGTCCTTTCTTGTCAGCGCGTGTCACACGACAGTTACTCGTGTCCGCGCTTTTGCCCTCCGCCCGCCAACACCACTCCCCCCCCCTCCCCGCACCGGCCACCATTCAATCACGCCAGTCCCTGTGTGCGATTCTTTCCCTTAGAAAGCCGTAGATCAGGTAGGGACAACTACGTCTGAAGTGTGCTCGACTTTTCACAACTGAAACTGGAAGTGATCCGCCTTCGCACATTTGTGAAGAATTACCGAGGGGGAAACATAATCTTATTTTAATTAAAAACCTGGTGTCTCGTCTGAAAAAAATCATTACATTTAGATTTGATTTACATTTAGATTAGATTAGCGATTTACAAGCACACAAATATACCTGCTTCTAACAATTAATTTTACCTTTAATATACAGCGAAGGCCTCCTTTTACTGCCAAGCGAGGGACACGAACACAAATATAGCTAGTATTCGTTAATCCTATTATAATATTGAAGTAAATTTAATTATACATCATCTGCCAGACTTCAACTGGTATATAAAAGAATTTACAGGTTTGTGACAGCAGATTTTTTTCTGTTGTATTATTCTCTTCAGTTCTACACACACAAAATTATAAGCTTTTTGCTTATGTATATCAATATGTGTGTAAAATAACTTATTTTTTTATCTGTTTTCAGGTGAGTTTTCCCATCACATCTTCCGAGTTTTTTTTCTTGAATGTGTGTCAGCTTTGGTAAGTTATTGCGAAAGTTTTGTAACAAGAGGTCAATTGGTCAGGTATATAGTACAGTATATTTATTTTAGTGTATTTTGCTTTGCAATTGTCATTGTTTCAACATGTGACGTTAGTGGATTCAAAAGAGTACAAATATTTTTGTATCATACATATCTAAATTGCTTGAGATGCGTGACCTCTCTATCACAATAAAAAGTCGCACGTATTTTCTATAACTACGAACTACAACCGTAATAATGACATCAATATTTTCTCAACTTTTGGTGGATAAGTGGATTTACTTCTACAGGTTAGTGAATATCGTTACACGCCCTTGTTATCAATCATGTTTGAATGATAGTCATAATCATCAATAGTAAATATTAATTTATAGGTTAGTTTCGCGGTTTAATTTTATGTTAGATGATTATAGTAGTCACTACAACTACGTCTAGTAGATATTTTGAAAGAAAATTCATATCAAACTATTAACGTATTTTAATATTAATTGATGTTATTTACTTTTTAAAAATGTCACTCTCTGCACTTCACCAGAGGCCTTGTTTGTTGTTTATTAAGTAAAAATATAAAATTCTGATAAATAATAACCATATTCTTATGAAATTATGACCGCCTTGTACAAATTCAGAATACGGAAATTTTCAAACATTTGAGTGTCGAGCAGAAAGTATCGCGATAGAAAATGAAGTTTTGTGTGATAGCAATGTTTAGGAAACACTTGTTCTTAGCGTAATTCGTCCAGAGGTCGCCACTTATTAACTATATTGAGTGAATTTAGGGAGAACAAGTAATTAAGCATTCGTTAAAAATCTTTATTACATTATTCAAAATATATTAATAGAATACAGAGAGGAAAAATATCATGTAAGGTTCTGTATTTGCTTAACAGGACATTATTATATGAAATAAATCGGAATGCTAAATAAACTTTTCTCTCCAAGATCTTCCATTAGGAAGAGGAGCCATAGACACATGAAGCTCGTGTCTCCTCTCATTCTTACGCCGTGAAATTTGCAATTTCATGTACGAATTCTCGCTCAAAACCGCCTCGTGCGAAGCAGCCTGATAAGTTTATTCGTCCCTTAATCGTAGTGCTGGTTATTTTCTCGCGAAGTGGCAATGTTGCTCCCACGCTTGGATGTGAGGTCCTGCGCCGACCTGCACGTCAGCTTTTACCTGGAGGACGAAGTTGCGTGGAAGTGCAGTCCCTTAAGTGTGAGACAAGGCAGAGGAAGGGAACATTGCGCGGCCCGTGGCCCTTTTGTTAGGATGCTGCTCTGGCCTTCGCCTGATATTGATGGGCACGGAAAACTACAGACCACATCAGCCGGCCGGTAGAATTCACCTCTAGACAGCGACTGAATTCGACCTAGTTATCTAGATGGTGTCGAAATTTCTCCCCCGTTGAGGCTCGAATCTAGGGTCTTCCAGCTGCTGCGACGCGCACTGTCGGTTTCTGCCCTCCGCCGAGACGAGGCGGGCGTGGCTGGGTCGGGCCGGGGTGGGTCACGCCGGGCGCGGCTCCGGCGCATCGAGCGTTTCAATTTAATTCGCAAATGGACCACCGCGCCGCACTACTCCTCTCCGCCTCCCGCCAGACCCTCGCGCTCACGCGGTCGGGTGAGGGCTGGAAATTGAATGTGAAAAGATGCCAGGTGGTGCGGCTAATTTTTAAATGTGGCCGCCGGCCATTTGTGTTTCCGCCGGTGATTTCACGAGCGCCCTCTCTCCCGCGGTCGCTCGTTGCCGCTGTCGCGCGCCCGACGAGTGCCCGACGAGCGGCCGACGACCGCCCGACGACCGCCCGACGACCGCCCGACGACCGCCCGACGACCGCCCAACGACCGCCCGACGACCGCCCCACGACCGCCCCACGACCGCCCGACGAACAGGGAGGGGGTGACGCGCCCGTGCGCCGCTGTCGCTTCGCGGAGATCGCGTTTTCTTTCCCCCTTGTGTATTCGCAGTTCTTCATTTCTGTGCGTGTCTTTCCTGCCGGATCGACGATCGTCGTCGTGGTAGATAGGCCGTTTCTTACCTTTGAACGGAGGTCTTCTTCAGGGCAGATTTCGCGAAAAGCAGCTTTGAGATATTCCAATCAGGAATACGACACCAGTGTTCATGTTTTCAAAACATCGATGTTATTGTAAAGTCGATTTTTTAAACATCCATGTATAAACGCCGGTGTTTCTTTTAACATCGATGTTTTTTGATATATTTCTGTTTTCCGATGTTTTATTTCTGAAAGAAAAAATCCCAACATCACAATTCTGTGAAAGTTAAAATACGAATCACTGTTAAAGCAACACAATTAGTTCATGTGTTGAAACCAAAGGAACGTTGTTTGTACTACTCGATCAAACTCGTCTGAGATGACCTCCATGACCCTGCATTATCTCTTTTTTCATATTCATTTCGCACATTGCGAAGTGGGCAACAAGTGTGCTGTTTGCGTAGGGTATGCCCCTTCTTTTCATACCCTTATTCAGTGAATTGATAAACATGAAAACTCAATTCAATTTAATGTTAAGTGTTTACTCAACTAGCTTGAAAACGTGTTGAAAAACATCGATGGTTTTACTCAATGTATTATTAACATTAATGATGATAATTCATGCCGATCATTAATTCAGATTACAAGGGTCATTTCCAGTATCTGATTTTAGATGATTTTCTTGATATCGTTATTAGTGTACCAATTATTTGTTTATACGTTTATAAACAATTACTTTACTTTATGTGGAAATGTTCAATGACCACTATAAAGAATAATGACACGAAAATAGGGTAATGATTCGAGGAGAACTGCAAATCATTGCGGCCAATGTAGATGATATTAACAACTAAAATAACGTTTAAAAAAGAGATGAATTTTTCTTTTGCACATAGGTACTTTCTAAATTAAAGTATGTGATTATTGAGTAACAACTATGCGCACTTATTGAATGGAATCTCACATTGATTTCAACAACTAATTTACGATAATGGTATACTACTGTATAGCATGTGTTTTATTTGGAAACCCAGTTCCATAATATTCGACACTTGAACAATCTTAGATTACAATGTTTAACTTCAATGTTTAACTAATTGTGTGTGAATCGTTAACATTCAAAAAACATTTTCTCTACTTGTTCTTGTTATTCCCTACTAGAACCGAATTCATCCTTACCGGACTTTCGTCCATATCGCTTTACTTTCCAGATTCGCTCGAATTCAATTTGATACTAATAAGTGTCCTTATCGCTTTATTAGCTCATGTTTTCTTCGCTTCCCCGCTTCGCCTCTTCCCGCGTCACCATGCCGACTTGTTACGTTCCTCGATTCCGCTCTTTTCTCGCCTTTTCTTTTTAGTTCTTCCGTCTTCAGTTTCCATTCTTCCGTTTGGTCATACATAACGTACTGAAAACTCCTTAGTATTATCTATCTATCATTCCTCCTTGCAGTTTGCTGGTAACCAAAATAAACACAAAAATATGAGTTGTACCGAAGTACGAGTCATGAATATTTGTAAAGTTTTGTAATTCAATTAACAATGGTGAAATGATTGTTAATTTAAAAATACGCAATCACAACGGCAATAAACAAAGTAAAAATTTCAATCATGTATCATATTTATTGGGAACATTCATTATATAACAAAATTGCTCTGCACCCAATTTCAATATTTGGAGCATCATAAAGTACGATGCTCTTTTGGCTGCTATTGTCTGGGTTGAATACAATTACTCTTTGCTATTGAAATACTTTTATGTTGAAACTCGTCAAAATGCTTTCATTTTATTTGTCGTATTATCTTTTGTTTTACACAATTCGATGCGTACCTCTAGGCATGGTATTCTGTCGATGTCGATTCAACCGATAATCGGATTAAATTGTCGCCTGCGAGATCAGTCTCGTTTAATTTTCAGCGCATCGCTTCTTTCGGATTCGTGACAACTGGACAATGTGTTATATACTTAAGAAGATATCATTTTCAAATAAAAGCTGGTGTAAAAGCTGAAAATATTTAATCGACAAGATACAAGTTTTTATTATTTCAATAGAACTAAAAACTGCGTGTCAAATAGACATATATTATCTATGTGATAATTAAGAGAGAAGGAAGTAGAGTATATGAAGAAAATTAATTGCAAGTTGATTAAGATGATCATCGAATGTATCCGAAAAGAGAGATTCGAATGTAAGAACTATCCAGTTTCTGTCAAAGAATTGTATTCGAATGTTTGTGAAATTTTGCTCTCTGAATATTATCTTCAATCATTGATCCCGATATCTCTCCGTTTCAATGTTCATTGATTTTGAAGGTTCTAGAACTCCGCACGGTAGATCACCGTGATAATGTTTTCACGTGAAGGTTTCGCCGACATTCGGGGTTTTTATTCAACATTTTCTTGTATTTAATTCCTTTACACTTTTTCCGCCCGCTCATCTTCCTAGAGTTCTTCCTTGTCAATCTTGGCAAGGGTTGACAACGCTTCTCTACGCAACAACACCTCCGTAGCTACAGATTTCACTTTAACATCGTTTTCGTTGTGCGACCATATCCGTCGTTTTTGCCGTTCCCATCTCGACGCAGCCACTGAGTGTCATCGCCTTGCCCGCCTTCCAATCCACTTTATCGCCACCACCGCTGCCTTCGTTGCCTCCACAGGCACCCACCACCCTCTCCGCCCCCACCCCCT
>BOPP01000001.1:4849941-4862576 GCA_017312745.1 Gryllus bimaculatus
CCCGCTCCGCCACGCCCCGCCACGCCCCGCTTCGTGGTTGTGGGCGGCCTCCCGCTGGCTGCGCAACCGCTCCGGGGAGCGCCTTCTACCAAGGCCGGCGCGGCGCGCGAAAACGCTGGTGTGAATCTCGCGACCTTGCGGGATAAAGGATGCAATAGATGATGTTAGGTGGGCGGTGAAATACATTATGGGTTCGTCATTTTAAGAAATCTATTTGACTATATTTAAAAAAAAAATATTGATGTACAAGAGACGAAAATGTGCAGTAGTGAGAATCACTCCACAAGAATGGAGAAATATCTTGGCATTCTGAAACGTACTTGATCCTGCAGAATATATGATAAAAATAATATGGTATAGATTGATGTGTGTATTTTTAGATCCCACTGTAATAAGAAATTGCACTTTCAATATTTTAGACGGAATTTCTTATACTTAATTATGGATATCTCGAAAGGAAAATGATATTTATTACAGCTGTACGCTGTAACAATTTCTGAACCTGTAGTCAGTATAGTGAAATAGACACTGTTTAATTAGAAAATAAAGGATGTTTATGAATGTTTGGTTTATTTCTCTAAACAAGTATTTATTTACGCTCAATGGTGCGGCTTTATTCGTATTCTTTTCGGACTCTCCCCACTGACGTAACTGAAAATATCGATTTCCTCTTATTGTACAATTTCGGGGAACTCCCTCCTCCCAGATAACACAACGCACAGATAGGCAATTAAGAAGCACAGCAATAAATCAAACCGAAATCATGGAAGGGAAATGGCTTCATAAATAATTATCGGTCTGACTCATTAAGATTCCGTTGCGAGGGATGCACAGCGAAACGCAATGTCATTTCGCAAACAAAACGCGGGAAACTATAATAAAATTAATACTGTTTCAATTACAATATGACTTATTGCAGTGGTATTAATAAACATAATGTCTGTCGTAAAACGAACTTAAGGGTATTAGGTTTCAGCATTACTGTTAAAATGATTTTTAATTGCGATTTCCTACAATTCCATTTTATTGGCTGCATTTATGTTCGTGGAATATAGTGCCCGGTGATTTCATTTTGAAGGTAGGTAACCATCACATATTGGGAAATAGCAGAGTAGTATTTTATGAGGAGACCGTGAAGGTTTTGTAGTTGCAATCTGAACGTCGTTTGTATGGACAATATTCAGAAGAGAGACAGAGAAGAGGATATCTCAAATGAAACATTTTGTCTGTTTGTGAGGTGACCTGTCGCTGAACCTTTTGATTTCCAGAACAGACTTAAAATAGTCACTAGTGGTTGCGGATTCGATGAAAAAGATATTTACAATACATTTCATTCAGACGACATACTACGAATTACACTCTATTTCTTCTTTTCGTTTTTGAAATGTGTGTCGCAAAATCAATGCGAAGAGTTTAAACATCTTCAATTGTATGGTACGTTTGCTGATTAATTAATTTAACTTTTAAAATCTAGTTAACTAGCATATTTAACAACTTTTCAGATTTGTTATCAAAAGTCTCTGCATTAACTAACACTAGTTCATGCAGTGGATATCTTTTTTTATTCAGTCTTGTAACAAAGTAATTTCTCAGTGACAAAAATATAAATAATAATAGAATACTATTCCAATACTATTTATATAAATATTATTTGTAAAGTCGTCTACGAAAACATCGGGGACGGAGATAAATCCATATTCGAGATATAATACTGATAAGAATAAACCTTATCGTCGTAGTACAGTTGCACCAACAGGCTCCATTCGATTTGCAGCAAATTTTCTTCATTTTCATCCTGCCCTTTCCGCTCGCGCTGAGAAACAGGGCCGTCCGCGCCTGCTGTTTGTAACTCAGCACGAGAAAAGAAGGCGCTCAACTCTTGGGTCGCGTGGGCGCGCGGGGCGGTAACTTCCAGGCCGCGCGGCGGGCGCTTCTCGTCTGTTTAAATTCCGCGTTTCATCCCCGTTAGCGACAAAAAGCCTGAAGAAGTGGCCAGCGTTCCATTTGCCAGATGGGTTTCCTCCTCCCGTGGGCTGCAAAGGGCGCGACGGCGGAGCTGCGAGGAGCGGCGCGGAGCAGAGCGGAGTCGAGTCGAGTCGCTCGCAGGGAGGCTCGCTCCATAATGCAGCCGCCGCCGTCGGAGTAGTCGCTTTGCGGCGACTGCTGCTTCCACCGCGCGGTGACTCGTCCCTCGCGCTCATTTGCTCATTTATTGCGGGGTCATGTACAAATTCACGTCCCCAGTCATGGAATGTGTGGGCTCATTGTCTCAGAATGTATGTTTCACACGCTTCTAGGACATCTAGAGGGGTTAATGGAAAAATTATCACTTTTTGAATATTAGCATACAGTGGAAAATATAATTTAACGAAGTTACACATGTTTCAATCGCCCCCAAATCGTTTCTTAGGCAACCAATCTCGTTGGAAACGGTGTAACGGTTGTGTAGAAAAAAAATTTGTTGGAGAATTGGGCTGGCAAGCATTCTGGGAAAGGGTGGATTTGCTTAATTCTTCTGTAGTACATCGAGAACGAAAATGAAATTGCAATTTGTTGGATTTTGAAGAGATAAATATTGTTCTTATTAAATTTATTTAAGTATTATTACCATTTATCTCTGTGAGGTTGTTCTGTGAGGTAACCAAACTATCTATAAAATTAAAATGTAATATTCCCTTCTAAGTTTATGCAACACGAACCAGAAAAATTGCTCGTATCACCTCGATATTTAGATAATCCAGCTGTTTTTAAATATGAAATTCATCTTTACATAAAACTCTTGACTCCACAGATCATGTATATCATAAATAATCAAATTAATTATTTTTTCCATTTCCAATGTTTTGTGTTCAGATGTAACCAAATATTTAATGCACTTTCCGTCGTTGGGATGCACGCCTCCCACCCAGTCGTGCCGCGGGCTTTAAGTGCAAAACGGAGGTCGCGACTCCCGCACTCTATAGCCTATAGCCGTGTCTCCGGCCACCGCCGCTCTCTGCGCCGCCACTTACCGCCCGCGGGCGCACAGCCATTCATCAGTGCCCCTCTCCTCCCCTCCCTTCCCCTTCCCCTTTCTCCTCCCAGCCACGCCACGTCCTTGGCGGAAGGCCGCCGAGCGCCGGCCATTGCCCGCGCGCTTTCCGCTCCGCCTTTGTTTTGTTTGGGTGCGAGCTTTTATTCCTCGCCCTCGGGCGCGCCTCTCTCTCGCGCACCCACTCCTCCGCCGCTCACTCGATCACTCGCTCTCTCACCGAACCCCTCCCGCTCTCTTGCACTCGCCTTCATCCTCGCTATCGCACTCGCACTCGCACTCGCACTCGCACTCGCACTCGCACTCGCACTCGCACTCGTACTCGCACTCACGCTCGCCTTCGCACTCACGCTCGCCTTCGCACTCACGCTCGCCTTCGCACTCACGCTCACCTTCGCACTCCCTCTCGTACTCGCACTCTCCCTTACTCTTCACGCACTTTTACTCCCTTACCCTTCCCTCTCTCAAACCCTCTCTCAAACTTTCCCTCCAAAACACCCTCACCTGCCCTCACGTTTCGGTTCCCACTTGCCAGACGACTGGTCAGTAACTGTCTCCACCCACCCTCCGTCATGAGGTTTGTCATTATTGCTCGTTTACCATCTCGTCTGCTTCCTTTTCCGCATCCTGAACTGGCTGACGGTCACAAACATCCCACCCCACACAACCCATAATTCCCTTCCTTGACCGTTCGTTCGCACCCTCTCTTGACGTTCCCCTGCCTCGTTCGCTCCCTCGCATGCCCAACCTTTCATCGATTCCTTCATCTCCCTCTCCCTCTCGTCCGCCCTTGGGCGCCGTTGGGGCGACCCGCCGCCGCGCTGAGCCTCTGTTCCCACTAATCGCCGGGAAACGATTTTAAGGTTGAGTGGCGAGGCAGTGTGTGGTTGTAAATGGAAGCGGCTTGCGATTCTGAATGTCTGCGAGTGGCTGGGTGAATTTTTAAATTATGAATGCTTCTCATTGTATACCCGCCTGACCCGTCTTCTCGATTAAAGGTCGCGAAAGTGGAGAGTGATTCTTTGTTTGCAAATAAAGTCAAGAACGGTTTGGAGCATTTATGCTTTTTAATCTGTTACGTTTATATAAAGCTTCGATGCCTGCCAGTTAATTGCGAAACAAAATTCTCCCTCGTGCTTACAAAATGTTTTATGTCGCTTCCGGCAAATAAGCAATTGAAAAATAAAAAAAAGAGAGATCACGGGGAAAGAAGCTGAGAAATAGAATTCCACAATCTATTGAAGAAAAGGTACGAAAGTTGTGGATGTATTTAATAAGAAAAACTGAGAGTGTAGCATAGATCCACGAAATGTTTATCGCTTTTATCATGAAATAATCTGAAAAATTATTTTGTCGAGGGTAAAAGTTTATGTAAGTTAATATTTTATAAATAAGTCAATGTGTTTGTTCAAAATTAACCCTAACTTTATATTAGTTCTAAAATAATGTGAAAGTTTGTCAATTAAAGAGTATGAGTAAAGTTCATAGTAAGAGCTTACAACAGCCAATTAAGAAAGCACGAGATGACTGTATGCATGTGCAAAAAGGCAAGCGAAGGTGCTGGAGAATGAGGACGAGTAGATTAACGCAGTGGAAACCCACACACGTGACCCACCTGTGCTCTTCGGTCTGCAGAACACCCTTCTGGCGAAGGAGCAACGGACAGCGTGGGTCGTGATATCTAATCTGAGGTCGCGAGGGATCTTGGGAGCACCTCTTCTCTTTGTTGTTGCTTCAACGGCAGCGGCGGAAGGCGCGTGTCTTTCTTCTTACGGCCTCCGTCTTCAAGGAGGAGCGCTTCCTTTGCCGTCACCGTTCTCCCTCAAGTCTTTGCCGCCAAATGTCTTGTCCCTTCAGCCCTCAGGCGCTTACTTCACTCTTATCTCCTTGCTTCGCTTCCTCTCCGCTGTATTTGATACTTCTTTCTCGCATTTCTGGGATTTTCTCGTTCTTCTACTTGCGTGTGCAGTCCTTTATCCTTCCAGACATTCATACACCCTCACCCTCACCCTCACCCTCATCCTCACCATCACTCTCAACCTCACCCTTACACACCCTCACCCTTACTCTAGCACAGCTTCGATCTCGCACACCTTCACAGTCACACACCTTCACACTTACGCACCTTCATACTCGCACACCTTCACACTCGTACACCTTCACACACGCACACCTTCATACTCGCACACCTTCACACTCGCACACCTTCCCACTCGCACACCTTCACACACACGCACCTTCATACTCGCACACCTTCACACTCGCACACCTTCACACTCACAGATCTCACTCTCGCACAAACTCTAACTACTGTTAACCTTCTATCCCGCCTCACAACCGACAGGTACGATCTTCCAATCTCGGCCGTAGCGGTTACCTCCCGTTAGCTTCCCGTCACTTGCATTTGCGATCGCTCCTTTCTCCAGCCTCACCTCCACCTTCTCACTGCTCTTCCCCTTCACCTGCCCCCTCCCTCACCCTTGCGAGGGGAGCGCAGGCGCGCGCGTGTGCCCCTCTACATTTACGCCCTTTGTACGGTCGCCCCGGGGCATTATTTACCTCAAACACAATGCCTGCGCCGCCGCCACCGCGTAGGCCTCACGGTTTTGTTATTCCTTCGATATCCAATTTGTGAGCTCCCATCGATCGGCGACGCGCTCTGACGCGCTCTGCGCCTTCTGCTGCTGCCTTCTACCTCGCCCTCCGCCACCGATGCTGTCTCAGGCCTCAGTCCTCTGCCCCCAGTCTCTTGCTCAATCTGACACCCTCTTTCACATTTTCCTTTAGCAGTCTCCTTCCATAGCACCCTGCTGCAGCCCTCTGCAACTGTGCCCTGTCACAGTTCCATGTCGCAGACTAATTCTTCATGCCTCTTCTGTAAGCTTTCTGTCCTCTTCCTGCTTTAGTCTCTAGTCTTGGTGTGTGGGCTTGAGTACTTACACGCATATTATATGACTAGCTGAATCCCTGCGATTACATCGCACCATTAAGAGTTGTAGAAACGTTACGACAAAAAAATCTCCAAATCTATGTGTTTTATATTTATCAATATTATTTCATTTCACATATATCCGTATATGGATGTTGATTTTGGCTTATAACAGAAAAAATGCCTTTATTCTTACCTTAATGTAATCACTGAATTTTTTAATAATGTCAACTGCATTTTAAAACAAAATGAATGACTTAAAAAACAAAATGTATGAACAGAATTTCCAGTAATAATCGCCTCTAAATGTTTTCCGTAGATATCAAATAAAAGGTATTTGAGACAGCACATAGAATACTTACAATTGATAGTCACAAACAATTGTTATAACGATGACACAACACGACGTTGTCTAAGCAAAACCAACTGCTCTTTCATTCTCCGCGATTGTGACAAGTTTCACATGACGCCATCTTCCCGTTTCCGTTATAGCTACGCATTTCAAACAACGCAAATTTTGTAGCTATTTAATACTAAAAGAAAGCTGCGATATATTCAATGTATAGTAGACCTCCACTTAATTTTTTCTCTTTATTTTTTTTGGTACCTCACTTATTTAAAACCGTTCACTGGCAGCCGATCAGGAGGGACGTCAAAATCGTCCTCTTTAGAGATAATATATTTGGTAAGCGCCGCTTAATACAGGTTTCTTCACAAGTGACTTGGAACGTTATCAGGTTTCCTATCATTTTATGAACAAAGCTATTTTCCCATCATTTGCCTTCAGTCTTATACGTGCTAGGGAAACAGTACTCTATTTTAACACTGATGAACATTGTTACCAATTTTGTCAACGAAAATACAAAAAAGAATTCTGGAAATAGAATGAAGTGTGTATAAAATGAGACGCAAAAGAGAACGGGGTATGAATAAACCTTTGAATGTAAAATTCTATTGCGCAGTTTGACTTCCCGAGTTATATAACGGTTTATTTTTAATGAACAACGCCGATTCATGTTTTTCCAGTTTATTTACATTTTTTTCATTTTTCTATTGGTTTTACACGGACAATTTTTAAATTTTATTTTAGAACAAGTTGACGCGTTTATGTGCATGCCGAATTTTGTGCCTCGTGTTTGAATTTTAAAATACAATATCGAACGCTTAATGAACTATTTGTAATATTCGCGTTTACGAAATACTCCGAGGCCACAGAAATTACAACGTGAAAAGGAAGAGATAGGATGAGTAGGAGTTTATTGTCGCGTCGTGGATACGTTGTTTTAACAACACAATGCGAGACACAATGTAATTTCGTGGAAATACAGAACTCTGAAATTCTGATCCTCAACTCTTCTCATTTCCCTCTCGCGCTGTGGCCACCACGTCGCAAATAAAGGATTTATCAAAGTACAACTGTTGACACATTATCTAAAATGCAACACACGCGCTACACAGTGACAGCGCCATGTTTATACAATTCAACATTTCCTCTGATGGTCCCTTGAAATCGGTTTACGCTTACACACTCCTTCACTGCGGGGTGCTGCCTTAATCACCTCCATCACCACCGCCACCGCCGACCGCTACCGTCTCCTCCATTCCCACCGTCACCACAAACACCACAGGCGCCTCCTTCACTCACCACGGTCGCCGCCGCCGCTGCCGCTTCCAACGTCACCACCTCTGCCTCCGCCGCCACCGCCGCCACCGCCGCCACCGCCGCCACCGCCGCCACATCTGCCGCCGTCCAGCAACCACCATCCCGGCCATCGACGTCACAGACAGAACCAACACCTCCAACACAGCCACCAAACCCGCGACCGCTCACATCACCATTGTCACTGCCAGTGCCACCGCCACCGTCGCAATAACTGTCACCGCTGCACTTTATTAAGACTTACCATCACCAACCCCTCCACTCGACATCCACCCCTATCACCACCACCACCCTCATCACCACCACCCTCATCACCACCACCACCCTCATCACCACCACCACCCTCATCACCACCACCACCCTCATCATCACCACCACCCTCATCACCACCTCCACTATCGTCGCCATCTCCGCCATTACCGTGCAACTGCTGTTGTTGTTAGCGTTCACCCGCAAATTACGAGGTCGGACAAACGCGCAACGGTTAAGCAGGTGCAGAGGGTATTTGTAAATGGCCGGCCTCGATGAAGCGAACAAGATTACAAAAATCCGATCAACCGGGATTGCACGGCAGAGCGGGGAGGGGTGAGGGCAGGGCGCGGCTGACTGCTGGAGTGGCACTGGAGCGGCTGGCAGAGCCGTGAGGGTTTGACTTCCCTGCGGAGCGGAACAGAGCAGGGCCAGGCGCTGGACCGAAGCAGAATGGGCGGCGACGGGCGGATAATTGGGAAGGATGTGGTGTTTCAACAAGACAGAAGAGGAAGAAGTGAACATAGTGGAATAGTGTGGGAAGCGGTGGGTCGGCAGCTGAAAGATACGAATAACGGGTAGTGAGAATGGATCATGAGAAATAGAATTAAAAACCTTTAAAAAAATAATACACGGGACGGAAGAAAAGAAACAAAACTAATTTCAAAGAGGTGTGATGGTTTGTCCGATTTCGTTGTTGTATTGCTGGTGGTAATGTACGTCATTGCAAGAAAGGTATGAACCAGAAATGAAAATAATATTAAATTATGATGTAGAAGTAACAGGCCCGGTTCGTCGTGAAGAAACAAAACAAGATCGTTGTAAGTTGACCTCCTCGATACCTTGTTTCGAGGAAGGAGGGTTGAGTGAAGAGATCCAGGAATGGGAAGGGACTGTTGCTGAGCGCAGGGCAACTCCCGGCGTGCAACAGAACCAGTGTCCACACACGCACACAACAGCGGGTGGCGGGTGGCTGGGAGGGCGGGGCTCTGTGGACAGGTGTGGCGGTGGCTCGCTTAGCGCCGAGCACGTATGCCATATTAATTGCAATTGATTTTCCGCGCATCGAGCCCTTAATTGGAGTCGGAGCTGTTGCAGCATTAAGTAGTCAATCCCCCTACAAGCACCCCTTCCGTCCTCCCCCGCGTCGCGAGCAGACGTCCTCCATCCTCTTCCTTCCCGCTTCCCCGCCGCCCTCGATGCGACCGACTGGCCCTGTCGTGTCCTCCTCCCCATCCCGTCCTCATTTCCAGGATAGCGTCCCCATATAATTGCAGCGTTCCGGCCGTCGCGCGGGGAGGGGCGGGTCGGCGGGGCTGGCGGGGAGGGGGAGGACGGAAGCATCCAGATAAAAATTGAAACGAGGACTTAATTGGTCGGTACTAGAAACCTTGCTTGTCTGTAATTAAATAGTGGTTTGGGTTATAATGCATGCCGCAGGACGCGTAACAGTGACCAGTCTTTAGTGCGCTAATTGTTACCACGCCGCAGCGTCGGTGTCGTTGAGGCTTTCTAATTAAAAGCTTTACGCGATCCCGGTCGTTTCCTGCGCGATTCCAGCTCTTGCAAACAACGCAATTTGCTTTGTTCCCTAATTAACCGCATCCGTATGCCCTCTACATTTTGATAATTCAAATTGCTCGCTGAAGATTTTTTTTCAGTTAGTAAAAAGACTTCTTCAATGTGCAGGGGACCGTGAGTATTCGAAGGTTCTATAATTACTCTCTGTATTACCTTGAATGTTTCTCTTCAACGACCAACATCTTGATATCATCACGAGGTCACGGGTCCGAGAGAAAAGTAATGATTAAAGGTAACGCCCGTCTACTTTACTTACTTAAAAATGGAGCATTTTTGTTTTCATTTATACGACGTTTTTTATATTGAATAAGTTTTCCGATTTTAGGCGACATAAAAAGTTAATGAATGACGCAATGGGGTATTATTTTAGAGTGTCATTGCGTTTTATGATACACGAGATAGAATACCCATGCAGGACTCGAACCCAAAACTTATGTTCCTCGCAGATCCTCTTGGATGCCGAGAACATCTACTGGTGCGAGATACGGCCTTTGTATTCTTGAGATAATCATAGGCAGCACACTTTCGGGATGGTCTCACTGCACATGTGTTCTTTTTTGATCACCAATGGGAAACGTTTCAATTTTGCATAATTCTGTCCAAGCAGAAAGCAAAAATCGACGGTGGCAGCTATTATGACGTGAGGACTACACAGAGATGATGCGAGGCCCACCCAAATTAATTGTCTGTACTATAAAACCATCTTTTCTGGGGAGTCGTTTTATCTTTCATTCCTTTCCTGCACTAGAACACATTCCATCTTTCCCGAGGACGCTCTTTGAGAGGCGTCTGTCACAACCCGTTCTCTCTGAATAAATTCACAACCACTGCCAATGAAATCCAACCCTACCTTTGTCCTCTCTCTCTCTCTCTCTCTCTCTCTCTCTCTCTCTCTCTCTCTCTCTCACTCATCGCGCGCTATCGGATTCCGTACGCCATTCGCATTTTCCATCAGGTAGCAGCAGCGGCGGTGGCGGCTGTGGCGGACGCCGTCGGTTTTACCGTTTGCACTCTCCCTGCAGCAACAGCGACAGCGGCGGCAGGTCTTGTTTCCAATTTTTGCCGAATAATTCAGGACCATTCGGTGGGCAAATAAACACGACCGCCGGCCGGCTCGCGTACAAACAAACAGCATTTGCAAAGTGCTCCCTCCGCACACACACACACTCTCACACACGCACTCACACACACATGCCCACACATTCACACATGGCCCGCGTCCGCGAGCCCGCCGGTTCACTGCCCCGCGGGGCCTCGCCTTGCACTCTCTTTCACTTTGTCTCTTCTTCGGCGCGAGTTTGCAATCGTGTTACGTGTTGATGGCGCACGGTGGCTTCATGGAAACGAAAAAGTGGGCCGAAATAATTATTTTTTTAACAACACAATCGATGCTTTCGGACACGGAAACGTTGCCTTGTCCCGAGGGGTGGCAGTGTTCCTCACTGAATGGTGAGATCCGGCGCCGACCTACACGTTGGTTTAAGAAGGACATTCCCTTCCAGCCGGCCAACCCCCCACCTGAACCACGACAGCTCTAACCTCTCCACTTGTGTAGTAGTGGGACATGTACGTAAATGTGAAAAAGGGGTGAGAAGAAAGCAAGGAAGAGAAAGATCGCGCGCGATCCGTGGTCCATTTGTTAGGGTTCTGCTCCGGTATTCGCTTGATATTGATCGGAGAAACCACGAAAAAGTACCGATCAGAGCAGCCGGGTGTTGGAATTTTCTTCCAGAGAGTGGCCGATTATTTCCCATCTATCTAACTAATGTCGAAAATTCCGCCACCGCAGGGACTCGAAGCTAGAACCTCCCAGGCAGAATCGCTGTAGAAACTTCGGTATTACACTATTGGATTTACAAGACTTAAGCACGTATGTAAACAAAAGATGTTCAGTGCTTTATGTTCCAAATTTTTTCATTATTGTAGAGACGATTCTGAAAGTCGGGGATTTTTTAAATGTCAGACATAATAGAGATAATGTTATGGAAAGCATTGGGCGCGCTCTGTGGCCCGTTGTTTAGGGCCTTACTTTAGCGTGCGTTTTCAATTGAGTAGGCGGCACCGATCTAGCTATTTTGCAGACAACTCGATGTGGAGCTTAAGATCTTATGCATATTCAAAACAACGGTAAAAAACATTTTTTTCAAGGTGTTTTCGTTCATCTATTTTTAAAACCCGAGGCTCTGCAAAAGTTTGCTGTTCTGGTCACAGTTCGCTGGTCTTCACGTATGATCCAGGACTTCTCTCTGGTGCCCCGAGTATTTGTTTCCCTTTCTGTTCATAAGCAATGCGTCCTTGGGCAAACATTTTCTTTGCCCTCATTCAATTTTGAAATCTCTCTCTGAGGCGACTTTTTCAGTTCAAAATGTATTGTTTTCTGATATGCTGGTAAACCTGTGTTTACAGGTTTCCCTATTACACAAATAATAAGATAATCGCCAATAGAAGGAAATTTCTTCCAAGAGAGCTAAAATTATAATAACGGTCGTATTATATTATATTACATTACATTACAAATGAGAAAATTATCTTCTGAATATTTTAATATGTTTTTCGAAGATTCAGCTTTGTTATTGAAAATTTATTTTGTACTCGCATATGATTCTATAACAGCAAATCAATAAACACGAATCGCAATTGTCATAAAATGTCATAAAATTTCGTTTTCAGCTCCATTATTATTATTATTATTATTATTATTATTATTATTATTATTATTAAAAATAGGACCTTGCTTTCATCATGTTCCCCATTATTCGTCAACAACTTCCTGCTTATGTTTTCTGCATCATTCTGTTTATTTCCGTCTATACCTCGCTATTTTCCGTACCGTCACCTGACGCTCATCCCATTGGTGTGAAAAACTCATTTCTTCTACCTGCTACATTCGAGTTGACTATTACGATCTCTTTGTCCCTTCATTGTGATCCATTGGATACGCTCGGTGCGACTCCAATCTCACCTCTATCTCCACTCTCCCTGATCCCCTCCCCGTTTCCCATGGGCCCACCCGTTCCTCACCCCGACCTCACATCCACCCCGCCCCAACGAGCTCCCCTCCTCCCTGCGTCCCCAGGCAGCGTAATGGACGTTGTTGTTCCGTAATTACTGCGAGGGTTTTCCACAGTGCGGCACGCGACTGTGTCGGCGGCGCACTCGTTGTTCTACCCCGCACCCTCCCCACC
>BOPP01000001.1:4871891-4890339 GCA_017312745.1 Gryllus bimaculatus
CTCTTACTGCGTTCCACTTTTGCGAAGCCCTTGTTCTCCGCACCCGCTTCTGCTGCGCTTCCTCACCCTTTCGCCTTTCGCTCTCCGCCCCGCCCCGCCCCGCTCCATGTCTGATCCCGCTCCGCCCCCTCGCCGTTACCGCTCCGTTCATGCCCTCACCGCGTCCTCCCTATCAGTACCACAGAGCGCTTACAAGCGGGGCTTTATCTAGGAGGACTGTTGCGCTCCCAGTTGCGCTAAAAGAGTTGTGCCTAGGCCATAATTTGAGCTGTACGATTGCAATACACATTTATTTGTACTTCTAGATACTGATAAAAAAATGTTCTGTTAAAATTGTTGTTAATATTTACGATATGCATAAACCCACTATTTGGTGTCTTATGTACATGTATGCATATTAATATACTTCACAATTAAGCCTTAAAAACATCAGTTGTAGGATTAAGCCATGCTACAGAAAAGAGAAAAAAATCCAGATTGCGCAACTAGTCTGTATGAATCTACGCTCTCCTAGAATTTATTTTTAACCACTGTACCGCTCCCTATGTTGTCTTCCAAAGCACGTTGCTAGGTAATAACCTTGCTTATACTCCCTGTTCCTTCTGAAAGAGTAATCATGGGTAAGGAAAGGAGTATTTGTAACGTTCTTACGTTATGTCGTAATAGGGGCAAATTAGGCACAAAAGCGAGTAATAATTTAGCGCGACTGCAATGCGATTTCAAATGAGGGCGAAAGGCCCTGTTAAAACTTTCTTTTATGTCCGGTTCGAAACAGCTTCCGAGGTGCCCTAATTGGCAGGCTCCTAGGAGAAGATGCGTAGTGAGGAAGGGATATTGAGTAGAGCTAAGTAAAATATATTATTCACGTCAGGGCTTTTTATCGCCAGTCGTATTGCTTTTTTGTTTCCTTAATGAGAAATGTTGGAAAATTAGTCTTTTTATGATACTTTCGTCCTGTTGTTCCCTCTTGGTCATTTTGCATTCGCTGAAGTTTTTTTAAATGTTAGTAAATGTAGAAAACAAAGAATGAATTATTGAAAAAAGAGTCTTGTGATTCCATTAGGCCGACAATTATTGATGTTTCAGAAAAAAAGTGCAATTCAATGATTCTGCGTCTAGGAAATTGGCATTTCAAATTTGTTCTATCTCGGAAACATTTCATTCATTCTTTTTTCTATCCTTAAAATTCACTCTATGTTTATTACAGTTATTAATGTTGCAGAATTATTTTTTCGATTCTGTTGGCAAGTATGACTATTGTAGGTAAATTCTTCAAAAATAACAAATAAGTATGTTAAATGTACATTCCATTCAGATATCTTGTAACGTACCGATTCAAATTAGCTAGACCTCGGCGTTTATCGGTATTATCAAACAAATATTTGAGGTATGAATTCAAATAACAATGTAATGTATATGATTTTAATAAGTACTATGTATATGTTCTCAAATGAAACCTCATTCTCAGAATTGTGCACACTAACCTTCATAGGAAAGCAATGCTTGTATTAAAACGTATTGAAAACATCAACTCTTTTTTTTTTAATTATATAAAAAAATTAATAATCGTGTAGTTGTGTCTTACGCTAATTCAATTTGTCCTTGCTCTGACCCTCACACTCTCACGCCTGTTTCTCTCTTTGCCCTGCATTGTCTCTCCGCTCTCCACCCGCAGGGCCGCGCCTTTTCCTGGGCGAGCCCGTGCAGGCGCGCCCCCCCCCCGGCCAGGCTCACCTGTTGGCGAGCGGGCGGGGTGGGGGCACACCCCGAGCGGCGCGAAATTTTACGAGTGACGTGACGTCACCCTCCGTTCGCCGCCTGTCGGGGGACGCCCCTTCCCCGTCGTCAACCCTCGTCAACGCAGCCGCTGTATTATCTCGCTTTATTAACCCCTAACAATCAGAAGGTCGCGTTAACGATCTCCTTCCCAAGAGAGTTTTTACGACTTCAAATCGAAAGGTAAAAGTCTTCTTGTCGGCTCCCGTAAAAACGTCATAACGAAAAATATACTAGATTTAATTTAAATGTAATTTGTAGGCGCCTACCGCCTTGTTTTTCAGCTTCCCCTGTCTCGCTCGTAAACGGAGATGAAATCCTATAAAAAACAAGATTATTGCGCGCTTGGAAAAACGTGACAAATGCCGTCGGTGCTAACTTTTTGTATGGAAAAAGGTACAATAATATCTGTATTTTAATCAGTGATGGGACGTGAACGTAAAAATTTCCCGTCTGCGACCCCGCTTCAGAACGGAGGAGCTAAGAAAGCTAAGAAAATCTCCCATCAATTTGAAATACGGAGTTCCCGACGTAATATCAGCGGGTCCCGCGGCCGTTTAAAATGCTCGCTCCACTTCTGCCCTCTTCCGGCCCCTGGAAGAGTTACTGGCCGGGTTGTTCGAGAGATCGATTATGCATGCGGCTACGCCGAGCGTTCGCGACAGGAATTAAAGCGAGGTGGAGGCGCCCCTTTTCAAACAGTTGTATGCGCTTCAAAGCGGCTGTCGTAAGCCAAACGCGAGTCATGTATACATACACCGGAATTTCGTTAGTGTTACCTTTAAGGCAAATTAAGATTATTCCTATTTTGAATGCATGTGTAATGAAATAGTCGAAAATCGTCACTGGATAATTACGGATACAATTTTTAATTTATTTCTGTGCAAACACATGTTTGCGTAGAACTGTTACTTTCAAACGTATGGAAGTGATGATCCATTAATGTTCCTTTTTTTATTATTCATCCGGTGCTCTTGTTTTTGCAACGTAGTGCATTTGAATGCCGTGTGGTCTAAGGGGAAGAAATAATGTTTTCCGGTTTTTAATTTATTTAATCTGCTATGTTTATCTGAAGTTAAACATGACAAATTGAGATGAATATTGTAATGATATCTATTAGAAAACTACTGCTCTGATTATTCATATCCCCTCATTATTATCTATTGTGTATTTTTTAATAAGTATTATTAGATTTCAACTGCTCTGATAAAGTAAATAGAGAACCCCTAACTCTTTAAGCTTGAAAATAAGTAAACAAATGTCATTATTGAATGCTAAATCAATAATTTACTACCAACATCCGTCTATCACGTTTTAAAGATGAATAATTAAATGTAAACGATACTACATTGGAATTTATACAAAGTTGACAAAACAGGAAATATACTATATTTAATTTAAATGTAATTTGAAGGCGCCTACCTTCTTTTTTCAGCTCCCCCTGTCTCGGTCGTAAACCAAGATGAAATCCTATAAAAAGTAAGATTATTGCGCGCTTGGAAAAACGTTAGAAAGTTGACAAAACCTTTCTACGATATTCATTGTTGTGTTACTCGATTGGTTATCAATATCTACCTAACGAATTCGTTTGATAATTCATCTCATCTCATTGTATTAAGATGTCTTACAGTACTTATGTCGTTGCCGGATTAGTACCTTAACAAATTGACCAAGGGCCGCGCGCGATCTTTCCTTTCCCTTTCTTGACTTATTCTCATCCATTTCTTACACACACTTACACTTACAACCACTGCACTACCACACATGACAGGAGTTCAGTTGAGAACTTTGATCTTGGCTTCAGTGGTGCGATGCCTTCCTGTTGTGTGATACGGGAATGGGGAAAACCCTGCATGCCTACATGCAGCTTGCCACCGAATTTCACTATCCAGCAGGGCAAGAATACCTCCACCTCCAGTGATAAACTCACTCACTACACATACGGGAGTGATTGCCATTGCCTTTGACGCCCACAAACACGTAATAATAATGTTTTAATACTTATTTCATAAGTATTAGTATATATTCAGGCATCACCTAATTGTTTTCGCCTAAAAAGCACTTGGCTTTTACCTTATTCGTTGCAGTACATGCAAAGTGTCTAAGAATAAATTAGAAGTTTTTGAGATTACCCTTACCTGTCAAGAAAAAATTGTGGACAAACTCTTCTGATTTGGACATTTCATTGAACGGAATTGCATGTATGATATTTCTCTCCGATTTTTAGGTAACTCCTTTTGCGCAGATATTTGACAGCTGTCGTTTTGACTGAGTCAAGAAGATTTAATGTATCTCTAATATTTGTGCTTACTGGGTTTAAAAATCAATTGCAAATGTATCATGTGTAATTTCATCATATGAAATTTTCCACTGTCTTCAGTAGAAAAAATTCTCGTGTTTGAGCTCTCTACTTGGCGTAGGAGTTCATGAACATTTTTTATTATTGTTATTATTATTATTATTATTATTATTATTATTATTACTATTATTCGCGAATTATAAAGTAATTAGAACGATATTATCAACTTTTAATTGTAATCATATTTTCCACCGAGCGTTAGCTGAAAGCAAATTGTTATGAATTTATCTATCTTCTTGCTCTCCATAATCTACAAAAGCAATCTTAAAATATATAGCTTCTGTTGTAGGGTAAAGGGAGTGTTTACATCTGCCATCGAAAATGCTCTAATTAAAGTTACATTCTAACAATAAGAGAATTGGAAGAGGAAGACCATTCCTCGCACATCCTCTTTGCTTATCCTTTTACACCCGGGTAATAGTGGAAAGCGCTTGGCGAATACGAATCTTTGCATTTATGACAGCCAATCAAAACGCGGGGCGCGACCTGAGCTGCATGCTAATTCTTCCCGGGACATCGCGTATCCAAAACTCAGGAAACTGCGGTGGCGGTGGTGGCGGCGGCAACTACTCCCGGCAGTAAATCACGGCTGCACGGGGCCTCCGCGCCGCCATCGTCTCGCCGCAGGACCGACACCCTCGCGGGTCGTAATTTTTGCGTCATAAAGCGCGCGAGGGGTGGTGAACGTCTGTCTTCGTTCCCGCGCCATCTCCACTGCGGCCCGGCCGCGTGGCTCCTCCTAGATTTCATACCTGGCCGCGCCGAAGCAACATTTATGATGCCATCAATACGGCGGGCGGCCGACCGAGCGACCGGCCGGCGCGCCCGCGGAGGGGGGGGGGAGGCCGAGCCAATTTACATGTGAGGCAGGTATTATCGGTGGGATTTATTGCCTCACTTACCTTAATATCGTTGCCGTAAATTTTCGTAAGCGTCATGGATCACACAGGGCCGCGCGCGGGAGTACCAGCACTGACCGCCAGGAGCGGGAGTGGGCGCGGTTGCGTGGCTCTGTGCTGGAGCACTATGCGCATCGTACTCACAGTTGTTCTCTTTCCGAACGGAGTGGAGGATCCGCCTTAGAGTATGAACGTATGACGTTTTGTTTCCAACTTGCTACTCAAATGGGGAATGGAATAAAGATAATGTATTTGTCGTATTATTTGGTGTATTGCACGAACATGCACATTAGCATACAATATTAATTTCTTCAATGATATTCGTTTTGTACATGATTAGCGTAAACTGATATACCGCCTTTTGCGTTAATTGAGTAGTAATTGACTGTAAGTGTTTTTCCACACCATAGAATTCGGATGTTTATCTCACATTCAGTATAAATACATTTGTTTGTAGTATACGTACGTGATAATTTAAAACACACGTGTAAGTTACATTTTAATTTTTCTCACTTGATTAATTTCATTTGGAAGGCGATTTAAACGTATGAATATTTTCTTGTTTACTTTAATTTTTTAACATCTTAAGTATAACACGTATAAGCTTAACACGTATAAGCTTTTTTAAAGTATTACTTGTGGGCAAGCTTCCCGATGAAGCAGTGAAATTCACTTCCGCCACTATTTCGATCGCCTTTTCCCTCTACATGAGCACAAGAAACAGGTTTTCTTTCAGTTCTGTTTTAATTAATAGTTGCTTTTGTTTTGCATTCGTTTCAAGCCCCGCGTTTAATTAAGATATCAACAGACGTAGACGGTAGCGCTTTGTGAGTTTTAACTCTTCCACGATAGGAAATTTCAAACGCTGCATACCAAGGGCTTAGTTTCTGGGAATGGCATTATTATATCCTATGACTGCGGGGCCTAGCTCTGAAGGATATCATCGTGGGATAATAATTCTGCCATGAAATGTTGAAACACACATTTCTTATTTTCATTACAGACATGGTCCTCCTTTACAAACAAAAGTATACTTTTATTGTTGTGAAGATGCTGAAAGCGATAAGAAGAGTCGCTACAATCTTAGGGAAAAATAATTGGATTGGATATTTTTTGCGTTTTTGGAAAAACCACAGGCAGTATGAGTATTATATACATTTTCAGATACACGAGTACTTGTTATTTAAGATTGCACACTTGCTTGGCGTAATCGCAAATTACTATAGTAAATTGTAAGTACGGACTTCAAAAATATTATCTAATACTAAATGGGAAAAATGTCTTCAGGGTCAAGAAAGATATAAACTGCAATATAATGGTATAATTAAATGTGCCTCATCTAACGTGATAAGTGATCCTGTCTTGACGTTGCCCTACATTCTTCGCCCTTGGGAAACCGACGACGTATAAGAGGTGGTAAAAGAGGGTTACACTAATTCCCAAGTATGAATTTCTCCTACAAAGGACATGTTGACCTCTAAGTGTATTAATTTTTCTCCCGTGAGAATGTTGATCTTATAAAATTACTCAAGTTTGGAAACGACTCATTTATATTACGTCCGAAGTTACTCAATGACTCAATTTCTTCCTCAGATGAAATCTCCAGATTTTAGTTTCCCCCTGCCTTCCCGATGTTGGTGAACTATTCAACATGAAGCCACAGAGGTTTTTACCCCCTCAATCAAAGCGATTGGAAATCATCCCGTCCCACGCCTCTTCAACCGGAAGTCCCGCTCCAATTTCCGGGAACGTAATGATTCCCGTTGAGCCCTACCTGTCCGTGGACGCCCTATCAATCTTTTTTCTCCTCGCGCTCGTTTCTCTTTTTCTTAGCAGCGCATTCATTAGTCCTTTCCTCCGGCACCGCCTCTCCTCCCGCGAACCGTTTCCAAACTTCATTAAATCGCGCTAAAGTTTTCGTTAGCACACGGAATTAATTTAAAGTAGAATAAAATTTATTTGACGTGAAAAAAAACGACGAGCTGGAAGCTCGCGCTGTATAATAGCAAAAACATTCATTATGTTAATGATTAGTACGCCAAAGAAACGGGACGTACCCCTTCACAAAGGTATTATCAGAGGAACTATTCTTATTTTCTTGCCAACAGCTCCTAATAGAGTTGAGTTTCGTGTTTTTGCGAGAGGTTTTGTGGCGCCGGAGGCCGGCTCTCCTGTTTATTTCCATCGCCACAGCCTTTCGTCACCGCTTTCGTGCTAAGACGGAATTCCTGAGAGCGGCTTAGCAATCGGTTGTTGGGCAAGGCCAATGCAAATCGCGCGCCAAGCTCATCTTTGTCAATGGCCAGAGCGAAGGAGGACGGTGGAAATATTCAAATAGGAATTGCTTCGGCAGCACTGCGCAACGACGCGTGGGACTCTGGTGTTTGGAAATGAGGATGGAAGTGCAAGAACAGATAACAAAAGGTTTTGTGATTGATTTTTTACACAGAATATTTTTGTACTAGATGTATGTGGAAAGAAAACGGTAAAAAAGTATGAATAAAATTACGATACTCATAATTTTGAGAGTTCACGCGATTGTACATTATGTTCGAAAATGCATTAAAATGCTCTACTGAACTTAAAACAAACACGTAAATACGCTTAGAAATTACTTCATCTGCATTGCAAAGTTTTCACAAGCTGTTCGTTAACTCCTCAACAATGAAATCGGAGAACACTGTATTGGGGTGCAAATAAACAGTCAACACTACTTAGTAAAATAACGGACTACCTAGGAAACTTTCCCACTAAATTTACCACTTGAGATATGTTGGGAAAGATTCGTTAGGATTAAGTTAATAGACCTGTCTAGGTTAATAAACCTAGTCTAATTTTCGATCCAGGTTTTTCGTAGTCTCTTATCTGCGTGATCGTCTTTTTAACCTGTGCTTTCATCTATGCAATTCAGCAATGGCCATCTCACCTCGCCCCACATTCGCTGTCAGATTACCTACCCCACGCCATTTCCCTCTATTCCACTCATCTCCGCCTCCATTTCCCGCATCGTCTCTGAGAGCGTCACTTCATTTTCTGTTACTTCGTGAACAAGTATTTGGTGCTCGCTATCAACCTTTTCCTCGGAAGTCAAATTCATGTCGGTCCTCGTCTTTTACCCAATTGTACCCTGCGCCTCTAGAGACACTCCCCGGTCCGTCGCCGTCGCGTTGCCCTGCTGCGTTGGCTGGCGCGTCTCGCTCCCAACAGCCCTTCGACGCCGCTCCCTAAACTACTAGCGCTCCGCCGGTACCAGTACCTCTCGCTGCCCCGTGGGAATTCTCGTCACCTCGCGTACCTTTGGTGCTCACCAGCTCTTAGCCTCCTTTTTGCCAGCTCGGCCGTTGCCTTTCACCCGGTCCTACCCGGCCCCGCTGGAGACGCAGTCCGCCCGTCCTTGAGAATGCCAGACGGCGAGAGCACCTCCCCCATCCCCCCGCCTCCCACCCGGGCGTACTCTTCCGCTTTCTAATTAAGCGCTCTTTGAAAGGCGAGAGTGGCAATTTGGCGCGGAGGGGTCTTAAGACAGCCCCGGCCGCTGCCCTCCCCCACCCGCGCTCCATTTGCCTCTCGCGCCGCTCGTCGCCGCCCCCGCCCCTTCCCCTCCTCCGTCCTCCCCCCCCCCTGCCGGCACCACGGGGCGCGCCGGCCACCAGGCCGTCTGATTGTCCCGAGCGTTTAGACGCCCTCGCGCCGAGAGGCAGCGGGCGTCCTTCACTTCCTCACATGGCTCGTCATTGCTGTTTCCATTCGCTTACTCTTGAGGTACATCATGTACAATCACGTTTTCATGAATGATAACGGTACGATGTATCCCATTGTTGTAGTTATGCATATCTTCTAACTACAGTTGCAACTTGAGAACATAGATCTTCTGCTCGTATTATTTGTAAATCTACTACTAAAATTTCCTATTTAAAACAACAGTATTTTAATGGTCTTATCTAGGTTAATTTATTTTTGTGATTATCTCGAGTACATTGTCTCGTATGGTAAAGCTTGCATTGTATGGAATTGGAATACGTACATCGTCTCTTAGGGAAAATGATTCGTCATTACTTGTTCCGAGTTTACCCAGCATTGTGAATTGTCGATGGGTTATTATTCACTGCTAACTGTACCAATGAGAAAACATAACGTCCCCGTATTTGTCATCCTGATTTCGGTGACATTCCATCCTTCCCATCTTCTCCTTTTGCAAGTTTCTTCTCTCCCACCTTACCCCCTTTGCTCCGGCGTTTGCCCCGCCCAATCATTGCCTCATGTGAAGACCCCGCTCTTTCTAGAGTACTCTTCTTTCCCAGGATTCCCGCCCAGGATGCTAATCCTCCTCGAGAGGGGATTTTCATTTCGTGGCAGCGACCGGGAGGGGGGGCATTTTCATCCACGGCTCGGGACGGAAGTGAAGCATTGCGCAGCGGCACCCGCGCGCGCTCTCATTACAAAACGGCAGCGCAGGTCGCTGGCCATCGGCGGCAAGGGCAGGTGGAGTTACACCGGGCAAACAATGGAGATAAATAGGAGGAAGGGTGGTGGGAGCGGAGTTGCATCACTTTTAGTTTCCTTATGTTTAATGAATTACAATTTAAGACATTTATATCGTTTGATTATTAGTCGATTTAGCTTATTCGATGAATTTTAAAATAATGTATTCGCGACCACTTTAAAGTTAACCTTTACAAGTGTTTGTCTGGAAAAGAGGTTATTGAAGAGAGTTGGAAAGACTTGTGAGAGCCACGGAGTTCTTGAATACGCCACCGTGTGTGACCCGTGTTTCAAATTCACTAACTCACAAAACTACATGATATGCTTGGTCTTCGTATTATGTAGTATTAATGAACTACATCTCATGAATTACGTAGACTCTAGGAAGAACAGACTCAAAAACACGATTAGATTAAACGTAATTGACCCATGCGTGTGTAAACGAACAGATTCACGAACAGAATAACCCAGGCACTTTTGTTGCTAGGGTTTCGTCGTATGTGACCACAGGTACATATGTTTATCAAAGCTACAGATTCATTTATTCGTTTTAGGGTTCTATCGAGCACCGTCACATGAACAGTCGCTTGGCGTTTCAGCCAGGTGCACACAAACGCATTCCGCTGGAACCGTGAAGGTCGGGGCCAGGTAGACAACGGAGTCCGGGACGTAGCGCCAGGACAATCCTGGCTGGCATGGACAGTAGGGACGGCGCGCGGCGTGGCGACGACGAGCGGCATATAGACTTCGCGCAATTACGCCCATTGGTCAACACGGGCACGCACGCAACGGCGGCGGCAGCGGCGGTGTTGCCGAATCGACCGCTAATTAGGGAGCGGGGCGTTGTTGACCGCGTGCAAACAGCTCTGAGACTGTTTGTGCGGACACGTCAAATACGCGGCAGAGAGCGGAGAACAATTTCTCAGACTTGTTGGCGTAATTAATTAGCACGATGCGACGGTACGCGACGCGACGCGACGCGACGCGGCGTGGCGCGGCGCTCGGCTCGGCTTGGCTCGGAATCCGCTTCTGTCGACGCGAGCCCCGGCCAAGTGTGAGGAGGAGACTAGGAGCGGTTTCGCGGGAGCGTCTTGATGAGGGATTCTCGCGAGCGAACGCGTTCGCAATCAGAAGGTGATGATTTAGCTCTTCCACACCGGCGTCTGAATCTTGTTCAGTACGTGTGCTGCACTTAAAAAACAATTATTTGTTGTGTTATTTAGTAATATTACGTTATTACGCAAGGATTCGCAAGGAATTTTTAACGCATAAGAGGAATGTTGAAGGGGTAGAAAATAAATGTCTTGGTTGTGTACACTGATTTCAGGTCATTGGTGATCATATCGCAAATTATACAATGTCTCACATTTGACAACTTTTCTGGTGAATTATTTTTCAAATTGGGTGTGTGTGTATGTGTGTGAGTGTGCATGTTTGCAATTGATACAATTAGGAGTATTTTTACTGTCTCGTATACGTACATATATACGAAATAAAAAATCTAATTAGTGGAGTAGGTAAGAAAAAAAATATGTTGAGAAAGCAAAAGCGCTGGCATAAAATGATCATTGGATGTAGCGATTTGGATGGCGAGATATAGGGAGTAGAAACACCTTTTATTTTTTTCAAGCAGTAGTATTTCTTTGTTGGAAGTTACGAAAGGTGTCACTAAATATTATCGTACTTTTATGCTCTATACTATTACGATGTGCTTGATATTCATTCAAATGTTAAAGATGACGTCCGTAATTGAATTCTGCTTGTTAAGTTGAGTAAGAAAGCAAATAAGCAAGCAGAGGGTACTTTTTTGTGTTCCTCGCATAGGTATGTTAGTAGAAGAGCTAAGCACAACAGCTATGCGACAGTGCTGAACGTCAATGGTATGTAATGAGCAACTTTTCCGAAAATCTGGAAATCACCTCGATTCCTAGTATCCATTAAGGGTGGGTTTCCTAGTGCGGGGAGGTCACAGCTGATGGTGCAGATGCGTGTACGCCTGGCAAACGCAACCGGGCAAACAGTTCTGCCATGCGTGTCACGTCTTAGGCTGTTCGTTCCGCTTGCTCCAATTCTCACAAACTACAAGTTCCTGGGCATGTTGAGCTGTTAATTCGGTTCAGCGTCTGCAAAATATTTTAAACGGTTTTTAAGTGTTGCAGCATACAGTCTTCGGATCATTTTCTAAAATACAGCTATAAAGTGGCTGTAAAAATAAAATTAGTGATTTTTAGTTGATTTGATTTAATTTCTGGGATAACACTGCCCAATACCCTTCATTTGATCACGACAAAAACAATGTTGACGATACTTCCAAGCTCTTCTGCTGTAGACGGGCGTACCAACTCCCTTCCTGCTCCCTTCCTGCTTCCCCCAAGGCGAATGCCGGTGAGGAATTTTCACAAAGGAGCCACGTACAAAGCATTATATTTTCATCATTTTCCTTTACCTACCCGCTTCCCTTATGCACACAAACATAAATGTACTACACTACGCACATGTCGGGAGACCAGTCGGATGCTGAGAACTTGACCCAGTTGGGCTGGTGTTGCGCTGGGGCAGTTACCTGCTGCGAGAGATCCCCGGCAAGATGAGTTGCACGTCGCCCCGAATCTCGCTATCCAGCGGGGGACGAATACCGCCTCTTCTCAGGATACAATATGCACTACACTAACGTGACTAACAACCGCAGCAGTTGACGTGCTCTGAAACATCAATCAAACGACTCTTACTAGCTCTCCTGAAGCAGACGGGCTTTGCAATCCCCTCTCCCGCGATGCACGCCTTCCCGGAGCAGGTGCGTGCATGTTCGTGTGTTGCGTTTCTCCTCCTCCTCCTGCGCGTCTCGCCCCCGCGGCGCCAGCCCTCCCCTCCCTCCGTCCCCGGCGGGGATTATTCCCCGGAGCGACGCGCGAGCCCGCGGCGCAGATCGCTCTCCCCCGGGATGAGCCCCTCCCCTCCCCTCCCCTCCTCCCAGAAACCTCTCCGCGCCTCCTCGCTGCTGATGCTGGATGCGCGCCGCGCCCGTTCCGCTGTTCCACGGAGCAGGTGGGGCGCCGCTCCGAAGACGCAGCGCTTAGTTGCCCTCGGCGCTCACGGCACACGTGTAAGCCGAGTTGTGCGAATTCGTTTTAACATCACAGCTTAACATTTACAAAAGCAGTGTTGAACCCGTATTTGTTTTCCAAATTGGTGCTGTGTTCCGGTTGGGTATTTCTATCGTTCTCGTGTTGTATATCGTTATGTCGCTTTTCCATCTCGTATTGTACTGAAACCTGAATCCACTACCTATCGTGCCTAAAAGGCGGTTTGGTATTATTAATTTTCATTTTCTCTTATTGTTTTCATGTTCCTCCGTCATCAATTAGTTCTACTTTTCTTGTTTGCATCAGCTTTCTTTCCTGCTCTTAGAACATGTAGGGGTGTTACCATAGACCACTTTTTTTTGTTTCATTATCCTGTCAATTAAGTGAGACTTTTTTCTCTTGCTGTCTGTTACTTTCCTAGTCAAGAATTTGCACTTCGTAAACCGTGGACTCCTCACACCTTCACCCGGCGTTGTCTCCTCGTTCAACCACTCTTCGACTGAAGCTCTCACTGTCTTGGATCTCTTTCACACCACTCCCTCTTCCCCCATTCCGCCGCAGTCTCCGACGCCTCCCGGGACCCGCTATTGTGCGTTCGGGGGGAGGCAGAGGTGGGGCGCGGCTCGGCGCAGGAGGTTGTTTGTGCGGGGATTGCCGAGCAACGGGGGCTTGCGGAGGCGGCGAAGCGGGGGTGGCGCGACCCACGGCCGACTCTGCTACCCGCCGCCCACTGCCCACTGCCCACTGCCCACCGTGGCGGCTACTGCCTTTGCCCGCCACCTACTGCTTGTCACCCACCATCAACCGCCAACTACCCATCAACGACTACTCGTTCACTGCGAGCCACCTACCATCCGTCACATGCCACCTCTGCCACTGTTTCCGCTTTCGACTCTGCCTCCCGTAATACCAACGCCACCTCGTCCGTCGCCGTACTCCCGCCTCCGCTTCCACCGTCTTTTTCCCAACTCTCCAATCCGTCACTACCTTCGCCTCCACCGCCCTGCCACCACCTCCCTGCCAACGCCGCCGCGGGACTCGCTATCGTCGCAAAACCGCCGCCCAAACATGCCGCGTTTTTACCTCTGCACCAAGGCGACGCGGACGCCGTAATGTCGGGCTGCCGTCGATATGAAATGCAGTCGCCGCCGCCGCCGCCCCGCGCGCGCACTTTTCAGTTGTTTGCTCGGGTTTCCAGCCGCGCGGGTTTTTGCCGGCGGATGACGTTGGCTTCGCCGCCACCACCACCACCGCCGCCGCCAGCGGGAAAATAACCTGAGGCGGTTGTTGTCTCGGGCGCGACGTACGGCGATGTTGTGGACGCTCTCCGGCGCTGCGACTGGCAGCTCTAAGCGATAGAGCTCCCGGAGGCAGGCGAGGTGAAAAACGCTTGCCTCGCCTCGGCGCCGCCAGCCATAGAGTCAACACGACGGAGAGCGGCTGCGCGGGAGGGGGCTTTGAGGGGGTGGGCGCTATGTGTCTGCGTTGTGTTGCGACACGCTACGCGGGCAGTACGCAGTTTGTTTACTAATCGTCTGGATGTGCTACACTAGTCATATTCTTGCAGCGTCAATAAAGGAACGCCATGCGTTATGAAGGTTCACAAAGGATGACCCATCCGCTTGTAACAGATGGCCTGTTCAGATGACTGCGATCTATAATGGGGTGACTGCGGGCGGGGGTCTGTGAAAGAGTGTGTTGAGACTTGTGTGATGGCTCCTATACATTACTTCCTCTTGCAATGAGAAATGCGTTCCAATACACATATTTCATTGACATTACATCATCAAATGAACGTTACTCTCGGCAACAGAGAAAATTCAATGAGACCAAATGTATCCACAAACTTGTGGACATGGGCGCATGCATATTCTATAATGTCATTACCCCTGTAAACATAGTTCAAGTTGTGATTGTGAGAAATGAAAAAAAGGAATACGATATTTATAAAATTATTGTGTATTATGACATGGGATATATTGTATTAGTGTAAGGCATTGTTTTAGTGTTCCATTTCTGATCTTATAGGTCTTGAAATCGACATAAAATATAAACCAAATTTCCTAAAAGACACTCGTTAATCTGTCTGAAGTCGGCTAACTGTGAAAGGAATTGATTTCCCAACATAACGTAAGAAAAACACGTTTTTCGCACAATACAATTAGGAATAACCCATCAAAACGTCGCTCATCGGTGCCCATTTCGGCTCAATGCTGGTCTCGACATCTCTCCACTGCCTCTCACCTGTTCGAACTATTTCAACAAATGAAGTCGTAGGCTTCAGCGACCAGAGTCATGTGGGTGATCTGGGCTGTCCGGGTGACGCCGCGTCGAAGGCTGAGTTGCCGACGATTCGACCATCCTGTCGTGGTCTTCCTCAGGGCTGGTATGCGCCGTGATGGTCAGCGCTCGTGTTTATATTCAAGTCAGGCCGTGTGCTATTGGCTGAAGCAGCGGCCAAACGGAGGCCGCCAGTTAGCAGCGCGGGGGGGTTCAATTCGGGTGGCGCGTGATCGGACGGCGTGGCGCGTGATCGGACGGCGCGGAAAGGTATTTCAACAAAGGCTGAAATTAACTATCTACTACGTATTGTGTTTCAACTCTACCTTTAGATCTCCGGTCAGTCTCCACCCCATCATCCCTACTCCAATCACCATTCCCTCCTCACCATTCCTAGTCACATTACCAATTTAACCAGCTCATCTTGCAACATGTTTTTCAGAGCTTTAATATCACAATTTCTTAATTGTATACTTTTCATTAAAAGGTACTGTGTTTCTTTGATTAAAATGTCATTATACAGTTACGAAGTGCAAAATATCCAGTTGCATTACATGTATAAAAGTTCAAATTTCACGTGTTACATAAGGATCATACTACGTTTAAAACATAAAAAAGGCAATATATGCCTGTTTCTAATGAATAATAATGCACTACACGACGTTATAAGTGCATTATTATTCATTTCAGTTGCATTTTCGGTTCTTTCTTTCTATTTTATTACCAGTTCGTTTGACCTGCTCGTTACATCGTTACATCAGCAAGTACTTCTTATTTATGATTTATTTATAAAGGTGTTTTAAACATCAAGGTCATTAATGACCAGTCTTCTATTTCAATTTTCGTAGTGTCTCGCGGACCCGATACTTTGCAGACCCGTCTCATTCATACTGCAACTCCTGTATCTTCCGGACATCCTTCATTGCCTCCTTCACACATTGCTTGTATCCGTTTCGTCCGCCTCTGCCAAAACCACTGTCACTGCCATTACCAACACCACCACCACCACCACCACCACCTCTCCACCATCACCTCTCCACCATCACCTCTCCACCATCACCTCTCCACCATCACCTCTCCACCATCATCTCTTCACCACCACCTCTCCACTATCGCCCCCTCTCAGGCCGGTCGACGCGTGGCGGCGGACCGCGGAGGTAAACAAAAGCAAAATCAATTACCGCAGCAGCTGTGAATTACGCCACTGCACCCGATCGGCCGCGGTGCCCGCAAACAGTCGTTCCCTCCCTCTCGCCTCTCTTTCTCCCCGCAGCACCACGACGGCCGACCCCCGGCCGACGCTCCCCGGGGCGATTCGAAAGCACGTGCTCCAGCGGCTAAGGACGACCACGCACGAGGCAGCGGCGCCACGAACGTCTCGCGCCCGCCGCCTGTCCCGCCACTCGACCCCCCACCGCCACTGCTGCTGCACTCGCCGCCTCCCGCCGCCTCCACCGCCACCGCCACCATCACCGCCACCTTCACCGCCACCTTCACCGCCACCACCACCACCACCACCACCACCACCGCCAACGCCACTGCCGCCTCCACCGCTATGGCGGCAACTGCGTGCTAAATGGTACCGGCTGCGATACGGTCAACAGTTGCGAGTGTACCTTTTGAAGGTGGATCCATGCACTCGGCTTTCGGCGAGCAGGGAGCGATCGCTTGCCCAATTTCGAGCAGTGGAAGGTGGATGTCTTGCTTTTTGTCGCGCGCCAAACATTCGGTGCTCGGCCGACCCTTAGCGGACCGTTCTTTTTGTCACCTGAAAGAAGGCGAACGTTCGTCGAGTGTCTTTGCTGCAAGATATTCTGCGCATGCTCGCTACTCACCAGATACCAAATGTGAGGAGCAGCTTCATGCAACTGAAGTTTCGTAGACAGAAAGGACCTATTTGTGAATCCAGGTCAACGGCTCTGTCGACGCGGGCCGTTGCCTGAATGAGATTTCCAAATGATGGCTGCTGGCATGTTTCTTGTTTGTGGTTTTATGTCATCCATTGCAAGAGTCTGCTAGAGCTGTACCATTTACAACGACCCATGAACTGTCTTCTTTCTTTTCTTCCCCTATGATCACTCCAAAACTCAATGCCGCGTGATAGATTGATTTCTATTCCTAATACGGATTATCTCTCATTAATCTAGAAAATCTCCAGCAACCAGAGATATTCGACATGCGGCTATAACTTGCAAGATTCGAGTATCCGCTATAAAGAGTGAGGGTCGTGAAATGAGTTCGGGTCAATGGTTGACAAAATAATACGTCAACATTATTTTGCAGAAGAATAGTTTTAGATTATTTTGCAAAATATTTTCTTATGCTTCAGCTATATCTTATGAAAAGAATTATTCAACGATAAAATGTTAAGACGTTAAGTTAATGGCCTGTGGCAGCAACGGAAATTATGCTGAATAAAACCACACGACATGGTTTTCTAAAAACAAGCTCGCACACTTCTGAAGAACGACCAATGAATCATGTCGTACAACATTACAATACGTTAAATATTTTAACAAATTCAATCTTTAAAGCATAGTGCAATTACGGAGATCATAGTTTACAAGGATACACATTACATTTCTTCACATACCAAGAATACAAAAATACTTCTGTTCATTAGCGCAACACCTGAATAGCACATATTTAACTACGGGTGGCCATATCCTTCATACGTATGACGTTAGATGTGACGCACGTAGTGACGTATTCAGTATGAGAATTCAGACGAATGAGAGTAGGCGTAATGACACAATCAAATATTTTCATTTTTAGTCATAATCCAATCTGTTTTATTGTCTTAAGACTGTTCCATAATTCCTGGCTGTCTGACGGGATAAAACCTGCCACATAACCGGCAAGTGGCCACATAACCGGCATAATTAAATAATTAATTATTATTTTTCCAAAGTTCTTGAATATCTAACGAAACAATGTACACCCATCAAAAAACGGGAGCAGCATAATTTTCCATCAGTTTCTACCCGCAATGGAAATTATTAAAAGAGCTATACAGAACCACTGCACCTTTGGATTTATAACACTTTGGAATTTTTAAAATTACAAGTATAATCAAAGTATCATCTAAAGAAAGAAAATAATCGCGCATCATAAAAGAACTGCAGTAGCCAAACTTCAAGTTTCATGAGTATCTCGTATTGTGGCTGAACGCCATCACACGTTCACTTTCATTTGGATCCATTCAACGCGAAATGTGTAGAAACACAGCCGCACTTGTATTTCCTTTAGAAAGGGCATGCAGACACCGGATCCGCGACCGGAAGCACATCTGCCCTAAGCGCGCCCTTCGCGTACACCCCTGCGGCGCCCATAAAGCTTCATCTATGGTAATGTTGCGACGGTCTCTCGGGAGCAGCGCCCCGCCGTCTCGCCCTCTCGCCCGCACCACTCGCCTTCGCCACACTCCTCGCCACTCGCTCTTGCCCACCCTCACCCGCCTTCGCCCGCCCTCACGCGCCTTCGCCAACCTACTCACCCACACACTGACCCTTACCGTTCCTTCGCGCGCATATGCCCGCGCCCTCGCCGTTACCATCGCCCTCGCCCTC